>OX453067.1:16628356-17008752 GCA_949699795.1 Spicauda simplicius
AGGGTGGTGAGTGATTCTTATCGCATACCTGAAGCCGATCACAAATACGTACTTCATTATACCTCCACCACTCCTAAAGACTAAAATGGTCACGACATATGTAACTCAAGGTTCAAGGTGGTAGAACCAGTGTAGTTCGACCGGGGAAGTACCACTGCCACATCTATTTCTAGCGTAAAGCAGTTCTTGCGTTTCGATAAAAGGGTATGGTTGCCGGCACACTTTCACATGAGGCGACCATCATAGTCCTCGAGGGTAGCAACGCATCTGTGATTGACTTCAGATGGAACCCATGTTCTGTATGAAGTTGATTACAGATGTCCAAGGGCGACAGTGACCATTTCCCATCAGGTGGACTGCATGCTTGTTCGCTACTTCAGTCAGATAAAAAAAATCTCAGCCGACATCCATCCTCTTCCATCAGAGCGCAAAAACTCCTCCAATAAGAAGTACGCGCGACAGTGCCACCTTCTTGGTAAATTGGATATATTATGGATTTACTACGTTTCGTATTTCCTGATTCTTCATAACACGTCAAATAACAGAATTCACAAACATATTGTTTTGCAAGTAATGACCAATTCTATTGATACAATCGAACATGTCAGCGTAGATCATGTTCTCAGTCGGTCGTCGGCAACCCATTATTGTCCCACTGCTGGGCACGGGTCTTCTCTCGAAATGAGAGAATTTTAGGCCATAGTCCACCGCGCTGGCCAAGTGCGAATTGGTGGACTTCACACACCTCCGAGAACTTATTTTTTTTTAAAAGAACTCTCGGGCGTGTAGGTTTTTCACGACGTTTTCCTTCACCGAAAAGCAGTGATAATTAATTTCTAATACGCACATAAATCAGTGGTGCGTGCCGGGGTTTGAACCTCGGACCTCCCGTTCGAGAGGGCAAGTTTCAACCATTAGGCTATCACTGCTCTTATCTCTCTCTTTGATCATGTTCTTAAGTGACTGAATATATTTACGTCTACATATACATACGAGCACATACGTTTTTAGCGTCACGTTTGCAACTATTCTTTGAGTTTTAATATAAATGTGAAAAAATATTTATAACATATTGCTCAGTAGTAGTAACATTTACATGAATTTACCATTCAATTAATTCGCTCAATTCAGTTGTGCTTCTTATAGTTATTTTTTTCTAAATAGCCAAAATCTCCAAAAATACAAGGAAAAAACTCCTTGTAAGTTGATTATACATCATTTTGTCTTATCATTAACTACTAAAAATCAGCCTTTGTCTTCAAATCAAAATCAAAATCATTTCGTTTTCATTTCAGAAATTATTACTAGTTTTACAAAATAACAGTATCCTTTACATTTCTACATGTAATTTTATATCACTAAACAGTGTTTGGTGCCTTGTTTTACAGAAGTAAATTATTACCAACATCATACCATTTTTATCTTACCATTTCTCTTTTTCTGAACGATCAAATAATATATTTGCTGTAGCTTACAAATAAAAGTACGTGACGAAATAAATGGATTACCCAAAAAATATTTCCTAACTGGGTCAGTATGTACAGTAGTCGATCTCGTGAAACGGCCCAATATCATATACGTCGAAAACAGTTGCCGATTGTTTGTGGTACAATTCAATAAATGAAATCCGGTAAAAACAAACTTCTGTAGCGAACTATCGATCACTTTCTTTTAAATGTTACACAATGTTACAGAGCAGTGATAGCCTAATGGTTGAAATTTGCCATCTCCACTGGGAGGTCCGAGGTTCAAATCCCAGACCCGTACTACAGATTTTTCTAAAATATAGCATATTAGAAATTAATTATCATTACTTTACGGTGAAGGAAAACGTTGTGAAGAAACCTATACACCCGAGAGTTTTAAAAAAAAATTCTCAGACACACCTCCGAGACCTTTTTTTTGAAATCCACCAATTCGCACTTGGCCAGCGCGGCGGACTATGGCCTAAACTTTCTTATTCTGAGAAAAGACCCGTGCTCAGTAGTGGGCCAATACTAGATTGATGAGAGATGAGAAAAAATAATAAAAATGTAAAAGTATACGATGGGTGACCACTTTCTTACATAGTTCCACGAGGAAGGTACCAGCCGCACCACTTTTCCACTTTTCCTAACGTAAGTTTTAAAAGCCGCAACTAAAGCAGTCCTTTCTTTCACTAAAAGGATGGGATTGTCGACTCACTTTTTTTGAGCCGCCCACATTATTCCTCTAGAGTATTAACTGTCATTGACTTTAGCAAGAACCATTGTCCTGTACGAAGTTGCACAGATGTCTTTGAGCGAACTTGAAAAAATATTTTAAGATTCCCGGGTACCGAAAAGTAGTTTCCAATATCATATTATCTATATCAACTATTTTACAGAACTACGATAACGATATCTCTAAAACATTCAACATCAAAGGAATCCCCAAATAATATTAAACGAATTTCTGTAAACTCTGTCCTTTACAAGGACATGGATGTCACGTAATACATTACTTAAAGGTTATTTACCTATTCTGAAACATTATTTTCGAATTATAGATGTATATAAATAAAATTCCGTGTATCTGTACATCGCATATATTTGAAGTAAAGCAGGGGTATAAAAATTCAGAAAATTTTAGCACATTTTTTATTGAAAAAAATTGTTCAGAATGAGTTGCAGAAGCTCTCCACAGAGTAATATTGCCATTTTTTTTGTCCCATATAATTTCAATGTCCCGTAAATTTGTTTTTCTTGTATTCTCCGAAATTATGCAACTTCAGAATGTAGTTTTCTTTATAGTAGTAGTGTTAAGTCGTTCTTAAAGTTTAATTCCCAAGTAATTCCCAGCTCCTAATATCGAAAAACTAATCAGGTTGAAAAAAAAATAATTTAAAAAATGAATTTTGGCTTTCGGGTCACGAAATTTGACTTACGTCTTCTCCTAAACTACTTAGTCTATTGAGCATAATGATGGTTTTACTCTCGCTGTTGGCATAGAATGTTTTTTGTCAATATGGTAAAAAAAGCTTGTCCGATTTAAATGTTAGACTACATTTTGATATTTCTATTTTCGTATATCCGAGTAAATCGATTTTATATAAGATACCTACATATAAATATAGTATAATGTATGTATAGTATAATTATGCTTTACCCACTATTATAAAAGAATAAAGGTATTGAAGTATAAAGGTACATTATTAACTCCCCAAAATCTTTAAACATGTTCTAGTTTGAGTCGCCAGAATAGGTTTTAATAGTTGCTACAACTTCTAAGGACTTGCCGGAGGGTATTTACCCGTGTAAGAAAAGTTATTTTTATTATTATTTCATTATTTATTAGAAATTTTATACAAGTATTCACACCATCTCAATATTTTAACCGCTCTCTTTCAACTTCTCACGTGAAAAAGTAACACATTTTATTATTTTTATAAAACTACAATGAATCAATAAAGGAGATGTTTCAATCTTGGCTAGGTATATGTACACCATCTCAAAAAATCGAGAAAAATCTCAAGAATCCTAAAAAAATACTTAAAATTCACGAAAACGTGTACTTTTCTGGTACAAAACCAATTAAAATCAACTACTTTCTTCGTTTTCCAATATGGCGGAACAACTGATTTAGACAGTCTGTGGATAAAACTGTAGTTGTCATTATCTGACAACTGTCATATTGATTCTTTTACTAGATCCATTTATCTGTCTTGTTAGATATTTTCACGGAATATTTTCGTGTGCGTATTGTGTTGGAGTTTCTTTATCAAGACATCAACCCCTAGCTTACATATCTTGGATTTCGGATCGCTGGTTACCTCAGTTGCCTTGACTTTCATAATTATTAATTATAGTTGACACATAAATAATATGACTGCGTTGGATCAGATGATCATTGACAACTGATTGTCATTGTCACAGTTTGTTTATTAACTTCAACTGTCAAAATGCAATATTACCGCCGCCATTATTTTGTGTTGCAATTCTAACTTAAAATTCTAGTCTTGTACCAATAAACCCAGTCGATTAAAATAAAATGCTTAGTCAAAAAGTGCTCTATACTTTATTGGCATTTTTATCATATGGTGTACAGATACCTGGCCAAAGGTCCATACATTTTGAAACATCTCCTTTATGATTAGTGTTGCGGACGACGAGCAGCTTCCGTAGTTATTAAGTAAAAATAGAGATAAGATAATAAAAGGGATACAACAACGTAGATTAAGTAGATTAAGTAATTATTCCATTATTTTATATAACTTGAGTTAGGTTACCGATTTGTTTATGTTTATTTACGCTTTAGAGTTTATTAATGTTTTGTATAAGTATTCTAACTAGCAAATTCCAATAGATTAAGTATAGATTAAGTATTATTGTCATAATGTAAGTAATCATAATAGACTTATTAAGAAAACTATAATGTGTAAAAGGATGAGCTAACTACACTCGCTGTCTGTTGTTTACTTCATACGAAAATGGTATAAATTGAAAGAGCGAGATAGATACATGTAAGAGTAGGATAGACTTAGAAAATTCGAGCGCTCTGATTGGCGGAAATAATCAATCCAATTAGAACGGCCGAATTATTTTAAATAAATATGAGGCTTTCTGGCCGACAATTGTATTCGGCAGCAAGCAACCAATGAAGAAAGAATAAAGGAAAAATTACATCGAAGAAGTCTTTTAATACAGTCCACTACAGTTTGGTCCATCGAATACCGGATCGTCGAAATCAAGCCTGGAAGAAGCTGGATCATCGGTTCAAGCCGGGAAGAATGGTCATCACTAGGAGCCAAGCTGACGCGACGGAACAGGAAGAAACCTGTCAGGAAGAAGCACGCAACATCGAAAGAGAACGTCTGAGAAGAATCGCCCAGGACCCGCCGCTTTCGCCGAGCCAGGGGACCGAAGTCGGAACGGGGGCTACGATCGACGCCGCCCGCGCCACTATCGGATGGTCGGGGACCACGACCGAAGTCGCCCGCACCACCTCAGTCACAGCGGGACCTAGCACGAGTAACACCGTCCGCGCCGCCCACGGGGGGATTATGAAGGGGGCTACGAACAACGCCGCCCGCCCCGTACTCGACGCGACCACGACGGAAACCAGACACGTTGCGCGCGCCAGATCGCCGACGCATTCGACACGTTCGTCAAGAAGCGCTGCCGCTGCCCGAAGACGCCTCGCCGAAATGGAGGCAGAAAAGAAGCTCGCCGAGATTAAGAAGAAACAATTGGAAATTGACGCCGAGTTAATAAAGAAGAGTTTAGCTAACGAATTAGCTACCATTCAAGACGAGGAGGAGGAAGAGGAAGAAAGAAGCGTTCGAGGGGAAAATCTGCCAGAACCCAGGAGGAAGGTCGACGCCTGGCTCAGCGCCCAACCGATCGACACACGGGGGGAGCCGCAAGTCGAAGACCAGCCACCGAGGGGGAAATCGCCTGTTGTTGGAAGATGCATAGAGGAACTTACAGAAGCCATGGACAGATGGGCGAAGCCTAGATCCAAGTGCCCAGATCTGCCTGCCTTCTTCGGGAATAGCAACGAATGGCTTATCTTTAGAGCTATGTACAGAGACACCGCGAAGATGTACCAGTTGACACCGGGGGAAAACTTGCAAAGATTGAGAAGCTGTTTAAAGGGAGCCGCTCGGGACACTGTCGCTGCCGCGCTACACGCAGCAACCGATCCGGAAGCAATTATGAAGATGCTTGAACAGAGTTACGGACAACCAGTCTTCATCGTGGAGCAAGCAATGGCGGAGCTAAAGAGGTTACCAAGACCCGGGACATCGGCAACGGAACTCAATCAATTCGCCGTGAAGTTACAAAACACAGTATACACAATCAAGAGTGTCAACTGCCAAGAGTACCTGTACAAGTTGAGTCCTCATTTGCAAGCGCGGTGGTGTGACTACGCAACGAAGCACAGCGGAGCCGACGCAGAGATCGTGCTACTGTCACACTTCTTAATGCAAGAAGCCAACCAGATGCTCCGACACAACTACTCATCGCCGGCAACACCATTCATGAAGCGGGAACACAGAACTACAACAACAGCAGCAGCGCCTCCTGTCACCAATAGAAGAAAACCGAACGCAGTATACAACGTCGCCGAGGAAGAGCAACCGAACGATCTCTGTCCTAGTTGCGAAAAGAAGCACAAGCTAGCCGAGTGCCCCGACTATGCGGCACTACCCATTGACAAAAGATGGGAGTTCGTGCGGCAAAGAAGATTATGTTTCAAATGTTTGAAGAGGAAGCATCGCCGAAGTGATTGCCGATCGAAGTCGTGTGAAGTAAACCAATGTCGTCGCCCTCATCACTCTTCGCTTCACCAATCATACGAAGAAAGGCAAGACCCGAAGCCATCGAAGGACAACGCGGAGTCCGTGCTGGCCCTGGATACATCACCATGGAACAAGAAAACAGTATTATTGAAGATGTGCCCGGTCACCGTCGTCGGTCCACGGGGGGAGGTGAAGACGTATGCGCTACTAGACGAGGGGGCAACAATTACCCTTATAGATGAAACAATAGCAGGGCGAGTCGGCGCAAGAGGACCAGGGATGCCGCTGTGCATGCAAGGCGTGAGCACTACGCAGCAAGAGAACAACAGCAAGCTGGTCACCATTCACCTACGAGGCGAGAACGACAAGCTTCACAAGTTGCGAGCACGAACAATAAGAAACATGAAAATACGACAACAATCAATACCGAGCGCGCTATTGAATTACGAACATTTACGAGATCTACCGAGGGAGCAAGTATGCTACGACGCCAGCCGACCTGGACTACTGGTGGGAGCCGACCACTGGGAATACATAGTCTCTCAAGAACTGAGAACGGGTGAGCCCCATCAGCCGGCTGCTTCGCGAACACAACTGGGATGGGTGATACACGGAACGATGCCGCGACATATCATAGCCAGTCAAGACAGCGTGCTACACGTCTACACCGCCGAACGAGGTGAAGACAAGCAAGATACAAGAATGCTACACGACCTGGTAGAACATCACTTCAACATCGAGGCGCTGGGTATCGCTCATAAGCCACGAGTGGGCGATGAAGATAGGCGAGCGATTAAGATCGTCGAACGAACTATAAAAAAGATTGAAAAAGGCTACGAAGTGGGGTTACCATGGAGGGAGGATGGGGTGAAGCTGCCTCAGAGTTACGACGCGGCACTGCGACGCCTTCTGAAAATTGAACAAAAGATGGACGCTGACCCTAACTTCAAGCAAGAATATACCAAGCAAATAGAAAACCTGTTAGAAAAAGGATACGCCGAGTCGTGCAACGGGAGCGAGATGGCAAGCTCCGTCTGTTGGTACCTGCCACACTTTGCAGTACAGAATCCGAACAAGCCGGGGAAGCAACGATTAGTCTTCGACGCAGCTGCCAAGAGCCGAGGTGTCAGTCTCAACGACCATCTGCTGGAGGGACCCGACTTGCTGCTGTCACTACCTGGAGTTCTGTTCCGGTTCCGAGAGAAGAGCGTGGCGATTACGGCCGACATTCAAGAAATGTTCCTTCAGATTAAGATACGTGAAGAAGACCAGCCAGCGCAGCAGTTCCTATGGAGGGGAGATGAACGGGTCAAGCCGCCGCGCCACTACAAGATGACGAGCATGATCTTCGGCGCAGCCAGCTCACCGTTCATGGCGCACTTCGTCCGAGACTACAACGCAAGAATACACTCTCACTCGCATCCACTCGCCTTTGAAGCAATCACCCGAAGCCACTACATGGACGACTTGGTGGCAAGTTACGAAGACACCCGGGAGGCTCGCCGCGCCATTACAGAGATACGTACTGTACACGTCGCGGCGGGATTCAATCTGCGAGCGTGGAGCGCGAACGAAGTCAACGTGCTGCAAGACGTACCGGAGGAACTACGCGCCACGACGCCCACTCAACTCGGCGGGGAAAGTATCGCGAACAAGATACTGGGGTTGTTTTGGAACCCGGAGCGAGATGAACTTGGATTCAACACGTCAATGAACCGAGTACCCGAAGATGTGCGCGCGCAGAACCGCGCGCCGACGAAGAGGGAAGCACTGAGCGCAGTAATGTCCATATATGACCCGCTGGGGCTCCTTAGTAACTACACAATAAGGGCGAAGATTATACTACAAAGTTTGTGGCGATTGAAGATATCCTGGGACGAACCGATTCCTGAAGAAGAACAAGAACTCTTCGCGACATGGATGCGACAGCTGTCCAGCATATCTCACCTGCGGTTGGAACGACAGTACGCGCGGGGGGACTGCCACGACCGGGAACTGCACATCTTATGCGACGCCAGCGAGCAAGCTTATGCGGCGGTGGCATACTGGCGCATTACTCGACCCGACGGGAGCTACTGCCTGAGCCTCATAGCTGCCAAGTCGAAGGTGGCTCCGAAGCGGACTCAGACCATACCGCGCCTCGAGTTACAAGCGGCGGTCATCGGAGCACGACTGGCGGACACCATAAGAAAAGAGCATCGCATCGCGGCGGCACGAACAATATACTGGACAGACTCCATGACGGTGATACATTGGATCCGACGCGACGCGAAGAGATACACGCCGTTCGTCGCGCATCGACTGGGAGAAATAGCCGAGCTCACTCACAAAGAAGAATGGCGATGGGTGCCCACGCATGAGAACGTAGCGGACGACGCCACAAGATTCACCAGCGCGACTATCACCGCGGGGGACCGCTGGTTCCAGGGGCCCGAATTCCTAACGCTCCCGGAGAACCAGTGGCCCAAGGAGAAGTGTGAAGATGAAGACACGCAGGAAGAGATGGTACTTCACGTCGCCGCGAGTACACGGAATGAAGATGGGTGGCTGCCGGACCCCGCTCGCTTCTCGAAGTATGAAACACTGGTGAGAGCGGCCGCACGAGTACTGGCGTTCGCGGACATATGTCGGCGCCGGGCGACACGCATGGAGATTCACCACTTAGAAGAGGCAGAGAGGGCACTCATACGGCGGGCGCAACGCGACAGCTTCCCGGACGAGCTACAACTACTGCAAAAAGAAAAGGCGATTACGAAAACTAGTCGACTGTTCCGATTGGACCCCATACTAGAAGACGGCATATTGAAAATAAGGGGCCGCATCGGGGCAGCTACGGCGCCGGCAGAAACAAAGAGGCCAGTTATCCTGGACGGCCGACACCGGATCACCAGACTTCTCGTGCAGCGGGAACACTGCGCAGCAGGGCACGCCAACCGGGAGCGCGTGACGAATGACCTACGTCAGAAGTACTGGGTGATACACCTACGACCTACGGTGCGCACTATAGAAAAGGACTGCGCACTATGCAAGCGAAGAAAAGCAAGACCGCAAGTACCGGCGACGGGAGACCTACCACGCGAGCGGCTGGAGCCGTTCAAGCGACCCTTCAGCTACTGTGGCATGGACTACTTCGGGCCCATGGTGGTGAAGATCGGACGTCGCCGGGAGAAGAGATGGGGCGCACTCTTTACGTGCCTCACGACCCGCGCAATGCACTTAGAAGTAGTGCCATCACTCTCTACAAGTTCGGCGATAATGGCGATGCGACGGATGGCGGCCCGGCGAGGATGGCCGCGAACAATGTACTCCGACAACGCCACTAACTTCAGAGGAGCCGATAAGGAGCTGCGAGCCGCCTATGAAGAGTGGGCACCGGCACTGCGGGACGAGGGACTACTGCATCGCATGGAGTGGCGCTACATACCCCCGGGAGCACCGAACCAAGGAGGAGCCTGGGAGCGGATGGTGCGGTCAGTTAAAACCGCGCTAGCCGCTACACTCAACGAGAAGGTGCCGGCGGAGGAAGTACTACACACCCTGCTGACCCAGGCGGAGTACTCTATCAACGCTCGGCCGCTAACACATGTCAGCGTGGATCCGAACGACCCCGAGGCGTTGACACCGAACCACTTCCTCCTGGGATCATCGGCGGGCCTACCTCACACGGGTCCGTGTCACGAAGCCGACCGGAGAACTTGGAGAACGAGCATGGCGCTAGCTGACCAGTTCTGGCGGCGCTGGGTGCGGGAGTACCTCCCTACTTTGGTACCTCGAGGCGACTCATCGGGCGTCGAGCGGCGGCTACAATCCGGCGACGTCGTGCTCATCGTCGACCACACGCTACCAAGGAACGTGTGGCCCATGGGAGTCGTCGAGCGCGTCTACGAGGGTCCAGACGGCGGGGTACGAGTGGCTGACGTCCGCACCAAGACGGGAGTCTTCAAGCGGCCGGTGAGAAAGCTCGTCGTGATGGAGGCTACGCAGGCTGCGCCGGGGGGAGGAGCTGTTGCGGACGACGAGCAGCTTCCGTAGTTATTAAGTAAAAATAGAGATAAGATAATAAAAGGGATACAACAACGTAGATTAAGTAGATTAAGTAATTATTCCATTATTTTATATAACTTGAGTTAGGTTACCGATTTGTTTATGTTTATTTACGCTTTAGAGTTTATTAATGTTTTGTATAAGTATTCTAACTAGCAAATTCCAATAGATTAAGTATAGATTAAGTATTATTGTCATAATGTAAGTAATCATAATAGACTTATTAAGAAAACTATAATGTGTAAAAGGATGAGCTAACTACACTCGCTGTCTGTTGTTTACTTCATACGAAAATGGTATAAATTGAAAGAGCGAGATAGATACATGTAAGAGTAGGATAGACTTAGAAAATTCGAGCGCTCTGATTGGCGGAAATAATCAATCCAATTAGAACGGCCGAATTATTTTAAATAAATATGAGTCTTTCTGGCCGACAATTGTATTCGGCAGCAAGCAACCAATGAAGAAAGAATAAAGGAAAAATTACATCGAAGAAGTCTTTTAATACAGTCCACTACAATTAGATAAGAATTATATTAAGTAAATTTAACTTCAAATATACTTACTTTAAATTTTAATCATTAATAGTACATATGTATATTTTAAGAGAGTTTAATAACAAGTTAACAGTGATAAGTTTGTGTTTTAATTTATAAGTCTGTAACGCAAACAAACGAATAACACGATACATTAAGTGACGTGTTCGCTTTACGACAAATTGAAGTCAATTACTACTTCTATATTAATATCCTTTTACAATGTGTCTATGCAAATGTAATTAGCGAATTTTATAGAACGTTCCTAAATAAATTATAAATTTGGAAATTTTTGTTTCCAAGTTTTATAAGATTGCAGTAGCAATGCAACCAATAAACATGCAACCCAGCTAATGGTAAGTTGTCAAAGCCACCAATCTGTAAGCGAGTTTAATCACGTGTCCGTTTTTACTCTCGTGGGCTAAGATCTTCGCTTCGTGACCGCGTTTTTGTTGTAACATTTAATTGGCTTTCCGTATCAATATACGATTTACAAGGACTCCATTAATGCATAATTATATTTTCATAAATCATTAGTAAATTCATCTGAAAACTACATTAATTTCTGCTTCTTGCATATTGTAAAGCATTTCCTATAATTTTACACATGCACTCATTTACATATGCTCGGGGTAACCCACTTCAGAAACAACGGCATAAAATAAGACACTAGAATAATACTTTAAACCATTAATTTATTTTCAATTCTTTATCAATAGTGGTGGCTTCGCCTTATGCAATCAAGGCACCTCTCTTTATCTCACTCCTCCTCCTCGCTTTACCTCTCCTCCTTTAATACAATACCTAACCAAATACAAGCACCTGATCACTGCTGCGTTATAAATAAGTTACTTTCAGGAATCTTGTTACAATCTTGTTCCAAAAAAAATGTACAAATAAAAAAGACAAACCCACTGAGTTTGTTTTTTTTAATTTTTTGTTTTCGAGGGGGAAACCTTCCAAAGGTACCCGACGCCGTGGGAGCGACGCAGGGTTATGTGGGATTTTTATCGCACTAAAACCCCCCCGGTGGCCGTCCTCGGCGCTGAAAAGGAGGACTCCGGGATCTCGAAACGACTTCAACCGGAATCCTCCGAGCGCGCTGCCCCATCGGGCTCCTCCCAGATGGGCGGATGGGCCCACCGCTCCGTCTAGTCTTTACGACGGTATGCGACCACACATACCGCCGTCCTTCACGGGATTGCCTGACCGAACGGTTCGAGCTCCCACTCTTGCCGTCTGCAACCCCGGAAGCCCCTTTTAGTCGCTTCTTACGACAGGCAGGGGATACCGTAGCCCTATTCTGACCCCGAGGCTACAGGGACGAACCCACTGAATTTCCTGCCGGATCTTAGCTGATGTCGTGTTCCGATTCGATTATAGAGTATGAAAAAAATATATTAGCTGGCAATCTGTAAGTGCCCCCGTAGGAAACAAATAAACACTCGTCATTTCGTTTCAGTTTCAGTGTAGTAAACACAATGCAGACAAGTTTCAATCGCCACAACTCGTAACAACTTGTTCGAAAATGAACTCAACTTCCGTTTACATTAACATTTATAATGTAGGCGCAGTTATGCTTAGTTTTTTACAATTATTTAAACCAATTGACAGAATCAGTGTAGTTCGAGCGGAGATGTATCACCGTTACACTTATTTCTAGAGTCAAGCTGTTTTAGCTTTCCAGTGGAAGAGTGCGGTTACCTGCTCACTTTCAAATGAGGCGACCATCTTAGTTGTTAAGGGTAGCAACGCAGCTGCGATTGATTTAGATAGAACACCTGTCCTATACGGAGTTACTTACAGATTTCCATGAGCGGTAGTAACCACCTACCATCATGGAAACTGCATGCTCGTTTTCAGCTTCAATCTAATAAGGAAAATCAAATATTTTTGAAGTGAAACTTCTTTATCGGGGTTGGAAAAAAATTTAGTGTAACATTTTTTCGTTACGCGCCATCTTTTTCTGTTACGCGCCATCTTTTTCTGTTACGCGCCATCTTTCCCAACGCTCTAAAGTGACGTGACAAATATATATATATTATTAGTGATCAGCAAAATCAAAGGGTTTATTTTAATTCTAATTCCAGTGAATTTCTAAAAAAAGTAAGTAATTACATCTCTTTTTCTAATACATAAGTGTAATTATGGTATCATTTTTTTCTAATACTTGAATGTTGATTGTGGTATTTATTTTTCTAAAATATTCAAAGTCAACCTCAGTTTTTGATTGCATTTTTCAAAACACCAACACGTGGGCGTGATCATGTTATTTATTTTTCAAGTTTTCAAGTTATTTTTTGAAAAATAACGTTATAAAGAAGTTTCACTTCTTACGAGTGTACGCTAGTACACGCACACATTTTTTTTTGTAATTATGTGATATAACTAGTATGATTCGACAAGATACATGCATATATTTCTATAGGGAAGTTTTTATTAGGATTCTGTGCAAGTGTAGGTTTTTGATGCCAAACATTGGAGGTTGAGATATGAGACGACTATCATAGTCAGCAAACATGACAAGTTGTTTGTGATTAGCTTCAGGTAGAACCAATGTGTAATAATTTCATAATGTTATAAGTATGTTTCAAATAATGAGATGAAATTTAATTTTTAAAGGTAACTCCTAGCTTATAGTACATATTTATTTTAATATTTTATAAATTCTTTAACACCTTCCCCCTTCCACCGAAAGCCAGGACCCACACTAAAAATAGGTAAAATGGTGATAGCTCCTTAGTCGAATTATTTTCTTTCTACCATCTTGCAAAATATAATGATATAGTATATAACGAAGTAAATGTGAAATGTGACGTCAAGGAGGCCAGGAGTCTTCATTACTGTCCATTCTTGAAGATTTTGAAGTAAAACACAGGAGTAAACTTCTTCGATTTATTCACAATTTAGGAGGTCCGATCGCTTCGACGGTTAAACAAGAATCTTTTTTTCTACCGGCGTTCGCTCGCCTTTTTATAACAATGTTTGGTGAGGTGACAATAACAAATTTATGAAGGGTAAACTAAATTATAATTCTGAAAATCACTAAATATTGCTAATTTAATAAACAGACAATTTTTGATCTTTAAACTTACTAAAATAATTATTTTCAGCGACGTGTTTTTCATAAATTCGCAGTGTCGCTCCGACATATATAAATACTACACTAAAACCAATAAAGCATCGACTCTACTTAATCCTATCATATTTCTGTAAAGATGTGTTAGTAAACTAAATATATTCTCGTCACAACGGAACACACAACGTAAGCGATCTATTATGCAAACATTTAACCTACGAAACACGGTATACAAAGCCGTAATTGATGAGGATATTTGCATGCTAAAATGCATATGTAGTCTCCATTGCCCATAATTGCAACCAATAACCCGATAATCGAAGTTTTATACGATATATGTTACATTAATAGCTTTATTTGGCAACTTTTTATTCAAATTACCGCAAATAACAATATTTCGGGTTTAAAGTTTTATTGTAACGATTATTGTATGCAATTTCAGGAATTGTAAAGGATTCGAGATTCGTTTTAAGAGATAACTGAAATTTGTATCTCAATTATGCTAGGGTTGTTGTTCTTACCTGTCTACCCTTAGTTAAAATAGTTCTTAGTCTAACATCTTGAAAACATAAAAGAAAATTGATAAAGACAAAATAGTATATGGCCGGATATGGCTTAGAACTATTTTTGCATACGATAGCAGTTATTTTTCGCTGGTATGATATCAAATCTTTACGAATTTCAGTTACAACTTCGATTCTATTTCGTAATAATTACAAGTATTTATGTATATAATATGCACACTTATTACAACAGCGATTTACTACAACAATTTATGTTTGCATCTGTGATATATTTCAATCTTCAATAAACGAAACGAAACAATTTCATCTCCGAAATAAATTTATTAATTTGATAAAATATATATTACCTGATTAAGTCATCAATTAAATGGATATAAAAAAATATAAAATAAATGTAAACGCAGCTTTTTTATTCGATTTGGCAATTATTCCAATTTCCAAATCGAATAAAAAAAGCTGCGTCCAAATTACTGTCCTAGAGAAAAATTCCCAGAATTCCGGCAACCTCGTGGAATAACAAGGCTAATTCGAAGACCGAGGTATATGCCGGCTTTTTTAATCACTCGTTAACAGCCACACGTTTGGACAGATGCTTAAAAAACAATTTTGCATTTAATCTCCGCGGACCCATCTTCGATATTATTCATACAAAATGCATTTCTAAAGAATTTTATTAGCGTCATTGATTGAGATCTCACTGTAAGGTATAAAATGCCTTTTTTTTTTGTTCTCGAGGGGGAAACCTTCAAAAGGTACCCGACGCCGTGGAAGCGACACAGGGTTATGTGGGATTTTTTCCGCACTAAAACCTCCCCGGTGGCCATCCTCGGTGCTGAAAAGGAGGACTCCGGGATCTCGAAACGACTTCAATCGGAATCCTCCGAGCGCGCTGCCTCATCGGGCTCCTCCCAAATGGGCGGCTGGGCCCACAGCTCCGTCTAGTCTTTACGACGGTATGCGACCACACATACCGCCGTCCTTCCCGGGATTGCCTGACTGAACGGTTCGAGTTCCCACTCAAGCCGTCTGCAACCCCGGAAGCCCCTTTTAGTCGCCTCTTACGACATGCAGGGGATGCCGTAGCCCTATTCTGATCCCGGAGCTACAGGGACGAATTTATAAAATGCCTAAGCAACTTCATAACCATCTATCATCCATCCTCTAACCATGGAAATCTGTTTATTCATTATTTAATTGTTAGGTCCGATTCCATTCACATTTTGATGCAGGTACGATCTTTATAAGATAAGTATGGTAAATAAGTAATTATTTTCTGAGTTATTATTAGCCTACCTACGAGACGAAAGTATGAAAAGGATTGTGACAAAAAAACGCTCAGTTGTTCTGGAGGAATTTAGAGTAAAAAAGTGTTAACAAGCGAAGTGGTTATTCATAGCAATAAACAGTGTATTTCTAGAATTAGACTAGGTAGAAAGTTTTTAGGTAGAAATTTGAAGTGTTAGTAAGAAGAAAATAAATAAATTTACAAGGTAAACAAACCTGAGTTTTATTATATAATCTTAAATCGCAAAACTTATCAATTGATTCAAGATACCAAACGTCTAAGATTTCAATTTCGATGATTGAAGTTTAGAGTAACGTAATACCGCTGTTATTGAATTGAAAATCTTAATTGTCTAGAAACCGAAGATGTTAATTTAAGTCCCGATTACCCGAAGACATTTAATCCGACTTCATATTTCCTGGTGTTTTCTTAGCTTGTGTAATAAATATTATTTCATCTGGTATTTTGTTGGTACCGGCGTAATGTAAGAATTAATTTGCAATAGAATTTCGTAATTATCATTTTTAGTAGTGATATTTATTTAACTGAAATTTATAGAGATGCCAAACATGTTTCTGGTGTAAAGCAGTTCTCAAGTTACAATGGAAAGGTTTGATTTCTGGCTCACTTCAAATAGAACCTTTATTCCTTATGAATTCATTACAAATGTCCATGTGCAGCAGAGATAATTTAACATCACCAGCTTGACTGTATGCTCGTTTACTGCTCCCACTAAGAAAATAAGCCAAACATTATAATAGTATTGTCAAATAAGGAATGACGAGGCAAATCAAAATAAAAAAAATACATGATTCACCATTCAACCTTACTAGAATACTTGTTTGAGGTAGAATACCTACTTTATTTACGAAATCCAGAAAGTAACTCCGTGCAATTTTCCGCCCTGGAAGAGATTGACTCTATAATAGAATACAATATACGATGCAAATAGTGTAGCCGCATGTTACAGATTCTTATGTATGTATGCGCATATGTTCCTTTATTGGAAAGGTTAAAGCTGGGGCTCCTACAAGATTTTGCATACGATTACATTATAAAATAAAATAGATATTTTGTTTTGAATTTTGGTAATTTGAACGAATAAGCTTTAGTGTCATGTCAAAAAGGCAAATTACTAAGAAGACTTATTTATTCGATGACTCGTGATTGACTGCATATGACAATACACGTGTAGATAACAAGATACGAGATAGCCGCCTTCTATAAAGTAATGATGAGTCCCTACCAAACATTAGTTAAAAATCATAATGTTAACAAATAAAATCGACCAAGTGCAATTCGAACTAGTGCACAAAGGGTTCAGTAGCATTATCTATAAGAAACTATACAAAATCACGTTTGTTGTATGGGAGCACGCCTTAAATATTATTTAAAATCCTATGGTAATCTTATTTTACTAGATATTATAATACTACATCTAACCCGCTACCAAATCGCTGAAAGGAGGACCTCAAGCGCTGACACTTTCATGCGGCGAAACTTTATAAAAGTGAAGAAACTACTTCAGAACCTGACTATGAATGATTCTCATTCAGCCGCAGCGCAAAATGACCGAACTTCTACAAAGTTAACCAGTTGTGCTAATCTAATGGCTGACTTTTAATGACGCAGGCGATAAAGTTAGCAGCAGCGATAACGCATAGATATGAGAAAATAAATGAAAATAAGAGCATTGTTGTACAGTATCCTTAGTACGAACAAATTTTGTTTTTTCGAAGCATTTTATTTTTCTTGTATCACCTTGTGAGTCGTAATATGCGTTAAAGTAAAATATTTAATATTCTTCAAACCAATTTAAACATTATCATAAAGAATTCATATAAACTTTTGCGAAGGTGTTTCTTATGTAGATGTGCGTGTAAGGTTTAACATAACACAATAAAGCTGTTCTTTAGCGAAAAACAATACAATTTTATTTTAATGATAGGTATCTGTACCTCCATTCATCATGAACTGATAAAACATTTTGATTCTTCACTGATTGCTGTAAAGTAATATCTGGGAACCAAAACATTGTAAGCAGTGCCTTAAATACCGACACGCATCACTACATAGTATAATACAAAGTCGCTTCCTTTTTTTTATAGATAAAGTGATTCAAGAGGAAGGTTTTTATGTATGATACTCATGCATAATATAGTAGAAAAGCACTGATCATTTTAGATTTTTGAAATTTTAGGCGGAACGAAGTTCACGGGTCAACTAGTAACTTTATAAGTATGAAAGTAGTACCTACTTTACAACCCGACTATAACCGATTCACATTGAGCCGCAGCACAAAGTGGCTAAACTTCAAAATTACTAATTGCCACTGATGTAATATCCTTTGGGGAGGTCCCTTACATATCTATATATCATTATGGATACATAAACGTTATGAATTTTTTGAGATATCATGATTTGAAAAAACTTCGTTCAGTTGAAGTGGAAAAACTACCAATCTCTATATTTTCTAAGTCAAATATTTGAAAAAATATTATTAGATCAAATATTAGAAATGGATGAGAAATTATTCCATAAATTCATAACCAGCTTACATAATACAAAGATATTATTCACAGCGATGTATGAACATGGAAACGGCACTTAAATTGTACCTACTGATAACATTAAGTGTTAAATGTGATAGTGTATGACTATATTCCGTACCAGTTTTCGGAACATATTTACTGATACAAGCTTAGACAATGAATAATATACGATATCGAACGATGAATTTCTATATTTGGTAAAAGGAGGAAAATATTTAAATTCAGAAAAATCTGGATATTTACTGTACGAACATGAGCATTACGTACTTAGTATGAATTTATTATTCTTCTTCAAAACAATCATTGTTTATGTATTTGCCCATCACTGCATAATACTGAACAAGTTATGGCACATGAAATTTATTCTTGCAATATATGTATGAGCAATACCCTAAAAAAGTAATACATTAATCTCGTACTAAGGGTACTTTATGAAGAAAATTAATCAGAGAAGAGCAGTGATAGCCTGATGGTTGAAAGTTGCCCTCTCAATCGGGAGGTCCGAGGTTCAAACCCAGGCACGCACCACTGATTCATGTACGTATTAGAAATTAATTATCAAAGCTTTTCGGTGAAGGAAAATATCGTAAGGAAACCTAGTCACCAGAGAGTTCTTTAAAAAAAAATAGTTCTCAGAGGTGTGTGAAGTCCACTAATTCGCACTTATCCAGCTCGGTGGACTAAAAAACTCTCTTATTCTGAGAGAAGACTCGTGCCTATACGAGGACAATAATGGTTTGACGAGATACGAATATTTCGACATATACCAACATACTTATGAAGTCGTTAAAATAATTCACCAAAATGTGTCGGGCTTATAGAGTCCTATATTCATATGGTGTTGTTCACACAAGTTAGCTGCCCTAAGAAAATATTATGAAGAAAAAATAAAGAACAATCGATAAGAGACCCAAGTTTACACAAAATCTTATTGTATGCGACTTACATGAGAGAAACAAGTGTATGTAGCGGATGCGTTAACATTGTGGCAACTTTTGCCATAAGTATTCCCTGCATTCAGTCTCCCGGGTAATGTCAGTAGAAACTACTGGAATACGTTTTACATTCATTCTCGAGTAACGAGCTTAGAAAAACAGCGCCATACATTATAATATCATTTACCGTTAGGATAATTCTTGGTTCACTTTCAATTTTTGGTTTCCGTTTTTCTAACAAGAAGATTTACTTGATTATCGTTTTAGAAAAACATTAAAAACAAACATAGATTTATTGACAGCCTTCTGTCCTTAGACTACATTCTGGTTTTACTCTGTGATAATAATATACTACATTTTCTACATAGATATATATTTATTTGATATTTACTTTCCTGAGTAGGTGCTACTTATATACGCGATATATTTCTGTATACCAAGTAATAAAATGTTTTCGAAAAAATTCAAAAACTTTTACTAGTTCCGTGCTGAAGCAATATTAGTACTAATGCAATATTTTGCTTCATCGCAAATATTTCAGTATGTTGTCTCGTCATACTTACTCTCTCTGTATATCTATGTAGGTGTTGTGTAGAGTGTATTAACAGAGATGGCGTTCCACGCACATAATGCGTACAGTTTGAAAGCGCGAAATTCGTCTACAAATAATTTGGCAGACACTCTTGACTGTTTTGTAAAATATTAAGGATTTTATTATCACGGGATTTCTTGTTATCCCAGTAAAGTCGATGTTCACAATTAGTTATTTTTAATACGTAACAGATTCTCATAAAATACGGTTATCCAATTCGTATCTGCCCATATTTCGACCCATTTGCACGGGTCGTGGTTATAACGAAACCATTTGGTCGTGATCGCAACAAAAATATGTTTTATTATTTAATTAAAATGCAAATAGTACAGTACAATAGTAGTATACCGTGTCCCCCTAACATATATACATACAAAATGTATAAATTGACGCTATTATTAGACTAAAATAATAAACTTTTTATGTTATTGGGTCTGGATAATAAAAATATAGAATCAAATAGTTGTACATTTTCTTAAAAACTAAAAACACGCTTTTGTGAAAGAACATTATTACTTTCTTTTTTCATATTATTATATTGTCATCGTTCCTTGATACGTGTGCAAAGTTTCAAATTAATCAGATTTCTGTGAACTGGTGAAAATTGAGCTCAAACATTCCATTACATACACACAACCCAAGGTAATATAAAGCGTGTAAAAATTAACTAAGTAAACTAAGTAAACACATTATATCAATTTATTGAAGGTGGTAGAACCGGCGTAGTTTGACCGGGGAAGTACCACACCTATTTCTAGCGTGAAGTATTTCTTATGTTTCGATGGAAAGGTGTGGTTGCCCGCACACTTTTATATGGGGCGACCATCTTAGTCTTCGACAGTAGCAACGCATCTGTGATTTACTTCAGATAGAATTCATGTATATGAAGTTGATTATGAATGTCCATGGGTGGCAGTGACCACTTACCATCAGGCGTCATGCTCGTCTGCTACTTCGATAAGTTAAAAAAAAATCATTTTCCTTTTAATTTTTTTGCGCTTTGTAGATTTTGTCTGTATTAGTTATCTTGCTTACGTTTCAGTAGAATTAATATAGGCAAAGTAAAACTTCCACACTTTGAAATTAAAAAAGAAAATAAATGCAATATGTCAATGTATGTTGTACCCCTGATGGGACTCGAACCCACAATCCCCGGCTTAGGAGGCCGATGCCTTATCCATTAGGCCACAAGGGCTATTAACAAACTGAACTAAATTAAGTATACGCTAATTCAAACTAAATCATTTTAAGATCTTATTAATAAAATATAAATGTGACAGTTTGTGAAATCAATACAATTGATTGGCACGAATAATAGATAGATATAACTGAGATAAATCTATTTTTCTTTTCATTTAAATTAAGCTACAGATGTTTAAATTTCGTTAATGACACTAAATCTTTCACTAATTCAATTGCAATTAATTGAATAGTACAGCGACATTGTTTCATCTAATGGAAAGGACTGAATAATGTTCACAACTATAGCAAGGCGTCCAAACCTTTTTGCTTCCAATAATAACTATTACCAATGCAATTGTAGTCTACTCATGTATCAAATGCTATTGAATTCAGCACCATATATTAGTCATTTATAGTTAGGTCATTTATAGTTGGTTCAAGGAAGCCCAAAAATTAGGGATAGGTACGATTACATATTTTATGTAGATTCACAGAGAGATAAAAATCGGTACGTATGTTTGGAACGCCGGTTTTTTTGCTATGTGGGATCGCTGGAGACTTTTCACGCTTTATTAATAATGGCATTCCGAACATGCAAATTTTAAAGGATGTCTATCTAAACCAGGCTATTAACATCAAGTATATTACACGCTTGTTAATTTCTACTATCAGAGATTGCTTTGAGAAGGAATACACATATGAGGCACACGTCCTTAAGCGTTGTAAATTTGTTGCTAAGTAGCAATGCTTATATATAGCCAACCTAAGATAGATCGAGATTATTAATTATTTACACCCATAGATAACCATAGGTAGCCCTAACCTACGGTTATCTATGGGTGTAAATAATTATTTAGTAGCATATAGAGTGGACTGCGTATCACTTCAAGTTAATAAACATACAAATTTAAACCAATCAATCCGAAGAATCTGCTGTTACCCAAGGTAAGCTTGTTGGCAAAATTGGTTATATAGTTATGGTAGTGATATTTGTCAAAACACACTATAAATGATTTCTTACACGATTCTCCTATTCTTTTCCATATATTGTCGTTATTAACCACTGACTGGCTCACTGCTGGGAACCGATCTCCCGGGAGTGAGAAGGCAGTATGCCATAATTTACTGCGCTGTCAAGGGCAAGTTAACAGACTTCATAGACATTATTTAAAGGAAAACATAAAATTTCTTAAATAAAAAAATCCTAATAACTTTCCTTTACTTGATTTTTTAAGAATTCTCAGAGAACTCCTTTTCTTCTTTCATATTTTTTTTATTTGACCGTACTTCAGCGTATTGTGAAGTTGGTGTTATATAATTATCTTGTATGGAAAGGTTTTTGATATTTAGCTCGCATCCAAGAAGATCGCGATAGAAGTTCTTACATAAATCGTCGGCCATGTATTAACGAACACTTTACAGTTGAGCCTACGCATTTGGTCATAAACTTTTAAACAAAGTCACTAAGTAATTTTCACGAGCCTTAACAACGACCCTCAATTTATATTCACTGCCAAATACATCATAACGGTAAACGCTAAACTTCCGAAAACAAAGTTTCCTTTGAAATAGCTCGTCATTTCCGAAACATTTGGGTATGGTAATGATCTGTTATGTTATAATACCTTTCATCTGTAACGAGTCCGAAACAACGACGTGTTGGAGCGCGACCTTAAGGTGCAAACCTTGGACGGGTTTGTGGCTCAGTTGGCGCGCCGATGTACGAGCACGCTGATAGTGGGCCACATGCCCATCTACGAGGATTCGCGCCCCTTCACGCTCGACCCCCCGAGGGGCGTCCGCTCCGTCGTGAACTCGAGGGGCAGGTGTCCTCCGACCATCTGGAGGATTAAATCTGCGTAGCAGCATAGCGCGGTCACAGAAGGCCGAAGGCTGCAACACTGCCTAACGGCAGCCCACATCACCGGTGGACAGATCCTCGAGGCCCGCAGACCTTACGCCAAGCGGCGACGCCACGCCGCGGCATAGGACGACTTTCAAAGTCAAAGTCAAAAGAGTCCGAAACGATCTAAATCGACTGATCTCGAACTCCACTGTTTGTTACAAATTTATTTACAATGGCGTGAAGTTGAAATTTCACTCGTTGTTTATCGTGACTGTAGATCAAGTATAATAAAAGAAATAAAAAAATGTTAAAATTATCACTGTAGACAAATTAATATGACTTTATAGCCATGTAAAATTTATTTAGCGACAAAAAGTTTACACTAAAGTATATACGTATTCTTGCATTTTACATTTCAAGTTCTAGCTCTTGGCCGCGTGATTTTAGACTGCGCATTTCTGCAAGGTTACTCCTTGCAGAAGTACGCATTCTTGAATTGAATAAGTTAATATTCTACGTGACTAACCTTGCGTCAGGTGCAGGGGATCTGTTAGAACAATAAACGATATAAATACAGTGATAGCCTATTAGTTGAAACTCGACCTCTTAATTAAGAGTCCGACTCGGACCGTCCGAGGTTTGAATCCCAAGAACGCACCTCCGATTTTTCAAAGTTATACGCGTATCAAGAAATCTGTATCTTTTACTTTAATGCTGATTGAAAACATCGTCAGGAAACCTACATACCGAGATTTCTTAAAAAATCTCAAAGGTAAGTGAACTCCATCAATTCTAGTGCCCGATCAAAGGTCGATTTTAACCGAAGCCGAAGCCGATTATTCGGCTATTGCTACAACTTTCAGCAGAAGCAGAAGCGAAAGGCTTAATAACATTGCGAAATCAAGTCCTAGAGGTGATTAAAATTATTATACAACTTCTTAAACACGGTAACCTTTGAAAATAATGAAAATTTAGAACAAAACTTTAGCAACAAGCCATTAATCGAGTATCTGCTCCAGCACATCACCAGTTCCAGCGCGGTGTCTAGCATTCATTCTTTTAGTTTGTTCAATTTCGATGTTTACTAGAAAAATTAGGAATAACTACGGCCAATTAAAGCCGAAGTCAAAGATTTTGCAAAAGTTGGATTTTTCGGCCGAAAGAGTCGCCGAAGTCGAATCCGAAAATTCGGTCGGACTCTAAACAATTCTAACTTGAATAGTACAAGTCAGGCTCTTAGGACTTCTGCTCAAGCGAGCAGAGCGAAAGTCCGTAATATATAGATATTTAATTCTAATATAAATAAATTACTAATCGGATTAATTATAAAATTTTAAAAGTCCAACAAAAAAAACAAATTATCTCCGTCAACTATTGAAAGCGGTACCGAAGCGCGGCGCAGCGGTGATATTAGCGCGAACAATGAGTTTTAATTTTAACTTTTCCGCCGATTCTCCTTTAAGAGTTCTTGTTTAACGAGATCCCGCTGTTCTTTTTGTAGCGCCAACTTTAGCTGTTCCACGACCGAGCCAATTCCAACTTGCTTATTTTTTAAAGAAGTATCTCAACAGTTGATTGGTAATCAAGATACAAGCCAAAGTAGCTTTCAAGGTTATATGATGGGTGCGTCACTTTATTTGATCCATTACTGGTCACATGTGTCACAATTAGTAAAAACTGAAAGTATGTTACGCAACACTGGTCTAATGCTGATCGCTGAAGAAAAGTAGTCGAAAGCCCAAGTCGAATAATCTCATACTCCCATTAAACTAGCAAAGCTTAATTGTTATCCCATACGTTCAGTTCATACTCATCTAAGTACTACGTATCTTATATTGACTTTACGATCTGAAGTGTAGAAACGAATATCATCGACCGAACAACCCTTGTAGTGTGTAATATGTAAATAACGGGACCAACAGACAATTTCACGCACAACATCCGGCTCAACATGTATTTAGGCCGACAATGGCTTGTTTGCCTCACATTTTATTATGTTGACACCCATTCGGGGCGAGATTACGTTGGAAATAAAGATCGAATTCACACAACAACAAAGACGCAGTATTGATAAATCATTTAAGAACTGGTAAAGGCGTGTAATGTTCTTATTTTTTATTCATGTAGCAAACGAGCATGCAGTTTAACTGATGGTAAGTGGTCACTGCCACTGCCACAGCCCATGGATATATGTAAGAAACTTCAAATTTCTATTTGAAGTAACGGTAGAGTCTGAAGTCAATCACATATGCATTGCTACTCCTAAGGATTAAAATGGTCGCCTCATATAAAAGTATGCCGGCAACCTCACCCTTAGTAATACCTAAGTGAGGCGGTGGTACCTCCCCGGCCGTACTACACTGTTTCTACGACCTGATAAATGAGTTTATATAACTATAGAGAAATAAGACAGAGACGCGTGTGTAAACTGATGTGAGGCATAAAACTTCCAACCAATAAACGCCTTCTGACATTTTCAAAGGTTTAAACATACATAACGAAGAATAGATCTAAAAACGCTAAAAACCAAATAAGTTTTTTCAAAATGTGTTTGGAATACAAACCGTTAAAGCCCGAAAAGCGTAGGGAACTTAAAAGTACGAATGTATAATCAGAAAGAAATTAGTCTGACATTTTGTGTTTTATAGTAGGGGAGTAGCGAGCATACAGTTCATCGACACTCAGTGGCCTATGCCACCCATTGTCATCAGTAATCAACCCCATATAAGATCCGAACCTTACCTGAGATTAACTACTCATGCCTAGCTACTCCTGAAGACTGATTTGGAATTCCTTGGTTGCACTTATATTAACATTTATTACGTTTATAGGTACACCTATAAGCTTACGTCCTGATGTTTCCAGCGTATACAGAGGAACCTCACTACCCATTTTGAAAAACACTGGCTTTTTCATATCTCAAAAATATATTAGTAACATTAATAACAGATTGTTACAAAGTACTCGCGCTTTCTTCACTCATGGTACTAACAACGTAAAGATTTATGAGTGGGATAAACATTATTTTAGCAGCCACGATTTATCAGTGTAACAGCATCAAGTATAATATACTAGGATCCATTAATATTACTTAACTCAACTAAATACTAGGAACATCAATATATACTTAAAGCAGTTCATCATTAATTGTTATAGCAGAAGGCATTGTTATATAAACTTAAACAATTAATATGTTCTAGTGTGTGGAAGATGAAAGTTCTGTTGATCCCCTTTAAGGAAAAGGGATACCCTCCCTTCCTGTAAATCCGTGAAGATTAGTCTTTCAGTAAAATAAACTGGTAAGCAATGTTGAATAAATAGTTAGTTTTTATCGCCCATATTTCAAATTGCTATAATTTACAATATTTATATAATTTTCTAGCCATTTAGAAAAATTAAAATTACAACTATAGTGTACCTACTTTTAAAAATATTTTCACTAGGCGCACGCAATTTGATACTATTTTAGAACATAATTATATTCTCATTTCTATAACTAGCATCGTCTTGAAATACTATATGAAGATTGAAAAGAAAGAGAAATATTATATGTGTTGAGATTCCCTCCAACGTCAGCGACAGTAGCGGGGATACGAGCCGAAACTCACCACCGCGACCTCCGACGGCCACGGACCGTTCCGCTTTAATTTCATATAGTTATTTGACCGCGATATCCTAATGTAATTTTGATGGCGATTAAACCAGCCTAAGTTAAATGTCGGCGGGACACCGCGTATTTATGGAAAACACGCTGCCGAAAATAATTATTTTAATTAGTTTAAATATCGAAAATTGTTTGTTTGATAAATTACTTAGCAATATTTAGTGAGTTCTAAAAATGTTAATTTAGTTTACTCTCCATAAATCTGTTATTGTCACCTCACTAAACTTTATTGTAAAAAGGCGAGCTCCTGCCGGTAGAAAAAGATTATTGTTTAACCGTCGAAGCGATCGGACCTCCTCAACTGTGAATAAATCGAAGAAGTATAACTCCTGTGTTTTACTTGATATCTTCAAGAATGGACAGTTATGAAGGATTCCTGACCTTCCTGACTTTACGCGACCACTTCGTTATATATAATACAGTCCACTTATGTAAGTTGTCACCAGAGCACTCTTTACAATATGCAACAAACACACATACCTACATCCTCACAAACTTTCACATTTATAATATTAATAGGACAACAGGTTTATTTAGAAACGTATCGAAATAATAATTCCAAACAGTAATACAATAACGAGCGGAACGTGCAACATTTCTGCGAAGCGGGTTTAATATCCGCACAAATGTTTGCTATGCAGAGACTATTCACATATAACATTCCTTATATGACGCTTGGTCTTCTAAAGCGATATAAATATGCTCAAGTTTAAGGATTTTATTTACTGCTGTGAAGTAAATCTATGCATGTATAAAAATTAAAGTCCCGCATGTCTGTTCATCATATATATTTGACAAAAAATTGTTCCCAGGACTTAAAAAAAAAAAGCTTAAAACGCTTTCTACACTCATAGCCCCACAGTAGGATTTTCTCCTGTGTCGTGGGAGCCATGAACACACACAAAGACGAATAGACAAACACCCAGACCCAGAACAAGAATCTAAACTCATCATTCAGATACCTGTCTGGCCGGGAATCAAACCCGGGACCCACTGCGTGTCAGACCGGTATGGTAACCGCTGCGCCACGAGGGTCGTCAAGGACTAAAAATAATGTATGAAAAATAATTTCTGTTTTTTTAGAATTTTTGTCTGTTGTAGATTATTTATAAAGGCTTCACGTAAATGTAAATAATACAAGACGCTAAAATAATTATTTTTAAAACATTTCTAATTAGGACTTATTCATAAACCGTTATCAGACAAATTCTCTTGTCCTGCCGATGTCCCAACTGACTTGGTGAAAAGGGCTTGTTTCATCGTATGCCCGCGTTCGCAGTCGAAAGTTGACCGATTTCACGATTCGGATGCCTTTAATAAGCGGCAGTCATTCGAACCTGCTCACATCGAATTCGTGTCTTCTTTGTAGACGATAGTCAAAACCATTCGACGAGTTGAAGACGCTTACTGCAGGCTGTCTATATGGTGTGAACAACTCTCAAAGGTAGTTGCTTTCAGCATGCGTAGACTTTTGCTGTAGATAACAGACTACCCGATGTAAATAAAACCTTAGACAAATGTGACTGTCTTTTGATAGGTCTCAGACTTGGATTTGATACATATCCAAATAAACATGCATACCCAAAGACTAATAAAATGTATTGATTGGTTACTAAATCGGAAATAAAATTAAAAACTCCCCAGAATTTATCCAAAATAGTCTGCATGAATTACGAAATGAACGAATGAATTACGAAACGAACATGACAATAAACGAAAACATACATCGCCTATTTCGTAGCAACGTAGCAATGTTGCAACAAACGCATTTGACTACAGTATGTGCCGAGACCCATATTATCCAAGCGAACTACTCATAAACTTGGCTCCATATGGAATTACATTCATATAAGCAGTTGGAATGAATTTCCAGGTTCATAAGCGTACAAATGTTCGCGAGCTATTGTCAGGCTGACTTTGATAATAGGAATATTGCATATCGCTGAGGCAACATACATATAAGGCTATTGTTGCTAAGGATATTGCATTTCTACGTCACTCAAGCGATTTATAATAATCATAACGAGGAAATAACTCATTTTGCACACAATATCATTGAACGAAAAGTGTTCATTAATGATCATCATCTACAATCACACATACATAGTAGTGAGTTCCTACTTTTTTTGTTATCGCGAAAGAAACTTTCAAAATGTACTCGTCACCTTAGTAGCGACGCCGTGTTATGTGGGACTATTACGGAACTAAAACCCGGATAAAAATCTGAAACGCAACCGGAATCCTTTGAACGCTTTGCTGGGAGCCCTACCTGAGACACACCACACGTACACAGTCAATATATCTTTACGTCAGATTTCATATTAATATTATGTTAATATGCTTAATTTAAACAAGTTTATCTACATTATGTTAACCAAACCAAAGCAAGGGTTAACCAGAAAATAGCAGAATAACGGGTATCATAAAATTAAAACGAAAACGGTATAAAAAAATTATTATCGCCGCTTTGTACGACTCGTGTGGGTACGATTTTAAATTTAGTATTTAAGTTGAAGATACAGTTTTATTTAAAAAAACATAGTAATGAAAGCATCTATTATGTGATATTATGTGTTTCCATTGTGACAATGAAATATTTATTTCGTTTAATACATGTGCTTATATCAATTACCTAGTAATGTGCGTTATGTGTTTTTAGTTGATTTTAAGATTACTTTATGCATTATTTGAAAAAAAAAATTAGCATTTGGTATTTCTTCTCTACATCGAAGTTTTTGCTTCACGTATTATTTTCCCAAGAAGATTAGCTTTTCCAAACAAGGAAAAAGTGAGATTTTACCAGACCTTTCAAAACAGAACACGGTAGCTCTAACTACTGTTGGTATTAAACAGATTTATGTGTCTTGTCAGGGTCGAATCCCAAAAAGTACTACCACGGGTTGTGAAGGTTAAAATCTTAATTTATTTTTATTTTTGCCGCAAATTGAACCTGGAATCTTCTGTCAGATCAATATGGCAAGCGCGGTGCTAGGTAGGTATCACTGCACATTAAAGCGGCATGCACAGTAATAGCAAATATTAATAAACAAAGTCTACGAACTGGCTTCGGTAATGTTTGCGTAATATTGCGCTAAAACCGCTAAATGTTATCAAAAGCGTTTCCTCAGCAATACTAAACTATTCCACATTCATAGTTAGTTAAATGTTTTACAAACATGTACACACAAGAACATACAGAATGTACATACTTGGGTTGAATAATAATACAATACAAAACTGATTTTTAAGAAAATTCTGATAAATGTTAAGTTTTTTTTAATTTTTAATGTTTTTTTTAATCTTTTTGATAAATACTGTTACAATACTAAAAATATATTCAAAGACAAATAAACATAGTGTACTTAAAGCATCTAGTTTTCATTTCAAGACTTTTTTGGATAAAACTGTATCTTTAATTTAATTAATGAATATTAAATTTTGCGGTCATTCATACAAAGCTAATATATTGCTATATAGATATAACCTACATATAGGTACTTTGGTGAAAATATTTATTTGATTAACTTAGCACTTGGTTATTGTGTAATAAAACAAATTAAATCATTAATGAAAACACACTTGAAAGGTATAAATAGGTACTTAATTGATTAGGTAGGTTCATAGTAGTTTTTTAATATATTGATTAAAAAAATCCGTCGTACTTCCCTAGACAATATATTTGTATGGAATCTATACCAAATTTCAAGAGAATTGATAGAAAATTGTTTGAGGAGTTTAGTTCTCTTAAGTACCAACCTCCAATACAATTATTATAAAAGACTCACTTCATACTTACCGGCCCCATACTATAGTTTAAAGTAGTAGGTAATAGTATCAGTAACGCCTCGGCTATAGAAATGCTGCTAAAACTTGCCAAATTCATGTATGACTTTTAATTATTAGTTAAACATGCGCCTCTGTAACTGAAACTTTTTTTTAATAATAAAGGTAAGTGGCGTTCGCTGTCATTTTGCAGAATTTAGTGTGATGGTGCCAACGCAATCGAACCACAATAGTATTACCAATGGTTTACCACCTTGGTACATCTTTTTTTTCTGATTGAGGTAGCAAACGAGAATACAGTCCACCTGATTGTAAGAGGTCACTGCCGCCCATGGACTTCTGTAAGGAACTTCAAATAGTATCTATTCTTCTATATGAATCAAATCACAGATGCGTTGCTACTCCCGAGGACTAAGATGGTCGCCTTGTATTAAAGTGTGCCGGTAACCACACCCTTCTATCGAAACGGAAGAACTGCTTCACGCCAGAAATAGGTGTGGTGGTGGTTCCCCGGTCGAACTACACTGGTTCTACCACCTGTTTCTTATACTCTGGAATGTATTGCATCTAACTGCTCCAATTCGCTAAAGCTACGTGGCCTTTTAAAACCTGAAGTGAATTTACACGCAAAGAGAGCCAAAGGCATTTGCAAATTCAAATTTACGTTTCTCATGTAAAAAAATAAGTTTTCGAAGCAGTGCCCTCGATAAATAAAAGGACATGTGTCAGTCAAGCTTGCTCAGTAGTCCGTTTGTGAGGTCCGTGTGTGGGGCACAATGGTTTGAGCAATAAATAAAAAAATGTGTGGCTTACAAACTTGTAGTCAGTGAAGGGAAGAAAATAAATAATTATTCATCATCTAAAATCAACAATATTCACTTCTCAATGAAAGTAGGTAAATTGTGTTTTCATACAATTTCTCGTCATAAAATATTGTATCCATGAACATTACGAGTTGTGTGGAATAATAAAACGACAAATTTTCTCTCTTAAAGTTATTTATTTCTGAACTGTTAAGAAATATTACCTGTAACATTATTTTGAGCTTAGTTATTTAAAGCACGGAGAAGGTCTTACATATATATCTTATTTCAGATAAAAAATAAATATTTTACAAAATAAGTACTCTACTTTATTTTATCCACCCAAATAAACACTGTAACAAATATTCGAGTCACTTATATTACTTACAATAAATAACATTCGCGCACCTGTGCTGTATTGAAAATTGTAACTGGTGACTAGATAAATTCAACCTAGCCTCATTTATGGTACCGTGCCCGAGAATTATTGGTAAAATATGTATAGCAACAAGTAATTAAATGTTAGGTACCGAATACAATTTATCATTTTAAGGGTGAAAGCACAAACGCACGCAGTCATTTATGAAACATTCCTTATCGTTAGCTACGTTAAATAAATTCATGAATACTTATATTTACAAAATTCATGGCTTCACATACGTTAATGTTAAAAGTAAGTTAAAGTATTAGATATAATAGCTTATTCTACCGATATATTTTCTCGTCGTGAGGTGGCAAGCTTATAAAATAGGGTGCCGGAGGCGGAGGCGCTAAGTATCGTACTGATCCCGGCCCTGATTGCACCTTGTGAGGCAAGGTGGCAGTTGACAATGATGCAGGTGGCAAAGTGGCGGCATATCCGGGCCACGCTGCGCCCCATAATGGAGCAGCACCAGCCCCCGGGCTATTTGCTAGAGGAGCTCCCCTATAAGATGTCGTTGTCATCCTTAATCGTACAATACAAATAGCAACAATAAGAATAGCGATAAATGCAACAACTCCACCAACTATACCTATAATAAGATTATCATCATTAGTGGTCGAGGCAACACCAATGACCGGGGCTCCTTTAGGTTCTCCTGATGATTTAGGCCGTTCGTGTGATGGAGCCACCGACCAAATAATATCAGGTTCAGCTGATGTACGGTGAACGAGACGGGGAGGCAACGTAGTAGATACGCTACTCGAAGAGGATGATAGAGTGGTTCTTCGCTTATCACAAGAGAGTTCATCGTCACCAATTTCTACTAACAGAAATCCAGACAAATAATCTGGAGACTCGCAGCGTACATCATCTATACCTACATTTGGCAACCATCTGCGTAACGCCCGTGCGTTACAATCACAGCGTATGGGATTAGTGTCCAGTCCAAACATAGACAAGTCGGCACGACGATCGTCAAGTGCCACTAAAAGTTGAGGTTGTAGTGTTGTTAACTGACTGCCGGCTACATCAATAGTTATGCGAGATGACCTGGGTAGCGGAAAAAGTAAAGCCGGTGGTAAATTTGTGACAGATGTATTTCGGAACCTCACAGTTATTGCTGGAGCTTTTAATCCGGCAAGAACTCCTGAAGATACTGTTTTTAATCTGGAACCCCTTAAACCTAACTCTTCTAAACGTGGATGCAAAGTTGAATGTAATTGATCTGCGCCTATATTTGTGTCTTTTACTTCTACGTCTAATTTTTCCATAGCCAAAACATATTGTAAAGTACCTTGAACATCAAAATATCCTAATCTCGGATAACCAAACGCCCGAAGTTCAACAAGATTAGCCAAAGTTCTAAATGCATTTTTCTCAATTTTTGTACATTTTTCCAAATTTCGTATATCCAATACTCTAAGGGATGTGACGCCTTCAAAGTTACCGTCTACAATCATAGTAATAGGGTTATTAGAAATATTTAATTTTTGGAGGTTCTTCAGTTTAGGCCATGATATGGAAAGTGAATTAGAAACGTCGGCTATTTGATTGTTCGATAAATCTAATGACTCTAACAAAGTCGTTCTCGTAAATGTTTTTTCAGATAACTTAGTAATATTATTATGAGATAGATTCAATCTATACAAGAAGGGTGTTTCCAATTGTCCAACAGATTTCATACCTGTCCCAGCAAGATTAAGATCCCTTACTGTTTTAGGCTCAGTTAAAACATTATTTATTGTTTTTTCGGATAAAGGATTAAAAGAAAGATCTAATTTCTTAATGTTTACCATGACGCTATCTTCGGCTGGAATATCAACTATATCATTATGAGATAAATCTACAGATGACACGAAGAAATATTGTTTTTGCAAGGATCTCAGCGGTGCTTGTTCAAACAAATTGTTACTTAATACAATGGACTCGAGCATATGCAACCTTGTTCTATCAAATATATTTTCGGGCAGTTCAGTAAGTAAATTTCCTCCCAAATTTAACACTTCTAATCTAATAAGCCCTTCAAAAAGCCTATCTCCCAAGCGATCTATTTTATTAAAAGAAAGATCTAACTGTTGTATTTGCGTCGAGTTATGAAAAGCCATTTCACTGACACCTTCAAGCTCATTTCTCGCTAATAAAATAGTCCTTAATTTTGGGAGTCGAGCAAAATCTAATTCGTCTACGTTTTTCAAAGCATTACCTGATAAATCGACTAACTCCAAATATTGTAGAGTACTTATTAATTCTGAAGGGAAGAAATTAAATTTATTGTTCGTGAGTATGATCTCCCGCAGGCGCGGGTGTATTTTGAAAGAAGATGGGAATAAATAGCTTAATTGATTATCTGAGATATCAATTACTTCCAAACTTGTTCCAGTATTAAAGAATTCGCCTTTGAAAGCGTTTAACTGATTACCTTTTAAAGATAAATATTGAATTGACATTACATTTACAAAGGCCGGCGTCCTGATTGTGACGATATTATTGAACGACAAATCCAAGAACGTTAAATTACGGAGGTTTTTGAAGCTATTCTCTGATATTTCCTGCAAATAATTATTTGACAAATAAATCCTTTGCAAATTAGGATTTTTAGAAAATAAATTAACAGGCAGGGCTTTGAGTCCCATGTGACTTAAATCAACGGTTAGTAAAGCTTGATTCTGACTAAATACATTTTGAGGTAGAATACTTATGTGAGGGTTTCGACTCATATTGAGATGAGATAAGCTAGGTATGGTCTGGAAAGCATTTACTGGAATTTCTGATAATTGATTATCGGAAATATCTAAGAACCAAAGATTAATGAATTTTAATTGTTGTCCAGTAAAGCCTAATATTCTGTTCTGATTAAGAGATAAAAATTCAAGGGTTGGCTCTAAGCCACTAAATACTTCAGCTGAGATGGAGTTCAATAGGTTTCCTGATAAGTCTAGATGATGTAACATCTTAAAATGATCAAATGCAGCTGTTGGAAGTTCCCTTATTACATTTCGAGAAAGAACTAATGAATTGATTCTATCGGATACTGCTCTTAAAATGTCACTAGACAACGCAGTTACTCTGTTAAACCCTAAATGAACAGATGTTAGACTAGGTAAACGGGATAGAGCAGTCGCAGGAATTAAAAGTATATTATTATCTCTCAGTAGTAAGGTCTTCAGGCTAGTCAGTCCATCGAATGCATCATCTTCCACCTGAAATTGAAAAGAAAATTTAGATTAGCAAACTAAGAAGTAGTTAAGTTATGTAACGAATTAAACAAAGTGTACCGACAAGATATTTCACAAGCCGATATTATATAATAGTAATCGAATTTTTGACACAATACACGATATTAAATATGCTTTTTCACTGCAGACCCAGTTGGATTAAATTAATGAAATCACACATTAACGGTATGTGTGATTTCATTAATTTAATCCAACAGATAAATAAATTACATTCATTAATTTCAAACAGATCATCAGTGTCATGTGATATTGCGGGGTCCCGATACCATTATAAAATAAAGCTCATTTCAACAATAAATAACTTAAATCATGAACTAAGTTTTTTTTAAATCTTTTTTTTAATATACGATATGAATGCTTTTTCCGTTTCCGGTATTCGTGACATTAACATCTACACAGTGTTGTTCCGAAACAAAACTCTAAATAAAATACTTACGAACGAAGTTTTTAACAAAGAATCCATTCATAGTGATAAACTTGGTGTCATAAAGTGATTAAAGTAATCGTCACGGTATAATTACTGCCATCAACAATAATACAAATACAGAAAATCCAGCTGAATTCTGAGGTTAGCTGCCATACTTATGTTCAGTGATTTGTCAACATTATTACTGTCACTGCCAGTGTCAAGATCTACAAACGTCGCGGTCACCAGTGTTGCCAACGAAAATTAAAATCTCCACTAGTACGTTTCATTACACGCAAACATGGATGATCAATTTCAACTTTTATTCAATAAAATGAAAATTGAAATGCAAAATCAAACCGAGTCTATAACCAATACTATAATGGAAAGAATGGATGAAAAATTAAAACCAGTGCTAGAAGAAAATAGGAATTTAAAGATACAGGTAGAAAAATTGGAAAGAAAAATAGAATATTTTGAAAGAGAAAAGAAAAGCAACAACATAATAATATATGGATTGAAGGAGGGTGAAAAATCAACAACCGAGCTGATTAACTATACGAAGCAAATATTCCAAGAAGAATTAGACATTACTTTGGGAGATTATGACATCAACAGAATATATCGCATTGGAAAACAAACAAACAAAGAAAACCCGAGGCCCACTCTCTTGTCTTTCATCAATGGATGGAAAAAGAGTGAAATATTTAAGAACAAGAAAATATCTAAGGCGCTTTATATTACAGAAGACTATTCCAAAGAAACTCTGGAGAAAAGGAAGGCTTTACTGCCAAAACTAAAAGAAGAGAGAAACAAATGAAATATTGCCTACTTAAAGTATGACCAACTTATAATCAAAGAGAATTCAACTTCTTACGATAAAAGGAAAAGGGAACCATCGGCGTCTCTATACGAAAACATTCAACCAAAAAAGCAACAGACAATATCACTCTCATCAAAGAACAACAGAACTAATGCATTTGATTTGATGAGAGGTCGCTCTAATTCCCTCACCATAAACCCGCTAAATAAAGAACAATAACAACTAGCTATCGGCGAACGGAAACAAAAACGAAACAATGAATTAAAATATACAATAACAAATAACGCTCCCCCAAGCCGACTGGTCCTCGTGGGGGAAAATGACCAAGACCCTCTAAAGGAAATTAGAAAAACAAAAACAAGGAAAACAACAGACATACATATAGCAACATTCAATACCAGATCACTAAGGACACCAGAGAGACTTCAAGAACTTGAAATGGCCATATCAGAATTAAAATGGGACATAATAGGAATAAGTGAAATGAGAAGAAATGGAGAAACATTCTACATTCTACACCACATAGGCGAGACACCGGGACTATATGGAGTGGGCTTCTTAATTAAAAAGGAACTAACTGACAGGATTATTGAACTTAAAGGAGTAACTGAAAGAATAGCTATCCTTAATTTAACATTGCCTCTCAACAAAGAAGAAAAATGGTCCATCATCCAAGCATATTCGCCACCGGAATCGAGTAACAAAGAAGATATAGCCAAAACAGAAAAATTCTACCGCGACTTACAAGAAACGATTGAAAATGCCCACAAACAGATCATAGTGATGGGCGATTTTAATGGTCAGATAGGAATATGTGATAACTCAGGTAAAAAATACACAATAGGCAAATATGGGTATGGTAAAAGAACTAAGAATGGCGCGAGATTAATTTCATTTGCTCTACAAAATAAACTAAGTATACTTAATAGCTTTTTTAAGAAAAAAGAAACAAAGAAATGGACATGGATCTCTCCAAATGGTGTATATAAAAACGAAATAGATTTTATATTGTCCAACGATATCAAAACGTTTAATAACGTCTCTGTTGTACAGAACCTAAATTTCAATTCAGATCACAGAATGGTTCGTGCAACATTGACAGGCAAGCGTATACAAAAGAACAGGAGATGGCAAAGTGATAATAGTTCAGCCCTGATGTGTACTGGGAATAGTGACATGCTTAAAAATAAGTTAATAGCGTTGGTAGGACTATTCAGAGAAAGATCCACACCTGTTGAAGAAAAATATAAACAATTTTTAAACGTACTTAAAACAGAAACTAGGAAAGTAAATAAAGAAAAAATAATATCTATAGAAACCCAAAAGTTACTTGAAGAAAGGAAAAAACTGTTACAATCAAGGGAAAGTTACCGAAAAGAAAGAAACAAGATAGCAGAAGTTAGTAAAAAGATAAATGAAAGCATTAGAAAAGATAGGAAAACCAGAAGACAAGAAACACTAGAAAAACATATAAAGAGAACTGGTGGAGTAAAAAAGGCTATCAAAGAACTAAGTGACAAAAAAGAATGGATGCTAACGGTAAAAAATAAGAATAAAAACATATAAGAGAAAGACCTGATATAATTAAGGTAGCTACGGACTACTATAGAGAATTGTACAAAAGTAAGAAACCAAAAGTAGTTACAGAGGAACAATATCCAGTAAATTCTGAAATTATAACAAAAATATTAAAAGAAGAAACTGCTAAAGCTATCAACACACAAAAAGTAGATAAAACACCTGGGTCCGACCAAATAACCAACGAATTGCTTAAATCTACCTTACCAGTAATTGCTCCAATACTAACAGACTTATTTAATGAAATTATAGAAACAGAAATAATTCCACAAGACTGGACAAAATCAACGATCATTCTGGTACACAAGAAAGGAGATAAAGGGGAAATTGGAAACTATCGCCCTATCAGCTTAATGTCTAACATTTACAAAGTCTTTTCCAAAATTACCATTCCAAAATTCCAGAATTACCACAGTACTCGACGAAAACCAGCCAAGAGAACAAGCAGGTTTCCGAAGCCAATATTCAACTATAGATCACATCCATCCACAAAAATACAACGAATATAATAAAATTTACTTCCTGGGATTCGTAGACTATAATAAGGCTTTTGATTCACTGGAACACGCCTACATATGGGAAGCTTTGCGAGACCAAAATATACAGGACGGATATATAAGAACTCTAAAGAATATATACTCCAAAAGCACAGCACAAGTCAGATTAGAAAAATTAGGCGAGGAATTCTCTATAGAGCGGGGCGTTCGTCAAGGAGACCCTATCTCACCTAAATTATTTTCCGCCGTACTGGAGTTGATTTTCAGAAACCTAGATTGGAAAGAACAAGGACTCAATATAAATGGCGAAAATCTAAGTCATCTACGTTTCGCAGACGATTTAGTATTGTTTTCTGAATGTCCTAAGACATTACAACAAATGCTACAACAGCTATCAGACCAGAGTGCAGCAGCAGGGCTAACTATGAACATCACGAAAACAAAAATTATGACAAATTCCTCAAAGACACAAAAGATCACAGTAAACATGCAGGAAATAGAATACGTAGATGAATATATATATCTTGGACAACTAATTTCACCTACAAAAACCATGCACAAGGAAGCCGATAGGAGGATAGCCAACACATGGAAAAGATATTGGTCACTAAGTGAGATTATGAAGAACAGGGGCATGCCAATCAAACTAAAAAGAAAAGTCTACAATATGTGCATTTTGCCATGTTTAACATATGGCTGTCAAACTTGGGCATTAACAAAATCCTTAACAAATAAGTTAAACGTCTGCCAAAATAGTATAGAGAGGAGTGTTATTGGAGTCAAGAAAAAAGATAAAGTTAGACTAACAGAAATAAAAAACAAAACACAATTCAAACAGGCAAATTCATTGTATCAAACGTTGAAGTGGCGATGGACAGGACACATGTTAAGGGAAAAACAAGAGAAATGGACGAAAATTATAACGGAGTGGTACCCCAGAGATGGCAAAAGAAACAAAGGACGACAGACTAAAAGATGGGAGGACGATATAAAAAAGGTGGCTGGTCCGGAATGGATCCGAGTAGCAAAAAACAGGGAGAAATGGAAATCTTTAGAGGAGGCCTATGTCGAAAGACAAGCTGTTATTGAACCGAACGCCGATATACTAAGTTAAATACTGGAAAGATAACATTTATAATAGATAGGTAGTTAGTTATATAGAAGTAAAGTTAATGTTTTGTAAATTTAAACAGCAATAAAGGCTTATTTTATTTTATTTTATTTTATTTTATTTTTATTTTTATTTTTATTTTATTTATGAATGCTTTATTTGTAAACTATTATTTACTAAATACGATTAATAAAAATACGTTACATGAGTTTTAAATTGCAGTGAAATAAGTCTGTCAAATAAAATTATATAAAATCGATGTGATACTTACAGTACGCAGAGAATTAACTCCAATGTCCAAATATCGCAGATCGCTTAGTCCAACGAATGTACCCGGAGAGAGCTTAACCAAATTGTTTCTGCTCAGATCCAAGACTTGTAGAGTTACCAGCGAATTCAGATGGCTGTTATCGATATTCTAAAACAAATCAATAATTTGTACTTCATTTTTAAGTTTATTCCAGTTAAAAAGTAAATTTATATTTAATAAGCAAAAATATGTATGCTCGAAATTTTGTATCCTAAGCATTTAATAATAAATAACGCATTGCACACTGTTTCTAGCGCTTGCAACTTTTACCCTGCGTTTAGTTTACGTAGTCTACGTGTGTCTTATCCTACGTAAACTTACTATAGGAACATCTAGTAGTATCTTGATACAATGAAATAGCTAACATATTATACATACGTCGCTTAAGTTCTAACAACGCGGATCTCAAAATTAGCATTCTTACGAGAGCAAATAAACTGTCTCCAATAGTTATTTTTAATTCTACAACTACAAAATAATAAATTGCGTTTTAAGTATTAATATACTCATATAAAATAATATTTTTTATGAAAATGTAACATGTCCCTACATTATTTTGAGATACCATTATTTCATTAACTCAAAATGGGCATTTTTTGAGTTACGCGGTGTTAGAACTTAAACGACGATATATGACAAAAAATATATATATATGTAACGAATAGATAACATCTTTCCTTTGGGAAATCGGTTAAAAATACTTGCCACTTACCGTGATCATATTGCTGGAAAGATTTAAGTGCTTGAGACCGGCGAAAGATTTGAGCGCGACGGTAGGGAAGTCAGTTATGAAGTTTTCTGAAAGGTCCAACTTCTCCAAGTTTTCTATACCCTGGAACACGTCGCTGTTAAACTTCGAGAGCCGATTGCGACCCAGGTCGAGGGTCTGTAGGGCGCTCAAACTGACGAAAGCGCCTCCTTCGATAGTTGAAATCATGTTCCCATGCAGATCGATCTCTTCAAGCGTTTTCTGCGATATGAACGTCGCTTGCCGTATGAGAGCTTAAAAAAACAAACTTGTTGAATTAATAACATGTTATTATTTTATGAAATACAAATGTATAAAGCCGCCGCAGTTAAATTAATAAGAACTTGAATCAGTAACTGCACATCAGGTGAACTCCATAATTATTTGTTTGCTGTTGCATAAAAAAATATAATTTTGATTTATGTAGCACGTACATACAAGAGGCTATCAAAGTCAGCGCTCACGGGTAACAAAACATCTGTAGACTACCTGCGATTGGACTCTAATTCTCTTTCACAAATGAACTCTCTTTCACAAATGAAAGAATTAGAGTTATTAGTTATTATTTATATTAGTCAAAACTTATAACTTATTATTTGATCTGAGACATAGTAAGTAATACTACAATTACTTAGTATTAGTAAGTAAAACCACATTACTTACATTGAAAACACATTAAGACTTTATTTATAAGTTGCAATTAGAAGTTGGTTCTCAATCAAACCTGTAAAAACTTCCTTACCTATTCTGTTTTCTCTCAGAGAGAGAACTTTTAATGACTGCGGCCCGTTGAGAGAGGAAGACGGAACCGAGTTCATATTGTTACGGTTGAGGCGTAGTACCTGAAATGAAAAAAGCTTTTTAAAAGTTTGCCAAATGGAGTCTGTAGAACGGTATATTTCTATAGCGTATTATCATACCGTAGGCTTGGGATTTACAGAAATGTTTCATATTCTGTGGCTAGCCTCGCTATTGGTATTATATCGCGAAAAGTGTTTTATGGTTTCGAGTACATTTAATTATATTTTTATGTAATTTTTAGGTTCTACCTTTTACTTAACTGCAATTAAAGTAACAATGGCTTTCAAGACAAAATTGTATAATAAATTATTGTAAAAAGAGATACTACTTTTGTTACAATTTTATTTTAATATCCTGCAATAAATCACTGTTATCTCATTCGATATTGTAACTGTTATTTTCAGCAGCCGTTAAAAAAATAGAATCATATCGAGGACTAACTAAGTTAAAACTCTACAAATACACAACTATTATCGATACAATTTAACACGCAAACTACAAGTACACAAATTTTATCTATATCTGAGATTTGTCAACTAGGTAATTCTTAAAACTGGGTTACATTTGGCATGCATTCGTAAAATAGCCAAACATCCAGTCCCAATTATGTCACCTAAAAATAATATAAATAGGTACCTTAAGAACATCGCATCCAATCAACAAGCCCTCTTCGACTCCTCTGATGCTGTTTCCACTTAAATCCAACTCTTCCAAGGCTGGGAGGTTGTGGAGTTCAGCTGTCGAGAATATCGGGTTCAAGTTGTCACCAAGCAAATTGTCTGCTAAGACTATCCTGGTAATGTTGCCTCGTATACCAGCCAGCAGGCGATCCGGTAGCCTCCGAAGACTATTGTGAGAGAAATCCAATTCTTTGAGCGGGAGACCGTACGATGAAAATATCTGAAAAGAAAAATTAGCAATCTTAGAAAATATTTCTCTAAACGTTCAAGTTTATACTTTATCACTTTCTAACACTTACGTAAATTAATATAGGCTTAATAATTATATATTAGGTACCAATAGAAATAAAATAGTAATAATACGAAATAGTAATATTGTCAATCGAAATAAATGTAAGTGTTAATTCAAACTTTACGCCATTAATCTGAATTAACTACAACAAGAAGAAAAGAACAGTAAAATGGCATTTAAATTATAATAGTGCGAAAAGCAAAATGAGCATGATGTCTTGTAAAGTTTTTTATATAAATTGCTATAATTACCTCTACCATTATGTATTGATTGCTCGTTTGTTACTCCAAACATTTTTCAAGTAACAAACATTTTCTCAAAGTATATTTATGCTCCTGCTAAATAATCTATGAGCGTATTTGTTCAAACGTATCATTCTCCAAATAATATTTATACTTCTGTCCTAGTAAACTTGTTTGCAATTGTTCAACTTGAATATTCGCAATTGTTCCAGAATATGAGTGATAGCACGCAATTTAAATGAAATTCCAATACACGAACACGCTTTGCAATTTATATAAACAACGTTCCTCTGACATGATATGAATATTTTACATATGTGTGAACGTATTGTTTGTATAACTGATGAATAATAAGTCATACATATATATAATAATTGACCAAGTTATAGTCGGACTCGCGCAAGGTTCCGTACCATTTCGTATGAATCAATTCATTTACCAGTTATAACCAATACGAAGGAATCCTATTTCATTTTATGTTTTAATTATATTATCAATGCGAATATTTGTGAGGATGTATTTATATTTGTTATTCTTTCATGTAAAATTTAGATCGAATTGAGTTGATAATTTCGTGGTAGCACCGCTATTAGACATGAAACTCAGATAAAATCTTGACAAATTTTACTTGCTATCTTGTGTAGATGGCAAGCAAGGTTAAATAGAATTTTGCTTGCCATGTTGTATATCCGGGAATATTTCTACTAAAACACAAGTTAACAATGAAGAACACAAACATGTGTGACAAATATTAAAACTCTCATCATTACAATTCCTGTGGGATATACTTTATACGACAAATAACGCAGTCGAGCTACGCAGGTTCTTGTTTTATATGCAAACGTACATTTTTGTTACAGGTTTGTTTTTCTAAAATACATAATATTATAGGTTATATGCAACTATATTTTGAAAATCGCAGCTACACTCATATTAAAATCACTCAGTTGCGACCCAGTAATGTAAAATACTAAATTTAACCAATTTTATTGAGTAAAGTTTATCATGCACAAAAAATCGGATTGAATCTTTTCGCATTACTTCCTCTGCAGAATTAATGTTCTGTCAATGGTAGCGGAAATTGAAAATTTAAATTTCAATACTTTAACTGTTTGCAATTAATTTAATGAATCGAAAAATAAGGCCATGAATACATCGTAAAAAGTGCTGTGTAGGCGATAAAAGAGATGCGAACTCAAGCGATATTTAAAAAAAAATACGCGGTATATTACAATCGATTTTATTAATCGTAAATTATTAGGTTGATACACTTATACAATCAGTCTAATAACAATGAGATTTTATTACTGATTTACGCTTGGTAGTCTGCTTGCTTCAGCACACGTCACCAGGCAAATCTTGCAGACTACTCCATTCAAGTAATCTACCAAGCTTGATGATGCGCTATTAAATGCACTATTGCCAAGGCGTCCAAATAAATAGCAGTCGACTTAAGGCTGCGAACTAGTTGAACCGCATTAAATAATTAGGCACTTACACTGTGATCGTTTATTATCTCGTATCTTAAGGTATCTCGTTATGCGTTCCAATTTCGGAAATCGAATGCTTGAATAGCGTTGATTGAATACGCAGTTTAGTTGTAGTCCTATTTAGAAGACGCATGGGCTCTTAATTCAAGCCATCCATTACTTAAAAGTGGACCTCGCAGGTCACATAACTTGTGTTATTTCTACGACATCGATATGCCTCGAGTTATTTTGATGCAATTCAATTCGACCAAAAATGTCTTTGAGCCATACATTTTTTAAAGTTTTTTCAATATCAACATCATATCAACATCATCAACATTGAAATATTCCTTAAAAGAGTTAAATAAATTATTAGCAAAATGTCTGACAGCAAATTAAAATTTTAGTAGTCAGTTTTTTTCGTAATAGTTTCTTGTGTTTATTTGCAATCGCTAACTCGTTTCTGATCGGACAGATCGCTTAAATGCTTACCGTATTGTCAGAATAAGCAAACGAGCGCATTCGGGTTAAATCGTGAAACGCGACAATGGGTTCCATTAATCGAATTGAATTTTTCAGTAATCAGGCGATCATTATTCTGTAGCAACTTAAATACTTTTCATTTACATGTCAGTTGTACATGGGTATTGCAGGCGTTCATGCCGTTACATTACTTCCTTATAATAAGAAGTGCAATCCCCATATCTCTGCTTAAACCGAATAATAAACAACACAAGCACTAATTTTGCAGAAGAGCCAAGTAAAAATTAAACGTTTTTTTTACCTTACTATCTATAAGATAGCCTAGTCATATCTCGGACAAACGTACTTTTCGATTTTTTTCTATATTTTTAGTATTCTAGACTGAAGACCCTATAATTTATAATCTCCTCTTTATATTATTTATTTTTGTGGTATTAGTTTTGTCCCTTTTCAGTGAATTATTTTAAAGGCAGTGAGGATTTTATTCCAATGACAATATTTAACTTTTTTACCAAGTAGCGCAATAAATAATAATACAAGTGTAATTATAGAGGTACATTTGTAATAGTGTATTTAGTAGGCTTTATCCAATATGTTATATTAATTAATTTATTATTATCATGATTAAAAAATACATCCTTTCCATCTCAAACATTTATTATTTGCTATTCATTTCCATGTTTAAAAATTATTTCGACCGTATCACTCCGTTAAAATCCGTCAAACTGTTTTAGCCTAAGAGCCCTTGAACTCCAGGCCTACGTCTATACGTAGGCCTAGGGTTGGGCCTAAGAGCCCATGAACCCCAGGCCTACGTCTATACGTAGGCCTGGGGTTCATGGGCTCTTAGGCTCTTAGACCTTTATAATAGTATAAAGGCTGAAAATTTGTCATCGCACGCTCCCAACATAAATGTAAGAACGATGGCCATTTATGAAATTTGGGTTGTATTGGCTTCGGCAGATAGACGGTAGTAAAGGTGGCAGAATACCGGTCCACTTACGTCATTTTATAATGTGTAATTTTTTGGTATTATGTTCAGATTATTATAAAAATATTATTAAAAATCACGTCTTCCATTGCCAGAAACTTAACATAGTGGAAAACTCTTGCCAGACACTCTTAATGCAATTATAATTCTAATTACTTATTTAATATTCAAAAGTTTGTTATAACAAAAAAGAGAAATAATATCACAAAACTTTCTATCTTGGGCTTGGGTATGACCTGATGATTCTTTGAGTTATGGGATGGAAACCACCATTATTCCCACTGTTTTCCCCTAGATAATTTGATATTACACAGCCTCAGTAGTATTAGTAAATTGTAATAAATATTGGGTATGGTATATGTTGGGTGCGTGCGATGATAAACTTTCAACCGTTATAAAATGACTTAGTACTGGGGTTCACGGGGTCTTGTTCTATTTGGGTTATACACTATGCCAAAGGAGGAGTACCTACTATACTTACGCCCGAAAAATATAACCCTCCAGTCGCAGTCGAGCAAATATGTAGACATATTGAGCTTGACATTTTTATTATTATATCAATTAGTGAATTTACAACTAAGTGAAGTATATCAGTACAGCATTGTAAATGATGTATCAGAGCAGATCTCATATCGCGTGCTTCATTCACAGTAGAAATCCGCCACACCTCGTACGTTTCTTAATTAGCCGCTGATGTGATGCGATTATTGGCTCTTCCGTGAGAAATGATTTCCTTGATACGGTTGAAATTGTACGACCTGAATCTATGTGTCTGTTTGATTTCTTTTTTGCGAGTTTATTTAGTTTTTACATGTCTATAAAACATCCGTTAAAATTCGCCAGATAGTGTTAGTATCCAAGAAAACAACAAGGTCTGATCAAAAGCGTCCGATTCCCGACAAAGAACGGCGCCTAACGACGGAAGTTCCATAATCAGTACTTACATTAATTATGATCTATAAATACTATAAAGCTAAGCGTGTTTCTGTATTACACCACAGATATATTATCCCTAATTTATTAGATCATAAACCAGGCTCACCTGCGTTGGCAATGACTGCTGTCCAGCCCAGCGCTGGCTAAACGACACAATGGGTGCACCATAGGGCAGCGCGGGAAAGTCACCAGGGAAGACCACCCGGTCGCAGTTCATCAGAATCCTCAGCTGGAGGGCTCTATCCACCTGGACCCGGCAGCGACAGGGATACCGCAGGTCATCGTTGAGCTCTGAACACGGCACCCATGACTGCTGGCTGCGTGCGTAAGAGATAAGGAGGAACAGTGCCAGCACCCGCATTGTGATCTGAAAAGATACAATAAGTCAAGTAAATATTTTTAAAAGATCTTTATCAATTGTACCGTAAACAAGGAGAACAAATAATGAAATGACACCTAATTTAATCCAGGATAAAAATAATATTTAGATTCCGACTTCCAACATTACAGTTACATTCATTTGTAAAAGCAGTTCTTATATAACTATGTAATAACGTAGGTATTATTAGATTTCAAAGTTATATGATTAATATCCTTTAATTGATTAGTAGGACGCAAACTTTCTTCATAGCACTTGTCGGTACAGTTCCCGAGCTCTTTGAGGGTAACGTGTAATATGCAAGTCTTCGTCGACTTGTCACATCGCGAACGAAAAGTTTTAAGCTAAAAGCGATGTTCTCACGCTTTTATACACAATGACGGCATGCTAGGTATTCCTATGAAACTAAATTGACTGTGTAAGTAAGCTTATAACAGACAAGGAATTTTAAAATATCGTTTTAAAACTTTGGAATTATTAAAATAAGGACATAAGCTAAGAACTTTTTAGTCTATAAAATTCACGCAAATTATGATATAATGAAGTAATTTAATTTTGCAAACGGCTTAACGATTTTGGAACTGCTTTCTTTTTAAATCATTTTTTTAATTTTTAATAAGATTGCTTTGTAATCCTTTTAATGCGAAAATAATGAAAATAACTTGGTTTTATTGCGTAAATAAAAGCCATCTCACGATAACAAATTAGCACCCTGAAAGGTTTATACATGTTATTTGAAACTAATCATTAGATATTATGTTAGAAATAAAAATCACACATGCCTGTATACTGAGCATAGTAAGAGACAACGGTATCAATCGGTTGTCTGATTTGTGATTCAATGAAAGAGAAAGTCTTGTTAGTGATAATAAATCAAAACTTCGCAGATATCTAGCGAGACTTGCCTTGTTTTTGCGACTGCATTTGAAGAAATTGCTAGTATAGGAAGCTTTATGAGAAATATCGACTTCTATTATTGTACTAAGTTAAATTAATAAAAATATTGAATAAATAATACAACAAAAAAACATCAGGTTAGTTTAAAATATATAAAAGCACAACGAAAGTAGGTACACATATTTTTCATAGATCTATTTTATGATATAGGGAATGTTACAACTTCTATTGTCTTTGTTTTAAGCTTTAATACTTATAGTTTTAACCGTATATCTATCGGCATTTCCTCGAGGAAAATATTAACTGTAGAAATGATATAATTTCTTGCTCAATGTGAAAAAATACCTTTAAATGTGTATGATTTCTATAAACCTCGAAATATTAAATAATTATACCTTAAACACTATTCTACGATCGCTATCGCTACAATTTTTTTATAGCGATAGTAATCAATGTATATAGGCATGGCAAAGTATTTAAATAATATTTGCGTAGCTTTTCCAATAAAATTGAAGTCGCAAATGAACCGTCTGACATGGTCACCTGTGCCCTAATTCATGTTAAACAGGGTTTCTATCAAAAGTCAGCAAATGCGCTGTTAGTCCCGAAGAACAAAATGGTTAACTCGTATAGTAGCCGTAGCCTCGTATCGTTAGCCGGCAACAACACTCATCCTCTGAAACGCAAGAGCCGCGTCCTGCTAGAAATAGATGTGGCGCCCCCACAGTTGACCTCTATTCTTTTTGCAACCTTACAAAATAACAATGATTGTATCATTTTTTTTAATTAATGCTCTCTTATTTATGTCCTTAATCTCCTAATGCCATTCGCTGCTCTTCGATAGTATGAAAAGTCCATTAGTCTAGCAAGTATTATCGGCTCGGGACGACGTCGTTCTAAATTTCAAATTACTTTCAGCTTCTTGGCCCCGGGCCATCGACTAGAATCTACAGTAAGTTTTGCTTTAATTACATCTCATATCGGAAACGCCCAAATTGAACGATATCATATGCTACTAGTTTTTGTTACAATTACTCTTTCATACATTTTATATGAGCTTAGATTAATTATTATTAGATAATACTTTAATAATCTGATGAGTTTCTATATCTAAACTAAATAAGCAAAATTTGAAGAAAAAGAGACAGTAACTAACACTGTCTAAAATTTATATAACTGTTTTACTTTTTACCAATTGTTTCCAGCGGTTCCCTTTGCTTGAATCATGTTTACCATAGTTAAAAGCAAACTACATATCTGATATATATAAAATTCTTGTGTCAGAGTTTTAGTGTTTTTTTACTCCTCCGAATCGACTTGACCGATTTTGATAAGATTTTATATGTATATTTTGTAGGTATGAGAATAGGTCAACAATAAATTTTTCTCCCCATGAGTATTATTATTTTTTTTAGAATAATACTTTTTTTGAACAAAAATATTTTTGGTTATTTTTTTATAGTGAGGAATTGGAATTAAAAATACGTTTAGTCCTAAATTTTTACTCACCTACCACCAACCTCTATTTTTACTAACATTTTATATTTTTTAATCTCGGTTGATAGCTGACCAATCGGGTCCCGTTTTATCAAATTTCTCCAAATCTTCTATCCCCGCTAGTGTCTACCTACCGGTGTTACTTTTCATCCCGTAAACAGCACGGAATAGGGATAGAAGTGATCTCGTGTCTCTTTGCAATAAACTATATTTTATTTCATACTATTTTCGGAAAATTTCGGCCATTATTATTATTTTTACATCGATGGCAGTAGTGACGTTATAATTATCATTTTATCATTTTCGTGTAATTTCGTGTGTATTAAATATTAATGTGCAAAATTAAATACAAATCCAAATAATAAACGTAGGTACATATCTTAAACTTATGCTTCCAAAATGTTAGAAGGTATAACATTGAAATATAAAATTCTTATAATTAAAAATTAATTTTAGATGCTAGCCTGCATTGTATAATAATGAACTTGTCAAACTTATTTGGTGAAACTTTAAACTAGGTACATTTTGTTACTTTATGTTACTTCGCAGTATAATATAAACCATTGAAAATATTTAGAAAATCGGTTGCAAAACTGGAATACTTTATGTTTGTATAAAATGCCGCAAGGAACAATATTTATAATAGCGGTATTAATCCCCGTTCAATACGGGGTGAAAGTCCTCGAAGAATCTTAAAGTTTGAATTACAAAAGTTACAGTCGCGAATATAAAGTACACGCTTGAACCCTGAACATGGATCGTAACGCCATCTTCACTTTTTAAATAAAATTCAAACATGATTCTCTGAGGACAAGGGACAATATGAAGTTTAAATCATATTTCACTCACTTTCATGTGCTTCATATCATCATCATCTATCATCATCATCATCTATGATCTATCATCAGTCTCTTGGAGTAGAAAGTATCTGTGATTGACTTCAGATGTCTACAGATTTCCATGAGCGGCAGCAACCTACCATCAGGTGGAGTGTATGCATATTTGGTACTACAATCGAATAAAAATAATGAAAAGGAACGTATAAAACTTTTAAATTATGAAAGGTATTCAAGGTGATAAAATGAGTATGGTTGGCCTGGGATGGTACTACCGCCTTGGTGCCAACCCATTATTGTCCCACTGCTGGGCACGGGTCTTCTCTTAGAATGAGAGTTTTAGGCCATAGTCCACCGCGCTGGCCAAATGCGAATTGATAAACAACCTTCTAGCGTTTTAAGCTGTTCTTGCATTTCGAGAAAAAGTTGTGTTTGCCGACTTACTTTCATATGAGGCGACCCTCTCAGTTCCCAGCAATGCATCTGTGCTGGACAAGATGAAACCCATAAGCTACCTATATAAAAATCAATTGACAGCAGTCACTTTACATCATGTGGACTGCATGCTTGTTTATCACTCAAATGTTATAATAAAAATATGCAAATTTCAGTTTTTTTTCTCGGAAGCTAAATGCCGATAATTTTATACACTCGATTCAAGGTTGTCCTTAGTACAAGTTTATGAAGTTTTGTTTAAACGATAATGGTTTATGTTTTAATGAGAAAAACGAATCAATCTCTTATGACATGATTTGCTTGTACATACTTTGTTGTTATGTTTATATAGACGAGCTTCCAAAACATAAACGACATCAAAATGACAAGAAGGACGTAAACAATATCGACGACGCGGCGGGCATTTTACGAGGTCAATTTGTACCCTAAATATCGCCTTACTTCTACGCCCATTTTATTACGTCATAAACAAGGTGTGTAGAACCGATCTACTTTCATCACTAGTGGGTATAATTATGGCCGTTACAACAACAAATAATAAAAGTAAAATAGGTAAATAAAAAGTTAAAGAAATTAAATTCCCCCCTACAAGAAACATTTTCTTTTTGGCTAAATGTGGTACGAATCCCTTTCGGTGCAGGTTCGATTTTACACAGTCCATAAAGACCGCAATCTCCTAAGAACCATCAAGAAGAAAAAAAAAATCATACCTAGATCGTTTCATCTGCGGCAACCGATAGTGACTTCTCCAAATAAAAAATGGGAAAAAATCCAGGGCAAAGGAAAGTCGGAAGGAAACGCAAGTCTTGGCTCAGAAACGTCCGAAAGTGAACAAGTATTGCGAGTACCAGCAAACTGTTCAGCCACTGGATAGATAAAATAATGCTGACAAACCTGCAATGTTTGAAGTGACACAAGAACAAGATGATAACGATAGTGTAGCACTACTTTGTGTTTGGTGAATATGGTAAAGCAAAACCTTTTTAAATAGTAGTTCCAACTCAATCCAAAGCATCTGTGGGCGATCTTATGTAAGCATCGATTATTATATAGATGGTCGTGGACAATGGTTAACACTTACCACCAAGAGGACATCATTTACGAGCAGTATAATACGTAAAATATATTATCTAAGAGTAATTTGTAGAAAAAAAATAATATGTAGACAAAACGTCATTATGTTATAAAATAAAACAAAATGCCTAATTTACAAAATGAATACCGACTAAGTAAGTTATTAATAAAAGTGGATTTGCGCCCGAAACATTCGATTCGCGACCCCAACCAATTTAATTTGTTTTGAAATGTTGTCCCGAACTACGAACATTGCGGTTCATCGCATTTTTCGTATGACAAATGATACAAAGCGAATAGTTGAAGTGATAGTCAAGTGATGACAAAATGTCAAAAACTGATGGGAATATTATGAGCCGACTGGAGAGGTACCACTGGCACACATAATTATTTGAAGTTCAGTTCACTTTTATCTAAAGTGACCATATTGGTCTTCGCTGGTACCATGCAACTGTGATTGATACTGTAATATACAGTGTTGACAAATACAATCACTGTTCTATGTGAATTTGCAAGTATAATTAATAGACAACCTTAAGTAGCAGTTCTTACATTTTGTGTGGAAGCCTATGGATGCCTGCTGACTTACATATGACCCAATCATCTTATGGGACCTATATGATTTGTAAAAGGTTATACTCGTACGAGTATATTACAGTAACCATTTATCGACGGCATGCTCATGTTTATTTTCAATTTTATAATATACGAATTTAGACAAATGATGATTAAAATATTATTCATGCAAGTGCAAAGTAATTCTGTACATACATTAACATGTAATAATTTATCTAATACGTAAAATAACGATGTAATCAATTATGTCAAAAACAGCGTTTCACGTGAACGATGCTTTAAAAAGGAACTATTTTTTTTTTTCAAAATATTATTTTTACTTTAGGATTTGCCTTTGATGTCATAGACATAAACTTTAATACTCCTATGTATAAATGTTGGGCTTATTTCATAATTTTTAAACAAATCATTAAATATTATTGAAACATATCTACCATTATTATAGGTATAGCTTTGGTAAGGGCAACTCCAAATCAATTATATAATTTAGGACCGCGAAAAAATTATCAGCAAGTATCTGATTTTTTTTTTCAAATTTCGTGATTTAGGACGGTCTCAACTCCCAAACCCTTATATGATATTGTTCCGAGACCTAAAGTATTTTATTATTCACTTTTAATGACTTTTAGCAATCACAGCATAACAAGTTCGATCGGTAGATGCTTATTGCCTTGTCTTATCAAAAAGCAGGCACAAACCTCCGATAGTACCTCCACGTTGAATTTGTAACGAATCAGGATTTATGTACAAAGTTAGTCGCATTCTAACTGAAATTTGTTCGCAACTCGCGTCATCGACTTCTCATCGTTCCCAACTCTCTTTTCGATATCTAAGTTTAAATATACCCTTTTTAACTTGCTGAACTTTTGAATAGTCTCCATTTGATCTTTTGATGAAAAAGTTAGTATTTAAAAGGAAAACAAACTCGTAACAACCTTGTTTGCTTTTATACTGCAACTGTTTTTTTATGAAACAGCTAACTTCTGTATATTTCAGCTGACTAACATTTATTTTGTTAAAATACACTTTTAGTTATATATAGTAAAAGACGACGGCTTTAAAGATCATGATATTGATGCTGCCGAGGTTGTCCAGTGTCAAATAAAAAACGTAAGAGAGTAGCAATTTCCAAACTGGAGTCCCGTTTTAAGAAACTATGCTCGTAAAGTAAGCATATCCTTTAAACCTTCAAACCTCGGGAACAAAAGGTCAGTAGGTAATACGAGTATAGTACATAGTTATTAAAAATACTTGAAATAATGAACAATAAATTATCTACCCAGGAATTCGTATTAAAGCAGCATAGTGGAGAACTATACAATAACTGTACATAAAATTTTATAGAATTAAGGCAGCAAACAAGCGTGCTTCTTCTATAGGTATAATAAATGTTCATTGCTACTTAAGAGGGATTCTACCTGAAGCCGCTTGAATACCCGTTCTCACCAGAAATAAGGTGGTTGTCACATATACATTTATTTCCCTTAAATTCAACTCATAAGCTATCCTAAAACCCACTTGGTGACCTACAACAGTTCAACACCTACCTTCAGGCAAATTTAAACCTCTGATTCTATAGGTTGTCCTTTTTATACCACTATATAAAAAATAAATTATAATTACGTATAACTCGTAATAGGAAATACTAGGCCGCATATTTTAATCACCTTAATACTGTTACAACTCTCACCTGCATTCTACTGTAAGTGAGGCCTGCATCCGACGATACTGCATTTGAATACAAGAACATGTATAGAAACGATGCAGCGACTTGCTACGTATTGATATTTAATAATATAAAGATTTAATTCTCACAGGACCGAAAACTGTCATAAGTAAAAGTCCATATTTATTCGAAAAAACTCACAGTGCTTCACTATAGAAATAACACTCACTTTATTGGATATATCGGAACTGTTCTCATCATTATTCATAAACACTTAATTGGAGCTGACCATCCGTCCGTCGCTTAGTCATTAAATATCGCACTGACAATATTGGTTTTACTGGAACGAAGTAATGAAACACATTCCAATTTACAATGCAATTAATTGTTCTTTTGAAAACGTGCATGTATTGTTTTGAACTCAAGAGTACTGATTGAAATTTGAACGACTAATTAGTAAATTAGAGAACATAACTGAGAAGCTATCTTTACGCGTATTCCTTTATTTTAATTAAAAAAAACTATCTGAATAAATTATCTGAAAATATGTTAGGAGGCATTCATAATTTTTAGTTACTTCGTCCTGGATTATAAAATTTAATAACACTTATGAGAGGAAGACACATATTTCATAAAGATCATACATATATAATGTATATCCAAAGAATATTTCCCTCTTTCTGTCCAGCTGGCTTGTATGCCTCACGTTGAACAAATGGCTTCGTACTGATTGAACTTGTGGTTCCTGATTCGATTCTCGTCCGTATAGTACTAATAACAAATGAATTAAAATATCTGTATTAAGTCTAATAATTTTTTGCACATAACCACATAACTAAACTAACATAAAAAAATATTATAAAAATGTGATCTGGTTATTACAGAATATTTTCGCATAAAAGTCATATAACATAGACCATGTCCAATACAATCTATTACAATTTAAAGCGAACTTTAAACTAACAGGCTATAAGGCCACACTGGCAAGCAGCCAAACAACATGCTCCATTAACGCTTCTGCTATCGCCCCATCGCCCTATAAATTTAACTACCAAGATAATAATATATTATTCCGTAAGCAAAACGATAAGTAACAATTTTTTTTACCAATAATATAGAACCGATAGTCAACTCCAGATAAAATTCAATCTCTCGAGTCACGGTGTTCGAGGATAAATAAAAGAGTGTAGTTAGGGTATGTACTCTTTAATGGATAGGTCAAAAGACACAACCGCCCGTAGCCCGACAATCCCTTGGCTGGCAACATGGTGCATATTTCACATGCACTATAAAATTGCGACAAAAATTTTTAGTAGCGGTGACCCTTTTTTTTTTTTTTTGTTTTCGAGGGGGAAACCTTCAAAAGGTACCCGACGCCGTGGGAGCGACGAAAGGTTATGTGGGATTTTTACCGCACTAAAACCCCCCCGGTGGCCATCCTCGGCGCTAAAAAGAGGACTCAGGGATCTCCAACAAACACCACCGGAATCCTCTAAGCGTGTTGCCCCATCGGGCTCCTCCCAGATGGGCGGCTGGGCCCACCGCTCCGTCTAGTCTATACGACGATATGCGACCACACATACCGCCGTCCTTCCCGGGATCACCTGGCTGGACGGTTCAAGCTCCCACTCTAGCCGCCCGCAACCCCGGAAGCCCCTTTTAGTCGCCTCTTACGACAGGCAGAGGATACCGTAGCCCTATTCTGATCCCGGAACTACAGGGACGCGCCGCCATTGCCGGCGGCCGCGGCCGTTTCTTCTCCGAGCGGGTTCAGCGCGCTCCCTGGCCCTTTCGGCGTCTTCCTTTGCCGACATGACGTCCTCGCAAAAGGTGATCATGCCGTTCCAGGCCTCTCGCCGCTGAACCATCGCCGCAACGACGGCCGCCGGAGAAAGGTCCGCTCCAACCTTTTGGACGAGGATCCGCCGCTGAGACTCCCAAGCTGGGCAGTACTCGAGCGTGTGCTGTGCGGAATCCTCGTCGTGCCCGCAATGGTGACAGAGGGCCGTCTCCTGTCTCCCTATCCTGTTCAGATACTGACCGAAACAGCCATGTCCGGTGAGTATCTGAGTCAGGCGGTAGGTCACTCGACCGTTGCTTCGCATCCATGCGCGAAAGTTCGGCAAGATAGCGTCGACCACCCGTTGGCGTATGCTGTGTGGCTCTTCGAGTCGCCGCCAGGACAAACGCCGCCTCGTACGAAATGGTACGATAACCGCGGGCGACCCGAATTGCGATCATACGTTGCGCGGAGTTTAACTTCCGCGCGCGGCGCCGGCTGCCAGATAGCTTGTCCGACCACACCGGCGCCCCGTAGAGCGCAATCGAGCGCACCACCCCCGCATAGAGGCGGCGGACTTCTTCCCTTGGTCCCCCTAGATTCGGCAACAGACGGTGCATTGCACCCGCCACCTTTAGAATCCGGGGGACGAGACGGTCGAAGTGCTCTTCGAAGCACCAGCGGGCGTCCAGTGTTAGGCCGAGGTACTTCATGTACCTGCCTATCCGGACGTCCGCTCCACAAACGCGCACTGAAAGGACGAGGGTGTCGTCGGCATAGCAGACGATGCTCACTCCCTCCGGGAGCACCGTTCTCAGCACCGCGTCGTAAGCGATATTCCACAGTAGTGGACCAAGCACCGAACCCTGCGGCACTCCGCGCACGACGTTCCTCCCGCGAACGCTCCCATAGCGACGAGGGAAGCGGACGTGTCTGTCCGACAGGTACGCCTTCAACACCTCCTGTAAATAGGAAGGCACCTGATGGACAGACAAGCCCTCCATGATCGCACTCCAGGACAGAGAGTTAAAAGCGTTGACAATGTCAATGCTGACTGCCAAGACTACTCTGCCCTGGGAGATGGCCTGCTCTGAGAACGTCCGGACACGGAGGATGGCATCCACGGTTGATCTCCGCTGCCGGAAGCCAAACTGGTTTTCGGACAGGTCCGGGCCGGGGCACTCTAGGTGCCTGCTGATTCTAGAGGCGATGATCCTCTCGAACAGCTTGCCCGCCTCGACCAACAGGCAGATGGGTCTGTACGCCGACGGGGAGTCTTTGGGTTTACCCGCCTTGTGCAGGAGCACCAACCTCGCCTGTCTCCACATTGACGGAAATCGTCCGTGGCGGAAACAGGCGGTGAAGAGCCTGCACAACCTCTCCCCCAGCACCGTCAGCGCTAAGACCCATGCACGTCCTGGGATTCCGTCCGGCCCCGGAGTAGCGGTGACCCTACACCCTTCAAAAGAGTGTACAATAAAGCTTAACATGGCTATTACAACACGGCTTTTATTAAGCAGAAATAGTTATGTTCATAAATTTATAATATTTACTTTTATTTTTTTACAAGAATGTAGTAGCAAATGATCATACAGTCCACCACATGATAAGTTGTAGCTGCTACCTTTGAATATCTGTACTTACAGAATAGTGATTCTATCTGAATAGACGGATTGATACTCCCGAAAACTAAGAAGGTCGCTTGATATAAAAGTAAGGCGGCGACCACACTCTTCCACTTAAATGAAAACTCTTTTAAGCTAAAAATAAGTGTGGCGGTAGTACCTCCCCGGTCGAACTACATAACTTGTGTATTTAAATTTATATTTGTTCATAAAATTCCTAATCAAGAAAGAGGAAGTTCACGGTTTAGAACGATTAATTATGTTACACATAAATAGTGCACCTAATTAACAATATAAACAACTTTAACATAAACGTGTTATGCAAAAACAAGTATTTAACGAGTCCCAGCGCCAAATATTTGTTCAACTATAATTAATTCACAATCATTACGAATAATTAAAATCTGGAATTATTAATTTCATGTGAATTAACAATCGTAATGAGACTAAGTTCGTGTAATTTTGATAGAATTTATTCGGAGAATATTAGGAGAAATGTTTAAAAATAAATATACACGCCTGAGTAACTATATCGAGAAAATACATGAAAACCTATATGTAATAAATTACTACAAGTCTGCAATTGTCTCGCCCATAACAAATCAAGTTATGACAAAGTTTCGTTACTGAAAATGTGGTGAAGGTGGTAGAACCAGTGTAGTTCGACCGGGGAAGTACCACCGCCACACCTATTTCCAGTTATTGACTTCAGATAGAACCCATGTTCTGTATGAAGTTGATTACAGATGTCCATGAGCGGCAGTGACCAATTACCATCAGGTGGACTGCATGCTCGTTTGCTACTTCATCAAATAAATAAAAAATAAGGGATTCTATTTCGCATGTTTTAGTAATTTTAAAGTGATTTTATACTAGTTCCATAATAATACATGTTTAGGTATAAATGTTTATTTCAGATAAATTCTCATTTTACAGGTTATTATAAATACATATTTTTTCAAATGAAACTGATGCTCAACAAAAAGAAGATCCTGATTAACTGGCCGTTACAAATAACTACCTTTAAATATTAATTAGCTGAAAATTAAATAAAAATGGGATTTTACCCGCGAAGTTATTTCTGCTTTATTTTATCTTATATATAATAACTCGTAACATTTATATAAAGTCATGAATATTGATGAAGCGAAAGTGACGCGTGGACGTATAATAAAGTTGTGTGATGATATGATATGAAACAGCGTTCTGTATAAACTATGTAAAATTATTTGAGGTGAAAATGAATGCGGTTTAAGCTTCTACAAGACACCTATTATATAACGTGTTGGTATTATATCAATTTTTTGAATGATATAATAAAGAAAAAAGTTTTCTTGATTCATAGTCATATACTAGCGTTCTTAGTTTCTTCGACGCAAAAAACTAATAAATAAATACGTAAACGTTACATAAGCTACTTATGTTCTCTACATTGCTCTCTCCTTTTTGTTTCAGATTCTCCGTGACCACGATCCATGCGACTATGTGGAAATATCGGCAGCAAATAAATCTAAACCGCGTATGGTGAGTATTCGTTACATATTAAAATCGTAGACTCAGCTTTACTAGTCACCCGTCGCAACGGTCGAAATTCGACCTTAATTCAACTCAAAAACTAAACTTGATATTGTCCAAAGTAGCACAAACATTTCTCAAATTCAATGAAATTGTATAAAATTTAAGTTAGTTTTAAGATAAAAAACGTTTAATTGACTAAGCTGTATTTAAAAGCAGTAGCGGGTATTTTGACGAAGTCATCTGTCATTTTTGACGTTATGTGTTTTTATAGTAACGTTGAATATTCTATTTCATTTATTATGTACGTGTTTGTGTCGAATGCAAGGTAGTATGTGTAATGTTTTAGTTGATTTTACGTATGTTTTATGCATTATTTGGAAAGAAAAAAATAGGTTTCCGTAACTTTTCTACATCAGCCATAAGCGTGCATAATTTTACACCCCTCAGCCTGCGGCAAGTATCTTAAAAACGGTTCCAAAGTTTTTGCTTCACGTATATAGATAATTCCACAATTCCACAATAATTTTAAGATCCACTTAAAACTCGCAGCGCTATTGGCTTTTTAAACCAGAATGCTGCCAATGCACAGCTAGCACAATACTTCAAATGAACAAAATAAGTTCTTAAAAGTATTATTAACGTAAGGCGTTATTTAAGCTATGAATTGTCTGTCAATCACTAATAATGAAACAGTAACAATCAAAGACTACACTTTTACAGTGTTGTGATTTCTTTAAAATAACCATATTAGGTTAGATAATGGAATTTTAAATTAAGTACACAGTTTTAATTACATGTTTTATAGATGCTCCCGTGAGCTCACACGTGCACGGAAGAAATACGTTGGCGTAGTAATAAAAATGTTATTATGATAACACGTGTTATGACTTAATTTAGTATTTACGAGCATTGCATAATAACTACAGCGCCATATCCAATCTCTTGAGATGCTTTTCATGTTCTTACTCATAGCAGTATATACATTTTATTAATTACATTAATTACGTAAATGAACACGTAGTTCACCAGATGGTAAGTAACAACTGCCGCTATAAATAGGATAAAAGATCTTACTGATATCCGCCGCAAGTGCGTTGCTACTCCTTAGTTGCATTGTCTCCCTTATTGCACCTTTCGAAATAATGATATTACTCTTAGTATTGTTGATATTACGCAGGAATGGGTTCTTATACGTAAACCTGACGCTATTGCAGGAGTATCTGAGGGAAAGACGTCACCGTCATATACAATTGCAACTTTAGGGGACCGTCAATGCAGCGTTATCTTTGAAGGAGAGGTATTTTTGCACATTTTTTGAGGAGTTCCATATTAGAGTACTAGCTTAATATAGCATTTAAATGAGAATATTAATTAATTTCATGAAAAAGAAAAAAATATTAGGACCCTTAATATTAAGTTTCTGGAACATATATTATATAGGTACACATCGCGGTAAAAACACGAACATCGCCTTTATTTTACATTTTTATACTTTCCCTGTCCGTGTCTTCGCCACTTCTATTTAGTGATTTGAAAGTGAAACTGAAAATTAAAGAGAAATCTACAACATTAAATGCAGGCTGTAATTTTTAAACGTAATAGCTATTACGTATATTTTTAAAAAATATGACTATAAATAGACTTTCTAAATATTATATTACGTTTTTATAAACAATCTACGCGTAAATAATATAATTAGTAAGTATCATGCCCGTAATGAATTAGTAATTATATTATAATTAGATATTAATTGGCAAATAATTAGAAGCCTATATTATGCCTTCAATGCCGCATATATTATGCGGTATTAATGTAACTTATGTAATAAAATAACATTAAGTGAGTAAAATGTATTGATTTAGTAAAATATTAAAAAATAAATTTAAAGATATTGTATTATAAAAGAGCCCAAACTTACTTTACTTAGCTATAAAAATATGCATCGCAAACGTTAATGCTTAAGAACATATTTTGGACAATATCTATACAAATATTTAAAAGTTGTAGAACTATTTGAAATTCGACTTTGGAGCCACACTTATTTCTTTTTACTAACACCAGTATTGATGAATTTGATGGGTGTTGTATGGAAGACATGCGACGCCTTACCATTTAGTTATCAGAGATTGCAACGCGTTGTGACAAACCTCAGGTAAATCTCTGAGCTTATTTGAAGTTGATCACAGGAGTCTATGGCCATATACTCGTACCTTCAAGTGGGTTTTGTTTTTTGTTTTCGAGGGGGAAACCTTTCAAAGGTACCCGACGCCGTGGGAGCGATGCAGGGTTATGTGGGATTTTTACCGCACTAAAATCCCCCTGGTGGCCGTCCTCGGCGCTGAAAAGGAGGACTCCGGGATCTCGAAACGACTTCAACCGGAATCCTCCGAGCACGCTGCCCCATCGGGCTCCTCCCAGATGGGCGGCTGGGCCCGCCGCTCCATCTAGTCTTTACGACGGTATGCGACCACACATACCGCCGTCCTTCCCGGGATTGCCTGACCGAACGGTTCGAGCTCCCACTCTAGCCGTCTGCAACTCCTGAAGCCCCTTTTAGTCGTCTCTTACGACAGGCAGGGGATACCGTAGCCCTATTCTGACCCCGAGGCTACAGGGACACCTTCAAGTGGGCTGCAAATTCGCTACTTCCATGAATAATAAAAAAAACACGGCAGAACAACGAAATTTGCTATCTAGAACTATATCGGTATAGAATTCAACTACTTGAGTCTTAAACAACTCTCTCTGAAAGGGCTGAATTAAATTTATCAAAATAATCAAACGTAGCATAGGTCAATCAATAAAAAGTACCCATATCTAAGTATCTAACTTTAGAAAATAAGGTTAACGTGTATAAATTAAAGCTTCTGTTTTTCAATACATTGTCACCGATCCTTACAACTTAGATACGTGTATCTAAATAAAATATGATGTTGAAGGAGGCGGCATGTTGTTAAAGGACGGATCTTTAAAGCCGTTAACCTAAATCCAAAGTGGCTGTTCTTACGATGAAACGTAGGGTTTAGGGATTATCTGGAGCGATTAGTTAAACTGGAACAGAATCGTTTCGGAGAAAACTAAAATTATTACGAGACTACACCAAAATATTTCAGTATAACATAATATATATAGTCTGTGTTAGTTGGTGTTGATGTTAAATATAAACAATGCTGAAATGCCTGAGATCACTTTAATTACTAGGATTTTATTATTCTAATTATGTAGCCACGTGCTACTTACAATATGTCAATTGGCAAACAGGAAGCCATGACGTTAGGGATGTGTCTATCTAATTAGTGATGTGCCATACTCATAACATCCTCCTTATTAGAAAAAATAAAATTATAATGTGTAATTTTACAGCTTAACTTAGTTTACAAACTTAACTAAACATGTAACATTATCTACTGACAAGAAAGGCAAAGTAAATAGAAATATGACAAATTATTGAAATAAATCTCTTATCTATAAATATGCTACACTTAATTAACTTAATCAGTCCTTCACAGTCATTGCTAAAATGTTTACTTGACAATATATTTACTCTTTATAAGTCTAACCGTCTTGGTTGTCTTCTCACTCTTCCATACCTAGAGCGCATTTGAACTGGAGTTGAATGCTCAGCAATAGACGATGCTTCTACATTTACTATAGGAGATGTTGTAGTAATATTTGGACTTTTTTGTAACACATTTTCTTGAGATTCAGTTTGAGGAGATTGCAGAGGCTTCAAAATATGCTGTCTGTTTCTCCTTCCTATAAACCCATCTGACCCTTCAACAGTATAAGACCTAGGCTGATCACATTTGGACCTTACTGTGCCTGTAATCCATGGAGTATCTGGCATTTTCTTAAAATAGATCTTATCTCCTTCTTGTAGTTCTGGTAATGATTTAGTTTTTCTGTCATAGTACTCCTTCATTTTATTTTTGTTTTCTTCTTTAATTTTTGCATATTCTTCAAATTTTACTGATTTTGGTTTTAAGTTTTTAGAAACTGTGGGTAACTGTGTCCGAAGTGAACGTGACATTAACAGCTGTGCTGGGGATGGTAGATTTCCTCTAGGTGTATTCCTGAATTGAAGCAAAGCAAGATATGGATCTGTTCCAGACTCGTCTGACTTGGTTAAGAATTGTTTACATATTTTTACTGCTGACTCAACTAATCCATTTGATCGTGGTAGGTAGGGACTTGACGTATTATGATGTATTTCCCCATTCAAAAATAAATCTCTTAAATTCCGCTGAATTAAATGGTGATCCATTATCAGAGAATAACTCAACTGGGATACCATGTCTACTAAAAATACTTTTAAGACAAACTATTACTGTTTTGGCGTTTGTACTAGCCACAGCCATTAATTCAATATAATTTGAGTAATAATCTTGTACTACTATGTATTTTTTAAATTTATAATCCATAAAATCAACACCAACTTTTTCCCAAGGAAGTAACGCAATGCCATGTGGGAGAAGAGGTTCTGGAGCGTTTGAATTTCTATGTGACAAGCAAGTAGGGCATGATTGAACAATGTTTGTTATATCACTTGACATAAATGGCCAAAATACATGTCCTCTAGCAAATGCTTTAGATCTTTCAATTCCTAAATGACCACTGTGTATTATTTTCAATATATCTGGCCTTAACTTTTTAGGTATGACTATACTATTACCTCTGAAAATTAAATCATTTTCTGTATGTAAATCAGATCTATATTGCCAATATTCATGCAGATCTTTGTGAATTTTAGTTTTGCTTGACGGCCATCCTTCTTTACAATATTCTTTCAAAACTTGCAGACTTTCATCTTCATTAGTGCCTTTAATCAACCACTGTAAACGATCTGTAGAGACTGGTAACGACTTAATCAGTAAATTTACTTGAACTATTATATCATCATCTAGTTCATCTGAGCTTGTTTCCGAGAGTGGTGCTCTTGACAAGGTATCAGCAATGTACATGCGACTGCCTTTCTTATAAATCACATTTAAACTATAGGGTTGTATTTTTAACATCATTCTTTGGAGGCGTGTTGGGACCTCAACCAAAGGCTTTTTAAACAGAGTTATTAAAGGAGCATGATCTGTCTCTACAGTTACAGTTTGTCCATATATAAATTGATGAAACTTGATGCAGGCAAAAACTATTGAGTAGAGTTCCTTCTCTATCTGAGCCATTTTCTGCTGTGTTTCTGTTAAAGTTTTTGAAGCGTAATATACAGGATGCAAATTTTGTAACAACACTGCTCCAACAGCACTGCAACTAGCATCACTTTGTAGGATAATAGGATCATGAACATTAAAATGTGACAAAACCGAAACTTGACATATTAATTGCTTCAGACGACAAAATGTTGTTTCATGATTGGCAGTCCACTGCCAATCGGTAGATTTTTTTAATAATTGACGTAGAATTTCTGTTTCTCCTGCCATATTTTTAATAAAAGGACTTAAATAATTGATCATACCTAGAAACCTCTGTAAATCCTTTAAACAGGTAGGAGATGGCATCTCCTTAATTGCTCTGACCTTGTCTGGATCAGCTGTGATTCCATCTGCTGAAAAAATATGACCAAGATATTTTATGCTTTCCTTGACAAATGAACACTTATCTTTGTTAAACTTAACGTTATACTCCTGTGCTCTTTTAAATACTTCATTAAGACGCTCATTATGCTGAAGTATCGTTTGACCACTGACTAGAATGTCATCGCTATAGACGGCCACCCCTGGTATATCTCCAAATATTTCAGTCATTATTCTATGGAAATACTCAGGTGCACAGTTAACCCCATATGGAAGACGTTTAAATCTATATCGGCCAAAAGGTGTATTAAAAGTTGTGAGATAGGAACTCTTCTCACTTAATTTGCACATCCAAAACCCCATACTAGCATCCAAAGTGGAGTAATATTTTGCACCAGCCACTTTGGCGCGGACCATGTCTACAGATGGAATAGGATAATGAGTTCTGTTAATCGCCCGATTTAAATTACGGGGATCTAGACATACTCTTAACTGCCCATTTTTCTTTTGTACTAGAATTAAAGAACTCACCCATTCTGTAGGCTCTGTGACTTTAGTAATGACATCCATCTTTTCCATCTTCTCAAGTTCTTGTTGAAGTCTGTGATGTAATGCAAATGGCACCTTCCTTGGAGCATCGACTTTTGGCTGGACTTCAGGGTTTGTACTTATCTCGCACTCGCCAGGAACACAACCAAGACCAGTAAAAACAGAATTATTACATTCAACAAGCTCATTCAAACTTTTGTTTTGTGATTGATTTGACTGTAATAAACATGACTGTGACTGACTTTTTGTAATCTTAGGACATATAACTTGACTTGAATTTGACTCATTTTCACTCTTTATAACAGACAATTGACTAACATTTTGTGATGTTTGCATGCCTGTAGTGTCTACACAAAAAACTCTCTTTATTAATCCAATTTCTGAGCAAGTGAGTTTCCCTAGAACAGTTGGAGAATTCACATTTGCAATTATAAAATTAATTTGTTTTGTTATGTAGGAATCATTGAACTGGAATTTACACTCTAAGTTTTGTTGACCTAGTACCTCTAGACTGTCACCAGTATATGACTTTATTTTTACATCAGTTTTAGACAATATTTTTTTAATATTAATTGAATCATAAACACTTTTTGACATAATATTAACATCACTGCCTGTATCAATGATACAATTTATTTGTGAGTTATTTATATATAAATTAATTGTCCATTCACTTGCCAATGACTTCGATGACTGAATATGACCTATGAACAATTCATCTTGTTCTGACTGTACCTGCTGCATATCACTATCTGACTGTACATATTTTACTGACATTGACTTTACCGACCGACAACAGACTGCATAATGACCCACTTTTTCACATTTTCTGCACTTTACACTCAATGCTGGACACCTATAACGATGCATCTGACCACACCTTGAACAAGCTTCCTTTCTCGACTGTTGACTATATTGACTGACATTCCTTGAATTAGACATTGATCTCGAGTGTGACTGACTCTTATTATACAACACTACGCTTTGTTCTGCTGCCAATTCATCCGTTTGATGTCTGGAAGCCAGCATGGCTTTAGCCATCTCTAAGGCCTTATCAAGATTCAGCTTATCTTCAAGCAATAGTTTTTCTCTGATATAGTTGTATTTTTGATGCATGTTACATATAAACATTATTTTGATTAGGCGTTCCTGCAGCTGCCCTAGGTCACAGTTCTGTGATCTTAATTTTAATGTGCAAGCAAAGTCATCTAAAGTTTCATTTTCACTTTGTTTATAAGTGAAGAAATTGTGGCATTCATATGTGAGGTTAGCTTTTGGGGCGAAATGATTTTGAAACAACTCTATAAGCTCGTCATATTTAACATCATCCTCGTTTTTTCCGAATGTATTGAATACATCCACGCCTTTTTCACCAATAACATGTAAACATAAAGCTACCTTTCTGCTATCACTTTCCTCATCCATGCCAGACGCACGTAAATAAAATTTAAATGATTGCACCCATTTTCTCCATTGTTGAGCCAAGTTACCAATCATCACCATGGGCTGCGGACTGGACATTCCAGAAAGTTTCTTGGGCTTTTGATTTTCTTCAGACATGACACCGACTTGCACGCGAGGTTATTAAAACGACTATGCGACGCATAGATACGAACCCAATTTCTGACACCATGTGTTAGTTGGTGTTGATGTTAAATATAAACAATGCTGAAATGCCTGAGATCACTTTAATTACTAGGATTTTATTATTCTAATTATGTAGCCACGTGCTACTTACAATATGTCAATTGGCAAACAGGAAGCCATGACGTTAGGGATGTGTCTATCTAATTAGTGATGTGCCATACTCATAACATAGTCAACCCATTATTGGTCCCACTGCTGGGCACGGGTCTTCTCTCGGAAAATGCATTTACCTTTTCTACTTCTGTATATAAAAATATATCTCCAAGCCTAGTACTAGTGGTCGACTAATTCGTTTTGAATTACATATAAACCTATTTGCATCCGTACACAAAGCAAGCTAAATAAGTAATGAATAAATCATAAATTTTCAATCAAAAATTCAATCTAAACTGGTGTGGAATCGAAGCGACGGCAGTTAAAAATCAATTTGCATATTTTATTGCGGACAAAAAGCGATCGAACTGTGGACGCGAGAATAACTCAATCAAAATATGCACAAATTGAAGCACTAATTTGTTTGGAATTGTTTCGCTTCGCTAAAGAGGACCGCCGAGACTAATCTCATTATGAACTTTCTCTTTTATAGTTACGTTATCCCTAACAAAAACGGTAGCCATTTAAAAACTATATTCACAAAACTTAATAATTACAATATAGGACAAATAGAACATCAACACTAATTCCAACTAATAAAACTTACTTATAGGAAATTGCAAATGGGGGACACCTTTGCCCAGCAGTGGGACAACATAGGTTAATATAAAAAAAAGGAAATTGCTCTTAATTGAGGAAATAAATTATAAATTTAATAAATGCTTTACATATATAACATAAGCACCCAGATCCAGAAACTCCATAGATTAATAAAAACATGTTTATTTGACATCTCACCTTTTAATTCTATATTTATCATTCTAAAAATATAACAAAATCAACTTTTAACCAAGCAGTATCAATACAGATAAAGCCCTCATACAATATCGCTGCGATGGGTAAAAACCGGTAACACCATTATCAGGTACCAGTATAACGTGTAATTGTTGCCTACATTGCCAATTAAGCGTGAACTGCTGGTAAAATAAAATTAAATGCTTCGGTCACTTTTAAAAAGCTTAATTACTTCGCAGTGACAAACTTTGTCGACTGCCTGCGTAATACATAAAAGAAACGCACGCACACACACACAAGCTGTCTACACTCATAGCCCCACGGTAGGATTTTTTCCTGTGTCGTGGGTACCATGGACACACACAAGACGAATACACAAACAGCCAGACCCAGAACATGAATCTAAACTCATTATTCAGATACCGTCTGGCCGGGAATCAAACCCGGGACCTATTGCGCGTCAGACCGGTATGGTAACCGCTCCGCCACGCCAGTCGTTAGGTAACGAACTAGTTAAGTCTTAGTTTATTTATATTCTTATAATAAGGTTTATATTTCTTTCCTATCCATCAATCTACAAATACAAATATAACAATAGATTTAAAGGTGATGAAATTATTAAATATGCGAGAAATGCACGCATATAAAATGCGAAGGCAAAATAGTAAAGGCAAAGCATTAACTAACCAGTTATATTCATTACAATATAAAAATTACTTGTCTCATATGTTGTCATCAATACTTTAATCCTTATAAAATTAAAAAAAAAAACAAATATAAACCAACCCAACGTAATAAGACATTGACGTAATTTTAAAATCAGGGTCCTAAATATCTATTTAAACGCTTTAGTAATAATATCACTTGCAAAGTGTTCAAGATAACAGTTTAAATTTTAAGCTCTGCGGGATAAATTTGTTTTGCGACGTCGATCATACTGACACGAGCTTTTAGCTTCAGTAAGTGATAGAGCTTTTAGCGAGGAATTATTTACGTGCTGACTCTCTTCGGGGACAGATTTTGTGCTAAAATTCACTGTTGGATTATTTATGTCCATACAATTTAATAAACTTAAAAAGACTTAAAAAGCTTTCTACACTCATAACCCCACAGTAGGGTTTTCTCCTGTGTCGTGGGTGCCATGGACACACACACAAGACGAATACACAAACACCCAGACCCAGAACAAGAATCTAAAGTCAATAATATGAATAGTTTGCTTTTTATATATTTAAGTGCACTTTCACATGAGGCGACCATCATAGTCCTCGGGAGTAGCAAAGCATCTGTGATTGACTTCAGATGGAATCCATGTTCTGTATGAAGTAGATTACAGATGTTCATGGGCGGCAGTGACCACTTACCATCAGGTGGACTGCATGCTCGTTTGCCACTTCAGTCAAATAAAAAAAAAAAAGAAAAAAAGTGCCATCCGTTTTAATAGTTTATGTGGAAGGATTTCTGATGTAGATCGGGAAGAACTAGAACATGCTGCACCACGATATTCTATTACTAAGGTGATGAGATGAGCGACAAGATGTTACAGGAAAAAGGACACAGGTTAGTAGGCAACCCGTGTCCGATATTTTCAAGCCGCACGTAAAGCCTTCGACGAAGTTTAATATCATTCTAAGGTGACCAGGACCGACGACTAAACATGCCCTTCGTAGTACACACACGTAAAATTGTACCACTTGCGGACACCCATCCCAGTTCTGGCCACCCTCAAAGTTTCTTCCCTTTGTACGTCTACACAAGTCTGCTGAATGTACTAATTTTATTTAGTTAAAGTTATAAATTTAAGCTATTAATAAATTAGAGTTGAGGTAAGTATCGTTGGTAACATTATGGATGAAAATTTAGGGTTTCCTTTTCCTATACAGTCAACCAAAATGCATTATTCACTAAATTAATCCATATCCACTTATAAGATACTAGCTAAACCCAGCAGCTACGCCCGCGTCAAAAAATATCGATATATCGATTGTCCCGTGGGAGATATTTTCTCACAGTAAAAAGTAACCTTTATGTTAATCCAGAGTGTCAGCTAACATCCTAGCAAATTTTATGAAAATCGCTCCAGCCGTTTAGACGTGAAGAAGTAACAAACGCTCACAAACTTTCGCCTTTATAATATTCTCGTCAACCCATTATTGTCCCACTGCTGGGCACGGGTCTTCTCTCAGCATGAGAGAGTTTTAGGCCATAGACCACCGCGCTGGCCAATTGCGAATTGATGGTGAATTTATAATTGAATTTATAATGATCTGTATTATTTAACAATCAATATAACTTTTACACCAATTTTAATCTGGTCATTGTGAATGTTGGCTCTTGGAAGTCTTTCTTGAACCTCTTCTACGATTCTCACTATAACTCAAACAAAAAGTGCTACAATAGGTACATAGTTTAATTTTAAACAAATGCTTTAAAAATATAACGTTTTTTAAATACCCGTACATACAAGCACAATGGGAACTCAATTTCAGTTCCCATTCAGCTGTTAGTTCCTGAACTTAATCCGGAACACAATCGGAACAAAACTGTATACGAGCGAGCGAAAATTGAGAACTCGTTTTCACTTTTGCAATAAATACCGGTACGCCATTTTACAATTTAGTTAGTTTATAGTATATTAGAGTATATTATTACTTTATATTAGAGTGAAGGGGAAGTTCTAGTTTCACTACTGATCAGACATAAAATTTGTTGATATCGTAAATTGGTGCTTGTTCAAAAATTAAACTTTTAATATTTTTTACTCAAGCGCTAGAACACGTATGATTCGACCGGGGATGGTGGTTCCACGGTCATATCCGTTTCTTACTTGAAGCAATTGTACCGTGTCAGTAAAGGTTATAGTAAGTATGAAACGACCATCTTAATCCTTAGAAGTATCAACGCATCTATGATTGTCTCAGGTAGAGTTTCTGTTCTCTCAGGTATCCACTGCTCACAGACATCAATGAGTGGTAGTAATCATTTACTAATCAAAAGTAATCAGCTGAACTGCATCCTTGTTTCCTTCTTGCTAGATGGTACGATGCAATTTATTATATTTTTGAAGTGAAAGTTCTTTAGGCGCATGAGGGTAAAATTTTTACAGATGAAGCGTCGCGCCGGTATGCAACAGAAGTGTCGGAAAAGAGAGAAAGAGTGATCGAGACCGATTGAGAGAGAGTAAGACAGGGCGAACGTAGCATGAGCAACTAGCCGTGGAGTGAGAGTAGGGAGCAAGCGAGTGAGAAAGATTGAGAGAAAAAGTGAGACAGAGCGAACGTCGTATCACGCCTTTTTCTCTTCCTCTTAATCTTGGAAATTTAAAGTTTTAGATTTGTATAAATATAAACAAGATTTATAAATTAGTTCGCCAAAGAAGTTTCACTTCTGACATGTGTACTTTGTACGCACGCATGTTTTTTTTTTGTATCTTTATAATAGATTTAAGTGATTTTGAAAAGTTTTAGTATTTTAATAATAATTAGTCACCCGTAGCATCGGCCGAAATTCGACCGTAATTTAAATTAAAAAACTAAACATCAAATGTCATCTGACATTCTTGACGTTGTGTCTTTTCATAGTAAGACATTGAATGTTCTATTTCATTTACTAAGTACATATGTGTTTGTGACAAATGCACGGTAGTGTGTGTAATGTGTTTTTAGTTGATTTTATGTATGAAAAATGCATTATTTGAAAAAAATATTAACATTCTGCACTCCTTCTCTACGTCCACTATAACCGTGCAAAATTTCATACTAATCCGTCCGCGGCATATTACTTAAAAATCCGTCACAAATTTTTGCTTCACGTATTAATATAATAATAATAATTTATTTCAGATAAAGATCCATAATTCATACTTTACAAATATTGTTAGTTGAATGTTAGTAACAATTTGTGACGTTTTTAAAGAAAATGAATTTTGATAAGAATATATATTGAAAAGGATATCGAACCACCAGAATATTGTTATCAAAATTCCTTACCCCACAGTATGATTTTCTCCTGTGACGTGGATACACACAAAGGCGAATACACCTTCACTAGATCCAGAATAAAAATCTAAATTCATCATTTAGACATCTGTCAGAGAAAATAATACTTGTAATAATAGAATAGAGCACCAGCAGATAGTCTAATGGTTGAAACCTCGCCTCTCTATCGGGAGTTCCGGATTCGAATTCTAAGCGCCACTGAATTTTGTAAAATTATAAAGGATCGTATGGAAACCCTGAGAATTTTTAAGAAGTTTGTAAAGGCTTGTAAAGCACTTGGTCATCGTTGTGGTCTATGGCGTAATAACTTTCATGATGTTGTCCACTGCGGGTCAGACCAGTATGACGACCGATCTTCCTCGCAGCTCACCCAAACACATTTTTCTTATATTATATACATATATATATATATATATATATATATATATATATATATATATATATATATATATATATATATATATATATGTATGTCGTCAACCCATTATTGTCCCACTGCTGGCCCGTGCCATGCAGTGGGACAATAATGGGTTATCTTCTCTCAGAATGAGAGAGTTATAGGCCATAGTCCACCGCGCTGGCCAAGTGCGATTGGTGGACATATATGGATTATATATCTAGGTTAATATACATATCTATCTTCTATACTATAATAAATCTGTAAGAGGTCGCTGTCTGTACATGGAATAAATTTAGGTGAAAACCATTTCTAGAGGTCTTTAATACGATATAGAACCCAAAATAATGGTTTTTAGAAATCTTTTCTGTCTGTCTGTTTGTCTGTTTATCTGTTTGTCTGTTTGTCTGTTTATCTGTTTGTCTGTTTGTCTGTGTGTTTGAAAACGCTAATCTCAGAAACGGCTTATCCAATTTGAATATAATTTTCACCGATGTGTTGTGGGAAACTTCACTTAACATTTAGCGTTTATTTTATGTAAATCGGTTTATAAATAAAAAAGTTACGTCAATTTAAAACTACGCAGTATTTATTTTGTGTTAGATAAGAGTTAATATGAGTAACTGCATAGTTGAATTGGTTGAAACTAAACATGTTATGGTCTGTAAACTGTATTCTTTTGTTATGTATTTTGTATTGGTTATGTGTGTACCTATGTTATTTGATACTATACAAATCTATATCTGTATATCTATATATACTTACATAAAAACGAAAGGATGCTCTCTCACTCATCTATTGAATAAACATCGTAGAGCCTAAACTGCTACAGATACGAATATGATTTTTATTAGGGGTTCCTTTTATGACGTGGACGTCAGTTAAGAATGAATTTTATGATCCCCCCCCCCCCATTTAATTCAAATAGGAGATATAAGTTTGTATGAAATTTTGAGGCCACCTCAATAAAATTTAGTATTTCGCTTTGATATTTATGTTAAAACATAGTTTTAAACTGACTTCCAAAAAGTAGGAAGTTATCAATTCGTCTGTATTTTTTAATTTTATGTTTGTTACTCGATTTCTTCGCACTGGGTTAACGGATTTGGATGTTTTTTTCTTTTTCATTTGGAATGTACTGCGTGTCATGGGGTCCCATTTATTTTTAGTTCACTTTTGACAGTGGCATCCATAAGAAAAGCGCATAAGTCTGATATTTGCATTAACGATGAGCGCGATAAATAGATGAATAACTCAATTTCCTGCCAACCGATTTTGATGATTTTTCTTTTATTTGAAAGAATGTACTTCAAGGGTACTCTGATGAGTTTGATACGGTTCTGATCATAGGATCCATTTCTTTGAAGCCAATTAACGAAATTAGCGATATTCGGCCAAACCAATTGGGTTGAATGTAGAATAAGATTACTAAGCAGATATTTCCTAAAAAAATTGACCTTCAACTCTTCAATCCTGATGATGCAGGGGTACTGCTAGCCTGAACCGTAGAAGTAAGTCAATTTATTTTTATGGATATATAATAAGATTGTTAAACAAATTCATGGGACAAAAATTTGTTCTTCAACTCCTCAACCCTAAAGATGTAAGGGTATTTCAAGACTACACCGTAAGAGTTGGCTATTTGGTACTTACGGTTATGTAATAAAAATACCAAGCAAAGATACACGGTATAAATGTTGACCTTCAACTCCTCAACCCTGATGATGCAGGGTTACTTCAAGCCTAAGCCATAGAAGATGGCCATTTGGTGCTTTCGGGTATGTAATATGATTACTAAGCAAAGACACTAAATGAAAATTTTGACCTTCAACTCCTCACCCCTGATGATGCAGGATACTGCTAGCCTAAACTATACGAGATGGGCATTTGGTGCTTTCAGGTATTTAATATAATTACTAAGCAAAGACACATGATGAAAATTTTGACCTTTAACTCCTCAACCCTGATGATGCAGGGGTACTTCAAGCCTAAGCCATAGAAGTTAGTTATTTAGTGCTTTCGGGTATGTAATATAATTACTAAGCAAAGACACATGATGATAATTTCGATCTTCAACTCCTCAAGCCTGATGATGCAGGGTACTGCAAGCCTAAGCCATAGGAGTTGGCCATTCAATGCTTTCGGGTATGTAAAATAATTACTAATCAAAGATACAAGATGAAAATTTTGACCATCATCTCCTCAACCCTGATGATGCAGGGGTGCTTCAAGCCTAAGCCATAGAAGTGAGCTATTTAGTGCTTTCGGGTATTTAATATAATTACTAAGCAAAGATATAAGATGAAAATTTCGATCTTCAACTTCTCAAGCCTGATGATGCAGGGTACTGCAAGCCTAAGCTATAGGAGTTGGCCATTTGATGCTTTCGGGTATGTAATATACTTACTAATCAAAGACACATGATGACAATTTCGACCTTAAGCTCCTCAGCCCTGATGATGCAGGGTACTGCAAGCCCAAGCTATAGAAGTTGGCTCGCAAGTGCTTACGTATAAGTAATAAGAATACTAAGCAAAGACACGGGATATTTTTTTTTACCTTCAACTCTTCCCTGATGACGCGGGATAGTGCAAACCTAAATTATAAAAGGTAGTCACATAATGCTTACGGTTGTTTTTAGTATATATTACAAGTTTAATGACAGCTCATTAAACTGAAATGTGATTAATAAATTAAACTTCAATTCATCAACCCTGATAATCTAAGTACACAACCTACTTAAGCCGTATGAGTTTGGTACTTATTGATTACAATACATTACAACCCGTTCCTGAGAGAACATTATGATGAAAAGTGTTACTTTGAATACCTAAATCCTGAAAATGCAGGAGTATTGTCATGTTATTGTTAAGAGTTGGATTTAGCTGTAGCTTTTAAAACAGGATGGGTTAGGTTAGGTTGGAACATAAAAGAAAACATAAAATATAAGCGAGCAGGGTGCGGCAGCGCCCTCCGAGCGGGTGCGCCCTGTTCGTATGAATTGTAAAAGTGTTTTGATTATGTCTTCTGCTTTACAAATAACAATGCGGGATTTACGCACACAAATAGCTCGATGCACCTCTTAAAAGATCTTATCTTTGGCCACATGAAACAAAATATGAACTTAGAATATATGTCGCTGTTTAGTGATATTTCAATTTTCTAATGATTTACTTCAAGTAGATAATATACCCACCCACCAATGAACGTGTCAATATTTTTTTTTTTTCAAAATTTACAGCGTCAAAGATCTACTATTCGGTAGACACAGTCATTGAGATGGAGGAAGCAGTACATTATCCACCAGAATTTTTGAATTCCTTAATGTCTTCCGGAACTCCTGAACCACAAATTAATATTAAAAGTAGGTTTACCTATAATCTTACTTAGAAATTTGAATCCGCCAAAATTACTTCAAATAGTATTTTCCAATTCGGAAAAGTTCAAATTAATCTTTATAAACGCTACGTTTTGGTTCAAATGTGGAGGAGTTGATTGAAAAAAAGTATCCTGATATTGTGAATGAGACCACTAAGAATGTAAATTGGTTCAAAAAAGCGGTTTACAACATTAGAATTCGTCTTATTTAAAAAAAATACATAACATTACGTTCCTACCCACAAATACACACTTTAAATTCATTTTTCACGCTATGTTTGACCAGGTAATACTTGAGCGGCCAAACCGATTTTAATGTTACTACTTTTTATCATAGAATTCCCACGGTGTCGAGATTTGCGCGGGAAAAACTTTGTGACACGTTGATTTGCACGCGGGCAAAGCCGCGAGCACAGCTAGTATATGAATATTAACCTAAATATATAAAAAGAGCTCTCGAGCCACATCGAATAAACTCTACTTTTATAAATATTGACAACAAACATATACAATTAATCCTCATTTGAATACGTACAATGATAACCAAACAATTTCCATTCAACTTTTAGTTTCCGAGCTTAATTCGAAACCCAATTGGAACAAAAACTGCATACCGGCGAGCGAAAATTGAAAAACCGTTTTCACATTTGCAATAAATGTCAATACACCGTTCCACAGATCCGTTTTGCCTTTTTTACAAATATAGCGCCATGTAAGTATAACAAATCTGTGTATATTAAAACTTCTAACTTAGTGTATTGAAGTAGCAGTAGGACTGCATGCTCCACCTTATAGTAAATTGTCATGGCCGCTCATGGACACTTCATATAGAAGAAGGGTTCAATTCTATCAAAGATGCCTTGCTACTCTCGAAGACTAAGATGGTCGCCTCATATCGAAGTGCGCAATGCTAATATGTTTTTCAAATAATGCATAAAACATATAAAGTCAACTAAAACACATGCACACACTACCTTGCATTTGACATAAACACATACATAAAAACGAAATAGAACATTCAATGTCTTACTATGAAAACACATAACGTCAAAAATGTCAGATGTCTTTGTCAAAATACCCGCTATTGCTTCTAAATACAGCTTAGCTTATAAAACATCTTTTTATTCTTAAACTTTTAACTTTGAACGCACCCGGCGTTCAAAATAACTTGAAAATTATAACAATTTATTTCAATTTGAGAAATATTCGTGCTACTTTGGACAATATGAAATTTAGTTTTGTAATTTAAATTAGGGTCTAATTTCGACCCTTGCCACGGGCGACTAGTTTCCATATTTTCCTTACACCTCTATATAACAAAGTACTAAGTACGCTAAGAATAAGGATCTTGTCTACCATACAGACAATGAACAATATTTTCAAAGTCATCTAACGGGCGCTGGCTCTCTTTTGTATGATGCGTTCACCTCAGCTGTCAGAAGAAACAACACTGCGATGGACTACAGATAGCATTACTGCTTTTTATGAGCTTGTTTGTAGATGTCCATTGGCTGCAGTTTCCATTAACCATCGGGTGGACTTAATCATCGAGTGGATATACAAAAACAGACGCAAATAGAGCTTAGGTCATACATATGAGAAACTTACGCATTCGTATATCTGTGGCAGATACAATGAATAAAACTTTAAAATTATATCAATTATCAATTTCTTATAGCTGAGCTGTCGTCTTTTCCACTACGCAGTCGTCACGTATCGATACTGTTATATTGCAATTTCGACGTGATCGCGTATCGTTAGAAATACGTCGTATCCGTGATATTGTAGTAATAGGAACAATAAAAGATAAAACTACAGTAGGGTTTTACGAGATAAAAAACAAAGATCTATGTTCTGGTTATCTAACTATACGTTAATCCAATATAATACAAACAAAATTACAATTATTTTAAAAAATAATATGTATTTATTTTCTCATACAGACCATTTAGCAAAACCTTATTATGTACATCTATTTAAATCATTATTTTGAAAATAATATTATTTATATAGTATTTTAAATATCGTCAAAATATTAAAACTATGTTGTTAACAACTGATATATTGTTATGTTTACAAATTTCACGATCCTTATTTTGCTACATCACACTGTTGAATCGTGAAAGCACATCGTTTTTATACGCTCTTACTAAAGCACAGGTCTAAAATTGGATCTATAACCCTATGATTCGATCCTTGTCATGCAAGCACGTTTACGAATCTGCAATACTGATTATAAGTCCTTAAAAAGATATAGAAAACAAAAAATAGAACATACTACTTACTACATTGATTATAGTATTAAATTCAACTTTAAAATTAAAACCTACCCCTGGTTCACGTGAAATGGGGTATTTTTTCGAAATATACAATAAAGCGGGCATATTTTTTGGTATATTTCAAACCTAGAATTGTAAGGCAGTTTAATCTCGAGCCAGAGCATCCATCACACCGTGTGTGCAACGCGAATCAATCACGCACGACACTGTAATTGTAGTTCGACTCGATAGCCAATTTTGATTCAAAAATGTTCTCGTATTTACAGTTTACTCTGTGACTGTTTTTTAACCGACTTCCAAAAAGGAGGAGGTTATCAATTCGTCTGTATTTTTATTTTTTTATTTTTTTTTTTTTTTTTATATTTGTTACCTCATTTCTCCGGACTGGGTGAACCGATTTAGATGATTTTTTTTTTATTTGAAAGGTAGTGCGTGTCATAGGGTCCCATTTTTTTTTAGTATTTTTTTGACTAGGGCATCCATAAGAAAAACGCATAAGTCTTAAATTTGCATTTTCAATGTACGCGATAAATGTATGAATAACTCAATATCCCGCCAACCGATTTTGATGATTCTTTTTTTATTAGAAAGGATGTACTCCAGGGGTAGTCTGATAAGAGTTTGATAAGGTTCTAATCATAGGATCTTCAACTTTTTGGAGCAAAATAATAAAATTAGTGATAGTCGGCCGAACCTTAGCTGGAGAAGTCCAATTGAGTAAAATATAGAATAAAATTACTATGTAGGTATTTACTATGAAAAATTTGACCTTCAACTCTTCAATCCTGATGATGCAGGGGTACTGCTAGCCTGAACTATAAAAGTTGGTCGTTTGATGTTTGCGAATATATAATGAAATTGTTAAGCAAATTCATGGGACAAAAATTTGACCTTCAACTCCTCAACCCTGATGATGCAGGGGTACTTAAAGTCAAAACCATAGGAATAAGCCATTTGGTGCTTACGTATATGTTATAAGATTACTAAGCAAAAACATAAGATGAAAAATTTGACCTTCAACTCCTCAACCCTGATGATGCAGGGGTACTTAAAGCCAAAACCATAGGAATAAGCCATTTGGTGCTTACGTATATGTTATAAGATTACTGAGCAAAAACATAAGATGAAAAATTTGACCTTCAACTCCTCAACCCTGATGATGGAGGGGTACTTCAATCCTAAACCATAGAAGTTGGCAATTTGGTGCTTACGGTTATGTAAAGAAAATACTAAGCAAAAATATAAAATCAAAAATTTGACCTTCAACTCCTCAACCCTGATGATGAAGGGGTACTTCAATCCTAAACCATAGGAGTTGGCAATTTGGTGCTTACGGTTATGTAAAAATAATACTAAGCAGAGGCACAAAATTAAAATTTTGACCTTCAACTCCTCGACCCTGATGATGAAGGGGTACTTCAATTCTAAACCATAGGAGTTGGCAATTTGGTGCTTACGGGTATGTAAAAATAATACCAAACAGAGGCACAAAATTAAAATTTTGACCTTCAACTCCTAAACCCTGATGATGCAGGGTACTGCAAGCCTGAGCCATAGAAGTTAGCCACCTGGTACTAACGTATATGTTATAAGATTACTAAGCAACAATATAAGATGAAAAATTTGACCTTCAACTCCTCAACCCTGATGATGGAGGGGTACTTCCAGAGGGGGCGCCCTGTTTGTATGAATTGTAAAAGTGTTTTATGTTTAATTTTTGTGAATATGTAGATGCACAAAGCAAACTTAGAGGCTTTATTTAAATACAAACATAAAAATATAGTCACTAAAAAGTGTAAAATAAAAACTTTTTAACAAAAAATATCTACCGACTTCCATGTCACAAAAAAGTAAAAAATAATTTAAATATATTTTGGTCTAGAACATACTCAGTACTTAGTACATAGTTCTGAAGTCGGTGCTCATATAGGACGTAGTTACCGTCGTCCAGCGAAATATGTCGAGCACCGACTTCAGGACTATGTACTAAGTACTGAGTATGTTCTAGACCAAAATATATTTAAATTATTTTTTACTTTTTTGTGACATGGAAGTCGGTAGATATTTTTTGTTAAAAAGTTTTTACTCGTAACTATAACACTGCTGGCTTTGAATATTATTGTATAAATCCCTATGATACTAAGCTATGCAAGCAGTGCCTTGATGAATTATTGATCTCATTTCATAAAATTGGAGTAATCTATGAGTATGCAGTCCACCTGATGGTTTGTGTTCCCTGCTACTAAATAAATATAACCAACTCCATATGGAAGAGAGATTTTACCTGAAGCCTAGCATCTAACTAGTCTAGAAGGAAATCTAGCCTAGTCGTTGTTCTATTTCTATATATCTCTTATTAGAATAGTATTATTCAGTTAAGCTTTAATTTATAACAGTAAGATCTATATGGCGATAACAACTTCCTTCGTTTATGTTTTTTTTACAAAATGAATGAGAGGTATTAGAGTCCATGTGATTGGATGAGTGTGAGGCTTATTGATAGTGAACCCTCCCATTAAGAAACATGTATTTCTATTCAAAAAATATAGCATACACATATTGTACACTGTATAATGATACAGACTCGATAAAGGCCGTAAAAATAAAAATAAACGAGAAGCCTTTGCCTGTCTTACGTACCGCATGTATGTACCTACTTCTTTGTTTTGCCGTCGTATAATGTTGACTCGAATATTATACGATGTAAAAACAGCCTCTTAAAGTTACATCGCCAGGAAATAATAATTGAATCTAGAAGTTTTTGCATATAAAGTTGCACACATGCCGCCGATAGTCTAAGCCAGCATTTTCCAAATGGTGGGTCGCTACTAAGTAATTTTTACTTTCATGTTGCACTTTCTATATTTCAAAAAAGACATAGATGAAATGAAAAGAATATTCTTTCGTTAAACCTAGTTGTAAATGATGCACGTGAAATCAAAGCCTCTCACTAAATACACATCAAGTCCTCATCCATAAGTCATGAATCACGACAAAAACAACAAATGAATCCAAATTAAAACCGCGAACAAACTCTCTACGGGAAATTTGAGATAAGGCATGCTCGAATATTTACCGAACAACGGTCTTAAACGGCTTCCGAGAAAATTTGATAGGTGTTCTTTCCTCTCAAGTTTTGTTTATAAATTCTCCTGAATATCGAATCACGGCAAACAAAAATTTGATATGCGCGAAAACGCTGAAATTAATATAAACTCTAGCCTGCCAACATAAAGTTAGAAAAGGTCATGGTATCAAATTGTTTCTAAAGTGTTTTTTTCCGCGCTTCATAAAACAAATATAATATCGTAACTACAGAATTGACTCTGACGATTTACCTAAATATCAAACAGTGTGGCCGTAAATAGTTTTTGCTAAACTTCTTAAATAATAACTTTTTTTTATCTTAGCATTATTATTTAGGATAATATTTTTTGTCATTGATCTCCACTACATATGCAGATTTTAATTAAATTACTATGAGCAGCTATCTAAATCTCTACATATGATGTTATATAATACACTAAACAAAAATGGCAATTAGTATCACAACTTAGTTATACATTAATATGAAATAAGAGAGACTAACTATCAAAAAAATTATTAAATATTTAGTAAAAAAACTAATTATTCAAACTTACAAATATTAATACTTTAAAAAGCATCGAAAACTGACACCGCGTTTACTGAGTCTCTCTTCGTGTATGAAATGATCACTACAAAAATCAAACTCGGGTAGCACCCTCCAATCAAGACCGTTTTTGGCAACTGTATAAAGCGAGTACCAGATTCTTTAAACGTGCCAGTTAACGAGATATATGCAAGACTAACCTATGTTTTATCTCGTTTATTTCCTTTCTAGAGTTCAAAAACATCCGTTAGCTTTTTTAAATAAAAAAAATATGACGGAACTCCACCGTTCTGAATGAAATTATAATTCAAGCCCTGAATGTAAAAATGAAACGCATTTAAAAATGTTTTGCTTGCCTGCTTCTCAGCTATCATATTCATTTATTGCTGGGATGAGTTTAATTTTTAAGATTTTTTAAAAACTAGTCCGTCAATGTTTGAATTTTGCTTTGTATAAATATGCAGTTACTTAAAACTTGGTACTAAATTTTACAAAAAAATATGTTTCGCGTCGCAAACAAACCCCACTCTCTTTTAATACTTACGTAGTACTTAAAAGAGAAATTAATTTATTAAGACTCATTAATACCTACTGACATATGTCTTAAAACCATTAAATCGGAACTTCAGATAGGTTCAAGTGCAGTGGCAACTTAAAGAACCTCCAATTTATGGTTCTTTTTAGAGAGTCTAAAAGTAAAACTACATATAAAAGTAAACATACGAATCTTAGCTTACTCATTTTTAATTTACATCACCCGATATAATACATTTTTGGTGGCATTTTTTTGGGGTCGCACAACCGAAAAAATGGAGACAAACATTCAACCTCAAAATTTCGTGCGCAATCCAGAATTCTTACGGAAAAACAATATTTTCTTGTAACACAAAAAACTCGGTGCCCTCAAATTTTACACATATTTTAATTAATTCCCGCATTCTCAAGCAAAAATGCCTGAGGAATGTCGTCGTTTCACGAGATATAAAGCCTTTATGGAGAGACACTGTCTCGCTGGCCCGCATTGACATCAGACCCATATTATGTGCACAACATTGTTCCATTAACAGCGAGGAACGAGTAGGAGTAAGTACATCAAACAGATACAGGTAAGCATTGTAGTCAAAAGTGTTATAAATCTTTCTATATTGCACTTTCTACTACGCCATACGCCTACTGATTCTATGGCTTAAAAACTCAAAGAAATATCGTTATGCACATACATCTTTCATATGCATAATTTAAAATGTTTCACATTGCATTGCAAACAATTTATTTCGCGTTCCGACTTTCCGTTCAGTTTCAAAGGCAACTGATCGTAGTATCGAATAAAAACAAGAAGAGTTGAACGCGGACCGAAGTGGCTCCCATCAAAGAGCTGGAACTTTAGAGGCTATGAAAATGTACACCATTCTGTCAATTTAATTTCCCTCAAAGAAATGCTGCTGGTATTGAAAATTTATAGCAAACTGGTAGATAAGTAGATGCAGATTGGTAGATGAGAAATAATTTAAATTAAGGAATTATTGACTTCTTTATATATGCATAAGTTTAATTAGTATAAAATCATGTCATTTCTGATAACTAAATCCCATAAAAACAATACTTGTTAAAAACCAAGTCACGCAACTCGCTTCTTCTACCCAAAAAAGATGTGAGATCCATATAATACCAAGTTGGTTATTAATTTATTCTGTCCCTACTTAAGGGAGCTTCTGTCTTAAGTTGTTTCATAATTATGTAACCATATCAATTTACAAATCCTTAACGTTTACAATAAATAGATTGACGTGGCAATATGGCACGTCAATCTAGCATATGATGCGACTATCTGAGGCCTTGGGAAAGGAACACTTTTGTAATCGGATTTAAGTAAATTTTTTGTTTTACGTAAGGATTGTTTAAATATTTAAAATATTTTTGGGCGGTATTGACTATTTACCTTCAATTCGCAAACTTATAAAAATACTTTAAACTATTTAAATGCATTGTATTCTCTGAGGGCTACTGTCTTAGAGCTCAGAGAATACTATGCATTTGAAAAGTCATGTTAACCTAAAAGTATCACATAATATTCACAATAATCAAAATAAATACAAGAAGCCGAAGTAGATATAACGAAACATGTCAACCGTTTTCTTTCAGTCAACCTTAACACTCAGTTTAAATTAATAATTTTGCTTCCGAACTTACCTCGCTTCGAAGTATATCTGTAACAAATAACATTTCACATTTAGTACGTGTATGAAAAAAGATAGGGGTACAACCCAGTATAGTCTCACTGCTGGGCACGGGTCTTCTCTCAGAATGAGAGAGTTTTAGGCCATAGTCCACCGCGCTGGCCAAGTACGAATTGGTGGACACAACACACCTCCGAGAACTTTTTTAAAGAACTCTCGAGTGTGTAGGTTTCCTCGCGATGTTTTCCTTCACCGAAAAGCAGTGATAACTAATTTCTAATACGCACTTGAATCAGTGTCTGCGTTTGAACCTTGAACCTCCCGATTGAGAGGGCAAGTTTCAACCATTAGGCTATCACTGCTCCGAAAGAACATAGGACAATAACATCTAATAGGTTGAATGTATATGGTTTGGCAAGGAGGTACCATCATCCCACCAATTTCTAGCGTAAAGCGGTTCTTGCGTTTCATTGGAAAGATATGGTTGCCGGGTTAATTTTATGTTAGGCGAAAATCTTGTACTTGGATCACAATACATCTGTGATTGACTTCAGATGTCCATGGGCAGTAGAGTCCACTTTCACCAGCTCATTTGCTGAGTTAATCTTATAAAAGAATTACAACGCAACGCTGCTTTTATTTAAACACAATACTGTAAAGCCGTTGTTTTCTGATTTGTTGAAAGTAAAATACTGATAATATGACTGACAGTGACTACTTGCCATCAGTTGAACTACACAATCTTTAGCTCATATAAAATTTTATATATATAGATATTTTCACTTTATCACTTTGCACGTAAACATGAAAATCTATTATTATGCATTTCTATGTTCATTTTGTTACTATTTAGCCAAGTAGTTACACTCAAATATTAAATCTAGTTTAAAAACACGATCCAGTTAACTTAATTGGATCTTATATCGATGTTATTAATAAAAGAACTCAATCTCTGAAAATGACACGCTATGCTATGCAAATAGCTTTATAATAAGCTTTGAGATGCACCTCGCGATGTTCATTGTCTGAAATATGCTTTTGTAGAAAGACTTCGCCTTCGTCACACAATTTTATAAAAATGCTACATATACACGCTACATTAATATCCCATTCAGCTATTTATTATTTAACTATTCACAATTTTATTTTATAGAATACGATTTTTTTATTGAATCTAATCGGCGGCGTCTTCCTGTTAACAAATACGTAATAAATGTTATAATAGCAAACGCATGCAAAAGACTTGCAAGCTAAAATCAATCATCACACATCACACACTCAAAATCCTTAAGTATGCGAAGTATCTTTAAAGTACTACTGCGAAATACTTTATACTTTAGAAGAAAACTTATCGCGACGTTGCGTATGTTTTGTGATCAGAATAAACCATTTACTAGTATACCTTTAAAACACTTAACCTACATATTTTAACACCTCCTATACTAGGTTAATTAATTATGTTTGTCACAACACTTCTTTACTTTTATACGGTGTACATTACATTGTTTAATTCTGGTCCCCTTAATGCAATAATTATTTAATTAGTTTCTATAGGGTGGTATTAGTGTGCTAGATCTTTTACTTTTTAACGATACCTGGCATTAGATGTGGGCAACCACTAGCTCACGAACCAGATGCGGCCATCATCAGTATTAAAAAAAAAAATGGTTTCTACACTCATAGCCCCACACTAAGAATTTTTCCTGTGTCGTGGGTACCATGGAAACACCCAAGACGAATACACAAACACCCAGACCCAGAACAAGAATCTAAACTCATGGCCATGGTCTGGCCGGGAATCGAACCCGGGACCCACTGCGCGACAGTCCGGCATGGTAACCGCTCGGCCACACGGGTTGTCGAAATATTTGATAACTCATCGACTTTGTTTTATTCGGCCTGAGAAGCCTAGCCAGTATGTACTACCCATTTCCCACGATTTCGTTAACATAATTTGGTCCGTGCTTTAAAAAGATTGAACACATCTGCCTTAAATAAAACCAAAATATTAAACAGAGGATTGAATCATGAAATAACCCCTTTACTTTTAATGACTCTTCATGTGCTTGTACCTCTTATATTTATAATTTTGACTTAATTATACAAACCTTTTGTAGAACTATTAAAAGCGCATACCGCGGTAAAAAATAAAATATGTAGAATATTCACATCAATTTAAATTTTTATCAACATTTTATATTTTTCATAAATCCAATTCGCAACCAATCCAATTCACAACCAATGTGCTTTACTGAACAATAATTAAATTGAAATTAACGCATTGTTTCAACAACATAAGGTGGACAGATATTTTATAAACTAGTACCTAATTATTCTGCTACAACTTGCTGAATTATTATTACAGCGACCTCATTTAAAACAGTTTCATAAAGTAATATTTCTATACAGCTATCGCCCGAGGAAATCACATAGAATAGAAGATAACGGTACTCTAATAAATTCTAATTACTTAGATGATATAAATCAATATTTACACTTTAAAACATATTTCATAACATAAACCCTAAATTGTGTATCATCCATACATTTTAATAATACAGGTTTCTTTAATAGGGTACTTATCTAGATGGTTTTTTTACCCGCTCCTAAAGACAAACTTGAAACTATCCAAGTACCACACTTAGCGTACTAATTACAATATAACATTAAATAAAGGTAATAACAAAAAAATTAAAAATATTTTATATATACATAGTCTTTTCAGAGTAATAATTTCAAAGGAGGAGCACTTCATTACACACATAAAACAATAAGCTAAGTAATATAATTATAATCAGTAAAATATTACAATGTAAAAAGTGTGTTCAGAAAAATTTAACTAGATCCGACAAAAACAATATTTTTTCTGCCATGCATTTGACTTTTGTATTTTTTTAAGGATTCATGTTCTGATTCTTTAAAATCAAACAGCTTCATATATTCAAGACAATCTTTTCGATTGATCTCAATATTTTATCGTAAGAAAAAGATTTTTAATCAACGTAAAAGGTTCGTTATTCAAAACTTGTTCTTCATTTTTTGAGTGGAGTCGATCTCCTTATTTTTTACAAGCTTTTACTCAATTTACCTTTTTATTTCTAACTAGCTGTGCCCGCGGCTTTGCCCGCGTGCAAATCAACGTGTCACAAAGTTTTTCCCGCGCAAATCTCGACACCGTGGGAATTCTATGATAAAAAGTAGTAACATTAAAATCGGTTTGGCCGCTCAAGAATTACCTGGTCAAACATAGCGTGAAAAACGAATTTAAAGTGTGTATTTGTGGGTAGGAACGTAATGTTATGTATTTTTTTTAAATAAGACGAATTCTAATGTTGTAAACCGCTTTTTTGAACCAATTTACATCCTTAGTGGTCTAATTCACAATATCAGGATACTTTTTTTCAATCAACTCCTCCACATTTGAACCAAAACGTAGCGTTTATAAAGATTGATTTGAACTTTTCCGAATTGGAAAATACTATTTGAAGTAATTTTGGCGGATTCAAATTTATAAGTAAGATTATAGGTAAACCTACTTTTAATATTAATTTGTGGTTCAGGAGTTCCGGAAGACATTAAGGAATTCAAAAATTCTGGTGGATAATGTACTGCTTCCTCCATCTCAATGACTGTGTCTACCGAATAGTAGATCTTTGACGCTGCTTTAAATTTTGAAAAAAAAAAAATATCGACACGTTCATTGGTGGGCAATATACCCAATATTATCTACTTGAAGTAAATCATTAGAAAATTGAAATATCACTGAACAGCGACATATATTCTAAGTTCATATTTTGTTTCATGTGGCCAAAGATAAGATCTTTTAAGAGGTGCATCGAGCTATTTGTGTGCGTAAATCCCGCATTGTTATTTGTAAAGCAGAAGACATAATCAAAACACTTTTACAATTCATACGAACAGGGCGCACCCGCTCGCAGGGCGCTACCGCACCCTGCTCGCTTATATTTTATGTTTTCTTTTATGTTCCAACCTTTTTTTTTTTTTTAAGTGGGTAATCCTCATGGATACCCAGTCACCCGGGGCGGCAGCTGGGTTATGCCGGACTCTTACCGGCTAAACCCCCACTGTGTTTTCTCCTCGCACCGTACGGCGGGAACACGGGTAAGCTTTCGCAGTCATCCGCGAACCCGCCGGTGCCTGGCCGCTCCCGCAGCCCCTCCTCGCGTGGAGCATAAAGCTCCCCTCCAACAGCAAGGCGCGCCAGAAAACACAAAGGCGCGCCTTACCTCCAAGGCCCCATCCGCAGGGTGACGGTCCAACCCCGAGACCGCCACCCAGGGGCCGTGGGCATGGCAAGCCGACACCCGCAAGGCATCCCTACAGGCATCGACCAACCACACCCAGCGGCGGATCCGTTCTTTGGTTCCGCCGCAAACCACCAAACGGCCGCAGAGGATAGGGAGGACGGCAACGACACACCGCATCTCCTCTTCCTCTGCGGCCCCACCGCCAACGCATCTGACGGTGCGCCCCCGTTCGGTCGCGGGAGATAGGGTGCACGGCAACGACACACCGAGACACCTCTCCTCCCGCGACCCCTCCTGGCTGCAGAGGCCAGAAAACATTTCAGTTTAATGAGCTGTCATTAAACTTGTAATATATACTAAAAACAACCGTAAGCATTATGTGACTACCTTTTATAATTTAGGTTTGCACTATCCCGCGTCATCAGGGAGGAGTTGAAGGTAAAAAAAAATATCCCGTGTCTTTGCTTAGTATTCTTATTACTTATACGTAAGCACTTGCGAGCCAACTTCTATAGCTTGGGCTTGCAGTACCCTGCAGGGCTTGCAGGGCTGAGGAGTTTAAGATCGAAATTTTCATCTTGTGTCTTTGCTGAGTAATTATATTACATACCCGAAAGCAATAAATGGCCAACTCCTATGGCTTAGGCTTGCAGTACCCTGCATCATCAGGCTTGAGGAGTTGAAGATCGAAATTTTCATCATGTGTCTTTGCTTAGTAATTATATTACATACCCGAAAGCACTAAATAGCCAACTTCAATGGCTTAGGCTTGAAGCACCCCTGCATCATCAGGGTTGAGGAGTTAAAGGTCAAAATTTTCATCATGTGTCTTTGCTTAGTAATTATATTACATACCTTAAAGCACTAAATAGCTAACTTCAATGGCTTAGGCTTGAAGTACCCCTGCATCATCAGGTTTAAGGAGTTAAAGGTCAAAATTTTCATCATGTGTCTTTGCTTAGTAATTATATTAAATACCTGAAAGCACCAAATGCCCATCTCGTATAGTTTAGGCTAGCAGCATCCTGCATCATCAGGGGTGAGGAGTTGAAGGTCGAAATTTTCATTTTGTGTCTTTGCTTAATAATCATATTACATACCCGAAAGCACCAAATGGCCATTTCCTATGGCTTAGGCTTGAAGTAACCCTGCATCATCAGAGTTGAGGAGTTGAAGGTCAACATTTTTACCGTGTATCTTTTCTTGGTATTTTTATTACATAACCCTAAATACCAAATAGCCAACTCTTACGGTTTAGTCTTGAAATACCCTTACATCATCAGGGTTGAGGAGTTGAAGATCAAATTTTTGTCCCATGAATTTGTTTAACAATCTTATTATATATCCATAAAAACAAATTGACTTACTTCTACGGTTCAGGCTAGCATTACTCCTGCATCATCAGGATTGAAGAGTTGATGGTCAATTTTTTTAGGAAATATCTGCTTCGTAATCTCATTCTACATTCAACCCAATTGGACTCCTACAGCTTAGGTTTGGCCGAGTATCGCTAATTTCGTTAATTTGATTCAAAGAAATGGATCCTATCAGAACCGTATCAAACTCATCAGAGTACCCTTGAAGTACATTCTTTCAAATAAAAGAAAAATCATCAAAATCGGTTGGCGGGAAATTGAGTTATTCATCTATTTATCGCGCACATCGTTAATGCAAATATCAGACTTATGCGCTTTTCTTATGGATGCCACTGTCAAAAGTGAATTAAAAATTAATGGGACCCCATGACACGCACTACCTTTCAAATGAAAAAAAAAATCATCCAAATCTGTTCACCCAGTGCGGAGAAATCGAGTAACAAATATAAAATTAATAAAAAAAAAATAAAAAAAATACAGACGAATTGATAACCTTCTCCTTTTTGAAAGTCGGTTTAAAACTATGTTTTAACATAAAAATCAAAGCGAAATACTAAATTTTATTGAGGTGGCCTCAAAATTGACTGACTTTCATACAAACTTACATCTCCTATTTGTGTTAAATTGGAGGGGGGGGGGGATAGAAAATTCATTCATAATTGACGTCTACGTCATAAAAAGTACCCCTAGTAAAAATCATATTCGTATCTTTAGCAGTTTAGGCTCTACGATGTTTATTCAATAGATGAGTGAGAGAGCATCCTTTCGTTTTTATATTAAATATATATAGATTTAGAGATATAGATGTGTATAGTATCAAACAACATAGGTACACATATAACCAATAAAAATACATAACAAAGGAATACATTTTACAGACCATAACATGATTAGTTTCAACCAATTCAACTATGCAGTTACTTATCTTATTAACACTTATCGAACACAGAATAAATACTGCGTAGTTTAAAATTGACATAACTTTTTTATTTATAAACCGATTTACATAAAATAAACACTAAATGTTAAGTGAAGCTTGCCACAACACAGCGGTGAAAATTATTTTCAAATTGGATAAGCCGTTTCTGAGATTAGCGTAAACAGACAAACAGACAAACAGACAAACAGACAAACAGATAAACAGACAAACAGACAAACAGACAAGATTTCTAAAAACCATTATTTTGGGTTCTATATCGTATTAAAGACCTCTAGAAATGGTTTTCACCTAAATTTATTCCATGTACAGACAGCGACCTCTTACAGATTTATTATAGTATAGAAGAAGAAGATGTATGTCGAGATCTTACATTTTTAAAGACCCGATAACTCTAAGATAACCAGAAGTTTTGCATACACGTTTAGTTTGGATGACATTGAGTGATTGGCTTTAAGAAGTTTTTTAGTCAATTGGGTATCGAATGAAAAGAGAAGACTACGAAAATCGGAGTGAGTCTGTTAATTACATATCAGCACTATGTAATTCACAATATAATAAACATCAAACAGAATACATATAACCTACTAGGTTTGGTTAATTAAAAAGTACATAACGTTCTATGTTTAACAGAAGGTCAAAAAACTAGCACTAAAACACAATCCAGATGCCATCAGAAAAGCTATGAATCTAAATCAAGTGGACGCTCATCAAAGTTTGGTGGCGGCCCGCAGGCACTTCCAAACTCATTTTCATATTGCGAACCGCGACGCGACAGTCGGCGGCTTAAACAAAACTTCAATTAAGTATATTTTAACAGAGTCCGAAAAAAAGGAGTACCCAAGGCGAGCATTTCCAGTCGTGTTTATTTTGTAACTGTTTACATTAACAGTACATATTTTTAATGGATCTAACGACTTCCCTTCACCAAACAAATTTGCCTCTTATAAATGAATAGAACGTTGAACCTACTTTAGGGTAGGAACATAAACATTATCTTTTAGAACGTGTTCCGCCGTTCTTGAGATGGCGTTTTGGCTCTCATATGCCTAATATGGCAACAAGCCAGCGCTCGTAGCCAAATAGACGTCCCTTGTCTGGAAACACTAAGTTGAAATAATATCAAAGTATTTTTATTACGATTTGTTATCGCAGTTTTGAAAATAATGCTCCCCGGAATAAAGAACGTGTTACATCCTTCATAGTTCGACTTCAGTGGTAATTTCGCCACATCATTTCCTACGCAAAGTTAAGCGCTATTGCGATGTAATCCGAAGCCGAAGCCGAAGCCGGCTTCGCCATCACTACAGCCGAAGCCGAAAAATTAATAACTATGCAAAAACAAGTCTAAGGTGATTACAACTATTTTGCAATTTCATTAAAAACGATAATATTTGTAAATAATGTGAAAGCCCATTAAGTAAGTGTGTGATATTTCCAGCGCGTTATCATTTTCTGCGCAGTGTATAGCTTTCATTCTAGTTTGTTTAATATCAATGGAAATCTTCGGTTTCGGCTAAATTTTGGCCCATTTTCGCCGAAGCCAAAGGTTTTGCCGAAGGTGGCTTGTTTGGGCGAAGGTGACCAAAGGGGAACATTCGGCCACACGCCTAATACATTCCAACTTAATCCTCAGAAATAAATTCTGAAGAAAATCCAACACACTGTTGCGCAAAGTCAGCTAACAGTCAACAGAAGTTGATTACAGTTGTCCTTGGGCACTTTTTATCAAGTGGACTACATGAACATTTACTGCTTATTTTTTTTATAAAGAACTAGCTGTACACTGTGCACGTTGCTATGCCACCACAAAAAAATACACCAGAAACCTTCGCGAGCCCATGAATAACAACTTTGCTAAAGATCATGACGTGATCAAATGAATAGTTTACGATTCTATAGAACACACAGACAAAATTTCATCTTTATAAAGAAGAAAAAGAAGATTGAGGATAAGCTCAGAGGACGCACTACCAAAATAGATTCCAAAAATGATTGTACTATGCGGCGTGTACTGGATCTATCAAAAGCGAAGAATGCAGTTACTACTGGTTACAAAGAGATCTGTTAGCCCGAGGGATCTCCCGGAACCTGTCCAGAACTGCGCTAACTAGAGTGCTTTAACAGTAAATTATACGGTCATTTTGTCCGTATATGCTATTGCGAAACAAAGTACAACCTTTATTTTGCAACAGTATGTTTACTTTCTGATTTAAGTTTTCTGCTGGCTTTTGGTATGCAGGATTAGAGATTATATTACAGTGTCACTAATAATAATTTAGGTTTAATAAGTTAAAAGTAGAAATAATAAAATATAAAAAACTACTTAGAAATCGTTGATACCTACTAAAAAGTCGAACAAGAATGTCTGTCATTTTCATCTATTAATTAATTGTAATTATGGATTTATATTAGCAACAGTGATCACTCCACCTTAAGACTACATGTATATACTAATTTCTTTACACAGAAACCAGTATAAAAGAAAAATACTAGGTACTATATACGTAGTAGCCTTACGTGAGACGGTTCCACATACAAAGTTTGTTCATTAGCTTATCTATATCACATAGATACACTAAATAATGTTGAACCTGGGAACGGAGGATGGGAAAACACTGCTACTTGTTACGTTCTTCAGAGGGCACTGAACCTCTTAATTACAGCGTGCGGATTCTACGTGAACACTTTATGGTAAGTATGTAGTAAGGTCGGGGCGACTACGTCCTAGTATAATATTTGCATTAAAATACTTTTAACTTTGTAACATTGTTTATTCTCATTTGAGTGCTTATCAAATATGTAGAATAATTCACTAATGCACCAAATCGCTGTCTATAAAATATATGTAACTTTGACGACCATCGTGGTCACGTAATGGTTTTATACAAGTTTTCTTTAAAATTGTACGTTACCATATAGAAGTAGCAAATGAACATGTAGTCCACCTAAAGCTATATAGCCATGGCCACCCATGGACATCAGTAATCAACCCCATTTTTAACACGATTTTATAAGCTTGGGTTGTATATATTATGTATGTATAAGTGTATAAGAATAAACTTGAATAAATACGTAGTTTGATCTACATACTTATATTTAATTCTAAAAGACGATTAAAATGAAGAACTCTTTAATTAGAACCTAGCTCTCGTGTTCGTAATTAACTGTGCCACTCTATCCTTATTACTACTATTTAACTTGGAAACTTCTTCACAATTGCAGGTTTTGCAGGTATAAAACGTTTTAACGTCGCATTCGGTCTATCATTAAACTGCTTAGTCTGAGATAGAAATTTACCATCATTTCGGATTGCATATTGTGAACTCTATTTAAAATGCACAAAATTTACTAAGAGACTAATTGAAAACTATATTTAGTCGTTATTTTACAATTTTAATGTAATTAAAACATGTATGACATATAATCACTTTTATATGAGGCGACCATCATAGTCCTTGGAAGTAGCAACGCATCTGTGATTGACCTTAGATAAAACCCATGTTCTAAATGAAGTTGCTTACAGGAGTATGGGCGCCAGTGATCACTTACCATCAGGTGGACTGCATGCTCCTTTGCTACTTTAATCAGATAAAAAAAATGTTCCCTATACTATGTGCAACCATTGTCGTCTAACATAAATGTCATGATTTGTCGATTTAAACCATTTCACTTTTGCGTGAATGACTACCAAACCCTACTTTTCATATTAAAAATATGGTAACATCGAAGGACTAAGATTCAAATTATATTTACAATTCCATTACACTTATTACGTATTTTCAAAGTATATGTCATTTAAAAGTCCATACGACTAAATGAAGAACAAATCAAACTTTTCAATATATTGAATTGTATTATAAAAAACCGGACTGCTTACAATTGGATCAAAGAAACAATTAATTGAAACTAGAGATATTTTAAGACATTTGGGTTATTGTTTTTATAATTGAATAGTGCTTCTTGTAAATGTAAACGTTTGCTACGTATTAAAACCCACATTGCACCTTATTCTATTATGTTTAACAACATTAACGGGGATTCATGCCTTCTATTTATTTCCAACGAGAGCCGGCGTATACTATCACTGCCCAAAACCTAACCATTTCTTTCCTTTCAATTGCAATGGTATCAAATGATTGTGGCTCTTGTAACTGCGTCTTTTCAATCAGTCTTCTATGTCAGCCTACTATGCACTTACAGCAAGCCGATAATGTCAACATGCCACATTTTATCCGCAAAAGTGCTTACGGAGCCCGAAGAGAAATGTTTTTTCTTTCAAAAGAATGGCGACCAAATTAGTTGGGAACGGATTAGCACATCCTAACACGTTTACAGCTATTTTATAATACAATAAAGTTTATATTAAACGGACAAGAATAATTTTGTACCGTTTTATTTTAAATTACGTCAAAATTGTGATTTATTTTACCATAAATATTATAATGCGGGAATGTAAGTTTATGAAAATTAATATTAGGTAATACCACAATATAAATATCATACAGTAGTCTAACTCCTTAGAAGCGCACGAAACGCAAGTTATACCTACTCGCCTCGATTTCGGTTTGCGTTCGGTCTACAAACAGACCCGAATGTGCCGTAGAGACGAGCGGACGGTGTAACGGTTTTTTGAGCAGTGATTTTTTTATTTTACTAATAATATGGCGAAGAAGAATTGTAGACTATAATTATTGTGCTGTTTTTGGTTGTTTGAATTCTACATTAACACATCCAAAGATAACATTTTTTAAATTGCCTTGAAACTACGAAAGGTAAGACAATTATAATGTTTTTTAATGTACTAGAACTACCTTCTTTCTTTGTTTCTTTTGGTAATAAATTGGTTTTTAGCTTTTCTATCGAATGTAATACCTGGATCCATAAATAATTAAAGGATATTATGATAAAGGGAAGTGACATAGGTAAGTATGTGTGTCCTACATGCCATTGGCGAAGTGTATCTCTTTTCAATAAAGTACATAGTTATAGGTAAGTGATATTTTTGCAAAAAATAGAATATTGTTCGATATATAAATAACTACCTAAAATAAATAAATCATTTTAAATTTATAATTACATTTTTAAACCTTTTTTTTTGTTGTTGAGGGGGAAACTTTCAAAAGGTACCCGACGCCGTGGGAGCGACGCAGGGTTATGTGTGATTTTTACCGCACTAAAACCCCCCCGGTGGCCGTCCTCGGCGCTAAAAAGGAGGACTCCGGGATCTCGAAACGACTTCAACCGGAATCCTCCGAGCGCGTTGCCCCATCGGGCTTTTCCTAGACGGGCGTTTGGGCCCACCACTTCGTCTAGTCTTTACGATGGTATGCGACCACACATACCGCCGTCCTTCCCGGGATTGCCTGACCGAACGGTTCGAGCTCTCAATCTGCAAACACGGAAGCCCCTTTTAGTCGCCTTTTACGACAGGCAGGGGATGTCATAGTCCTATTCTGATCCCGGAGCTACAGGGATGACAGACTTGCCTGAAAAAAAAGCTCTTTTTTTATATTTGTGGATATCTCCTAAAACGTTGTTTGGAGAAAGATGATTGTCAAGCCTTGAAGTCATATATAAAGCCCGATCAAAGAAGCCATAATTTCAGCGAAGAGAGTCGGTATTTAAGCTACCGAGACTACTGCAAAAATAATTTACAAAGTTTTTTAATAATATCCAGGGTTGATTTTGTGCAATATGTAGAAAAATTGGAGGAAATATTTCGAACTTCATTTAAAACAACACACATAAATTGTAAAGTAGCTGCAGGTATTTATAACCAAATGAAAGATATTCCTTTTTCTCCACCATGTCAATATTTCCCAAAATTATTTTTTATTATGCTTTTTATCCGAATGCGAATTTTTTATACTACTAAATTTAATAATAAAGCTTTTCGTACGTCTCAGTCGAGGCGCAAATATTTTTCAGTGTCAAATTTGTAATTATTATTAGTAAAATAATGATTTGTTATTAAAAGTCTCACATATTAAAAAAATAGTTTTTTTTTATAACCTAAATCGACTAATTAAAAAACATTACATGTATTCAACACTTCCTATACAATTCACATGAAATATATTTGTTTAAAAAATAAATAATAGTTTAAAAAAACTAAAAAAACACGCTTTTTATAGAAAACCGAACTAAAAAATAGAAAATAAATTTAAATGAATTTAAATTAAGAAAATAGTGTTAAAAATTTTTATGAATATAAATTAATAATAGCTTTTTTTAAAATATTTTTTTTTATTCACACTATTATTAATTTATATTCATTGAAATTTTTAACACTATTTTCTTAATTTAAATTCATTTAAATTTATTTTCTATTTTTTAGTTCGGTTTTCTATAAAAAGCGTGCTTTTTAGTTTTTTTTAACTATTATTTATTTTTTACTTTTTAGTCAAAATAAAACATGGAATAATTTTATCAAATTAGTGTATTGTCATCGGTCCTCAATAAATCTACAAAGTTTGAACGAAATCTGGCCTTTTAAAGTGGGTCAAAATCGCGCCCAAAGAAGTCGGTTACAAACAAACATACAGGTGAAGCTAATAAAAAGCTAATAAAAATATATAATAATTACTGTCAAATAACCAGAAAGAAAGTATTCATACTGGTTGATGTTATTAAAATACTATAGGCAGGCAGCCCTAACGCAATCTTTCGCCCAACGCCTCCGTAGGTATAAAATTCAAGGACACGGCAGAGTTAGAGTACTGTATGATATTTATATTGTGGTAATACCCTCTTGGCTATTTCATGTTACATAGTAAACTTCAATTATTTTCTTTTTTAATTTTACAAGTCATTTCTTTCATTTTATAAGTCAAATAAATAAAAGATAACTGAAACATAGTAAGAAAGGGGATAACAAAAGGATATAAGCTGATTTTGTTCGCGCTACTGTTTGCCCAATTCACGTACGTTCTTGGATCTTAAATCTGTGGTAAAAGATTTACGAAGGATTTACAATAAATCGCTTACCTGATTCCTTTTTAAATAAAAAGGAGCGTTAAATGTCGCAGAGTATTTGTTAATTTTAAACATTCCTCCACGCTTTTCTTTTCTTAAGACGTTTTATTTAAGAAAAGAGCGTAGCACTAGTATTTAATTCTTCGGTTACTAAAAACACAACCAGCATGTTAGATTGACTATTAGATTTTTCAATAGAGGCTTTATAGTTTGACTCTGAAGGCTCTATTCAATTTTCTTTATGTGTTACAATACGAATTCTAACCAACATCCAAAATAAATCACGTTACATTTTTTTCAAGTAACTGAGTTAAATAACATAACAAATTAAGATTTTCATACAATTCCAAATTTCCCATTAACGAACAAACGTGATATATGAATTTCCACAATACACGGGAATTGTGGACTTGATTGTCATGTATTTATGCGAATGCACTGCAGGTAAACGATCTGTGAAACCACGTTGCGGTTGTGTATTTATACAGACAACGTACGAACAATTTTCAAACCATATTGCAAAATGAACTTAACCAAACAAATAAAATTATTTTGGCAGAGTTTAATTCTCATAGATTTTTTGGCCTCATAGATTAATTGTCTGCGGTGGCACATTTACACCTATTATTTCATAGAAGCAATGTAGATTCCTATGTCAATGTTTGAAGATTAAGTGGGTCATTTGCATACTTCTAAGTAAGTATTTTAATACTTAGAAATTATTTAATTACCTAAATATTTTGAACTTGATCCACGCAACAGTGCATCTGTCGACTTCATGTAAGAATAATATATTTCGTATAGTTTAACACACTTAAAAGGACGTAGACAAAGTATTGTATCCAAACTTACTACTAATTCTTGACGTACACATTCTGAAAATAATTATGTAGATTAGGAAGATAATACAACGCATTCAGCGTATGGTTCTACAGTGGAGAACATCACAGCTGCACTAATTTGTAAATGTATTTGATTTTCAGAGAAAAAGTATAATTGCCGGCTAACTTGCACGCAGCAGCCATCTTAGTCCTCGGGAGTAGCAACAAATCTGTGACTGACTTCAGATTTTTTGTTTACAAATATCAATAGGTCGCCCACGGCAATCTTTAAACAATCTCACATAGCGACCACTTACAATGTGGTTGACTAGATGCTCCCATATCTACTAAATGTATGTATACTTTTTAAGCTTTTCTACGAATATTATGTAGCTGCTAAATGCTTATGTAACAATCAGTACCCTTAGTACAACTTTATGACATTTCCCTAACGCAATCAATTTTACGTTTTATAGGAGAACATTTTTATGTTATGTGTACTTTTGCATTGCAATGTAGATTGCATGTTTGCATTTGCCTTTTCGACTACCTTGCAATATACGGTGGAAAGTATTCGAATACGGTCGAAGTCGAAAGTAACAACGAATTAAGTTGAGGTAACATAATAAACTACATACTAAAGGTAAAATGTACAAAATAAAGTAAGGACGTGTAAATTCAAACGAACCAGAAACCGATAGAGGATATTTTATGACAATTTTTATGAAGGAAAGGTCTTAAAAACACAATATTTACAAGTCTTTGCTACGTGTCTAATTTTTTTTTTAGGTTTAGGTTTCACCGTGTGTAGATATCCACATTTCGTAGACTACTTGGATAAAAAAAATGTTTTTTTTTGGCCGGTGAGTTTTTAAGCAATTATTACTTGACACAATTTGGTTTGAGCTTACGCTTGTTCATAACTGGATTGATTTTGAAACCAACTGTCGCTAACTCTGCCAAACGCGGTGATGGATGAATCTTTACAAGTTCATCTCGTAAAAAACACGCTGAAAATGTAGGCAGTTTGTTAATGCTAATGTTTGTTAATGTTCGTAAAACGTTTTTCCAGTGCTTTTAATTTCGTTCTACTATAACAATGCTATATTGTCGGGGGGAGAAATGTTTGTAAACCAGCCTGTAGTTCAGTTCACTTGACCATAAGTGTGAAACCACACTGTGCCCGGAGGGAGTAAATGTTTATAAAGAGGTACACAGGTTCTAATTCACGCTATCAAAGTCCTCGAAAGTTTGCATTTAGACATGGTCCGTACTAAGAATACCTAAGCTTAACCGAGCTTCAAGCATCATCAGCTATCCACTCTGTTGATTTAAGAAACTGTTCCTGTTTTTCCGCACATGCTCTAAGAATTAATTAGAGGATTTTCAATTTTACCACAATGAATGGTAAAATTTAAAGTTTAGTAACCTCCTGTGTCTAAGTATTAATGTTACCTTCTTTACCTACATAGTATACAACACTATTTTTAGCTGTTCAATTTATCTAGTCTTGTTTACGCTGTAAAGACGCATATATATGTCCACCAATTCGCACTTGGCCAGTGCGGTGGACTATGGCCTAAAACTCTCTCATTCTGAGGGAAGACCAGTGTCCAGCAGTGGAACAATAATGGGTTGTACAAAGACGTATATGCTTTATGTACGTGCATTTTGTAAGGTATCAGAACAGAATGAACATTATTCGATAATGACACTAACTCAGCAACACACATTTCTAGCGTGAAGCTGTTCTTACGTTTCGGTCGATGACTTAAATGGCCGGCTTACTATTATATCGTTTTTGTATGACAATTTATTATGTGCAAAGCAATATTTGAAACCAAGATCATGACGCTCAACGGGCGTCGAATTGTGTACCTAATACTAGCGACGATAAGAATTCAATACTGGTTCCTTGGCTATGATTTATAAACTCCAGCCTCGCAAGGCGTTTCAATGTTATCACACAATCTAACTCTGTGCTCAGGAATCGGTCATCTACTTCAATTTTACTCTACAAACTTGGACATTTAGAAATTTTCTACATAAGTCAGAAATAAGATATCGATTCTCTTAAATATCTATGATATTTAAAGAATAAATGTTATTAAGATTTAAATTAATACAATATCAACTTTATTCCTGTTTTTTTCTGTTCATGTTTGTATTTGATTTATCAGTTTAAGGTCTAACTATACTAAAAATACATTTAAAATTACATTACCTCCAAAATCAAAAACATAATTTAGTATTTAATACTATACTTATGCACATTGCGTTGTACCTTAGCTAATGTGATTACTTTTTATGTTATTGATATTTTTGATGAATAATAATGATTTTTTATGTTGTATTGTAGTTTGTATATATGAAAAGTATTTGCTCGCTTCGCATTCACCCGTTGGCATACTGTTCACATTAAATTTCATGTACTCGCTTGGTAAACTGTTACTACACAGTGGCCGCAAACACAAAGTGACTACAAAAGGGGAAAACAAGGATTTGTGTCACAGTGCAATGTCACGCGTTGTACCGTAACCTCTATTGCAAATGTTCTGCTATACCTTCTAAAGAAACTGTTTTGTTGCTCTTAGTTTACACATGTTTATTACAACAAAGGAACTCATCGTAATGTGAAAAATGTAGTTTACAAAACTATAAACCCGATAAAATAAAACGAATTTAATTTGGTAACCGTATATTTTTTGTGAAAAAGACGTCAATGTTACTATTTATCACTTAACCACTAACCACTAAATGTAGTGCAAATACATTTATTTGTATAGTAATTATAGGCATATGTATTGTAACAACTTGGTAACAGCAGTGTATTTCCGGGACTTTAGTTTTATTTGTTAACAGTAGACATCCTACATCGTACATTAACAAAAGTTAAATCTGTGAGTAAATACCTAAATATAATATAAATTATAAAAGTCTACCTAATTCGAACGAAACTAACGAACGAAAAACGAAAATGTACATGAGTATAAAAACTTTAATACTCCGCTTTATAAATTTTATGTTACCTTCATGAAGTATTTATTAGTATCAATATCATTAAAGTTAAACAGCCAATACTTAAGTAAGATAATCATTCATCGATCAAGTTAATAAATGTGATGTCTTACAATTCAAATACATTTATTACCTTTAAGTATATGTTACAAAAAACTACGACAGTGAATGACAGTTGTACCAGGCAAGCATAAAATTGAAAGGGTAGCTAAGAGTGTTGAGTTTAGCTGAATACGTCTACGTTGGCAGCACGCCAGCACACACCGCTGATCCGCAATTACGCTCTGTTCTCACGAGGGACCCGCAATTAGACTAAACAAAAACAAAGTATTTCTACGAAACAATAAATAGCGAGAAAGACCTCTCTGAACATATGTTAGACAATGTTACGTACATTGTCTACGTTCACGCCTCTAACCCTAAATCGTCTGATGAAAGTTTCCATATTTTGGCAAATCAATGGTTTGGTTACTATCTATTATAAGTTATACAATTATTGTTTTAAGTAGCAGCATAAGTTACTTATGAGTGACTACACTAGCTCAATATGAGCAGTACTGTTACTGCTCTTCCGAGTTTCAACGATTAGGAGAATTTATTAATTAAAAGACTAATGACAGCGTGGTCCATCAATGTTTAATGAAAACTAACACCCATCCAGTTGAAGTAAACAAGAAGTTAGTTTTTTTTGTTTCTAGAGTCCGCTAAAGTGAGGTGGGGACCAATTATAAGAGTTGGTCCAACATAATATATCCACTCTTAAAAAACCGTCCATAACTCTATCTAGATAAAACACTCTCATTACGGAAAAAAACATGCCTCCATCCATGTTTTCAAAATTAAAATCATAAATATAACATGTGATAAAAAGTTAGAAAATTGAGAATTCTTTACAAGGAAAGTACCACGTGTAATATTTTCTACGATCGTCGAATTTCACAACATGACAACGCGACAGTTTAGTTCATTTTTCCCACGTTTTCGTTTAGCCCGTGTCCGACACCTCACGTGCCACGCATCCGGTTTAGAATTTGTTTTGCTGTATTTTGAAAGCTGTAGATGTTGACCCTCTATGTTAATCGCACTTTTTAATTAACGCAAAGACACGTAAAAGCGATAAAAACCATTACGGTATGGTTGTATTTTCACAATTATAATTAAAAAGTCGTATACAAGAATAATTGTAGAATGAAATGGATTACAATGTAAGAAAAAACTTCAGAGAGAGATAAATACTTTCTGAGCCTGTATTTGTCGTTTAGATTATATTATAACCTATTATTACGCCACCGGATGACGTAATAATACAGGTTCAAAATACTAAGTCATGTATTTAAGTCAATATATGTACCTACGTTACCTGTATGGAGGCAATACATTTATAGAAATACTCTGACTTATATATTTCACAATATTCAAAGAGCTCTCCTATTCACATGGAGGACGACTGCTTTGATAAAGCCTTCCCTCAGCTAGGTCAAGTCCCCCCCAAACATTGAATCAGATACCTATGCATTTTCTAAAACGAGAAGTGCTCGGAAATTGCCAAAGGTTTTAGCGAGTAGCACTCTATAAAAGCACTTCAGTCAAGTTTACTGTGCTGTCGCACACAGAATGTATCCTGAATACGATAAGTAAAGTCTAAAGCAAAATCTAAAACAGGAACAGAGGGAACTCCACTGTCACTGCAATCTAACATAAGTTTGGTAGCTCGCTGCACTCAGATAGGACTTGCTTTGATACTGGAAATGTATACATAAGGTAAGAGTCCTACAACTAACTGAAATTTATGAATAGTAATACAGTTTTGAAACAGTTTACATCTACATTTTTATACTTAACTAGCTGTACCCGCGGCTACGCCCGCGTGCAAATCAATGTATCGCAAAGTTTTTCCCGTGCAAATCTCCACTCAGTGGGAATTCTACGATAAAAGTAGTCTACATGTTGTTCCATAACATTTTCTATAGTAAAAAACCCGTAAAAATCGGTTTAGCCGGTCAAGGATTACCCGGACAAACACAGAGTGAAAAAACGAATTTTAAGTGTGTATTTGTGGGTAGGTGCATATTGTTATGTAAAATGTTATGAAAATAAGACGAATCAGAATATCGTAAACTCCTTTTTTGAACCAATTTGCAGTCTTAGTGGTCACAATAACAATATCGGAATACATCTTTTCAAACAACGCCTCCACATTTAAACCAAAGCGCATCGATTATAAAGATGGATTTTAACTTTTATGAATTGAAAAATACTATTTTAAGTAATTTTGGTCCTTTTAAATTTCTGAGTAAGATTACATATAGGTGAACCTACTTTTAACATTAATTTGACAACCTTGACGACCCGCGTTGCGGAGCAGCTACCACACCCGGTTCGATTCCCGGTCAGACAGAAATCTGAATAGATTCATGTTCTGGGTCTGGGTGTTTCTATATACGTCTTATGTGTCCATGGTACCCACGACACAGGAAAAAATCTTAGTGTGGGGCTATTGTAGAACTTGAAATTGTAGAAATTTTCTATTTTATTTAGTGTAGAAAGCGTATTTTTATTAAAAAAAAAAAGTTTGTGTGGAGGAGTACCGGGAGGCGGGTTGAAGGAATCCAAAAAATTTGTTGGATAATGTCTTCGATTTCGATGGCTGTATCTACAGAATCTTCATCCCAAATAGTCAAATAACTGCATCTAACTAAAACTAAAAATCTAATGACAGTATCAATGATACGTAAACTAATTTTGGTTCTACTAACATTTAAGCGGCGCTCAGGTATGTTTATAGTTTATCTTTATTAAGCCTTGTTTGTGGTTCATTACATTAACATTTGAATTTGTCGGCAAGGTAAATCCAAATTATTTTCTACTTTTACCTGACAGAGGTTAAACCTCTATTAATTTCATATAAACTTTGTGACACATTGATTCCCAGGCGGGCGAAAGCTTTGCATTTGCTGGTTATTAAAAAAATAATACTAAAATTAGTATTTATGAAAACTACAGATTATAATAATAATAATAATAATAATGTACATAAGACAACTGGATTCGAACCCCAGACCTCGCGTTTCTAATCCGCCCGACTTGGCACCACACGGCTATCACGATTTTAATAACAGATGCGAAATTCACATACTTATGAATTAGGAACATCATCTATTTTGGCTTATTTTGACACACTTTGTTATTCTAAAATTAATTTAAAATATGTTGTTATTTAAATGCATGTTTTCTATAACATTATTTATTGTAGGGACATGTAATATATTAATTCATGTCAGCAATTAAAATGAGATCACCTGAATCGTGAGAGTGTGAGTGTTGCATTTCAGCGAAAAAATATGTATATAGAGACGGCTGCGTCCGTCGTTTAAGTACACAGTCTGAAATATACACAGTTAACGGAACACGTATTTTATTCCATAGTCCCAGATCTGTATAGGTAACCCTTTACATTACCTAAACTGGTGACCCGCATAGTTAACTGAATTGGACTATGGCCACTCAAGAAGTACCTGCGATGCGTGCCCAAGAACCCAAAGTGGGGCGACGTGAAATCGCAGCGGTGTGGTCTACTTCTACCTCAAAGGACTCCAGCTCATCCTCGGAATTGGCTGCCATGGTGGAGAAGCTACGGACGGAAGTCGCAGAGCTGCGTCGTTCGCGGACCCCACAATGCGGCAGAGATGGCGCGGACGGATATCGACAAGCAAGGTCGCGATCGAGAGCCGTGAGTAGAAGGCGTAACAACCCCGAGTGGTTATGCTACTATCATTTTAAGCATCGTACCAAAGCTACTAAATGTGTCGAACCGTGTAACTGGAAGGAGCCGAAAAAGACTACCACATCGGAAAACTAGGTGTGATACAACCTGTGGCGGAAGTTTGTATCAACACGTCAAATCGCCTTTGTGTGTTGGACAAAAACAGTGGACTAAGATTTTTAATAGACACTGGCGCAAACGTTTCCGTGATTCCTGTATCTAAGTGCCGTTCCAAGGATATCGCGAGTGACAAGTACAAACTCTATGCGGCTAATGGAAGCGAGATAGAAACTTATGGTATGCGTAATTTAATTTTAGATCTAGGTTTAAGACGAGCTTTCCGATGGACATTCATCGTAGCGGCTGTCAAACAGCCTATAATAGGGGCAGATTTTTTAACCCATTATAGGTTGTTGGTTGATTTAAGCACGCGAAAGCTAGTAGATCAACTTACGCGTCTAAATACGATCGCTTCTATTGTTTGTCATAATGATTGTGAATCATCCATTAAGACAGTAATTAATAATAGTATCTGGCATGATATACTATGCGAGTACCCGGACGTCACTAAATTAGTATCTTATAAGGACATACCTAAGCATTCGGTGTGCCACTATATCGAAACTACGGGGCCACCGGTATTCGCTAGGGCGAGACCGCTACCTCCAGACCGTTACATGAAGGTTAGAGCGGAATTTCAAAATATGTTAGATTTAGGCATATGTCAGCCATCTAAAAGTCCTTGGGCGAGTCCATTACACGTGGTACCCAAGAAAAATGGGGAAATTCGCCCGTGTGGGGACTATCGGAGGTTAAATGCTATAACTAAGCCCGATCGTTATCCGATTCCGCGCATTAACGATTTTAAATATTTATTGGCAGGAAATAAAACAATTTTTAGTAAATTAGACTTAAATCGAGCGTATCATTTTATACCGGTTGCCCCGGAGGACGTTGAAAAAACCGCAATCATTACACCGTTTGGACTTTTTGAATTTCCGCGGATGACGTTTGGTTTGCGCAACGCAGCTCAATCGTTTCAGAGATTCATGGATACGGTAGTGCTGCGTGGCTTCGATTTCGTTTTTAATTATATAGATGATGTCTTTATAGCGAGTGAATCAGCGGAAATTCATAAAGAGCACCTGAAAGCGATTTTTCAAAGATTCGATAAGTACGGCGTGACAATTAATGTTTCAAAATGTGTGTTTGGGGTGTCCAAATTAGACTTCTTAGGGTATGAAGTTTCGACGGATGGCGTTCGCCCGCTCGACAATAAAGTGCAAGCTATTGTAAATTTTCCGAGACCCGAAAACGTTGAGCAATTGCGTCGTTTTCTCGGTATGGTTAACTTTTACCGTGCACATATTCCTAAGGCAGATGATTGCCAGGCAGAATTAAATAGTTATTTACATAATACTAAGAAGCAAGATAAAACTATAATTACGTGGACGGATAAGGCCAACGAGGCATTTGAGAAATGTAAGGAAAGCTTAAAAAGCGCCGTTACATTGTCTTACCCATTACAGGATGCTAATTTATCATTAATGTGTGACGCGTCAAACACTAGCGTAGGTGCAGTCTTACAACAAGCGATAAATAACAGCTGGAAACCGTTGGGATATTTTTCTAAGAAATTAACGTTAACAGAGATTAAATACTCAACTTACGATAGGGAATTGTTAGCAATATATATGGCCATCAGACACTTTAGAAATTTATTAGAAGGCCGCAATCTAGTAATTTTTACGGATCACAAGCCTTTAACGTACGCTTTTACGAAGGTTAATAGTGATAAGGAAAGTCCTAGACGAATTCGTCAACTTTCCTATATCAGCGAATTCAGTACTGATATTCGGTATATACATGGTAATCAAAATGTAGTAGCAGATGCGTTGTCAAGGATAGAAACTATAAGTTGTCCCACGACATTAGATTACACTGAGTTAGCGGAATCGCAATCCAGTGACGAATACCTACAGCACGCGCTGCAAGTATCGGATGACAATTTACAGTTTAAACCATTTTACCTACCAGATTGTGAGAAACAAATATATTGTGAGGTATCATCTAACAGAATTAGACCTTATTTACCTGAAAAATTTCGTATGATAGCTTTTCATTCAGTACATGACCTTAGCCATCCTGGCATTAAAAGTAGTAAACAAATGATCAAGCAAAAGTTCTTTTGGCCAAATATGGATCGAGACATTGCTAAGTGGGCAAGAGCATGTATACGCTGTCAAAAAGTAAAAATTAATAGGCATACTTTTTCGGGTATAGGCGAATTTGAAAGAGTAGATCGTTTTCAACATTTACACATTGATATAGTGGGCCCTTTGCCAATAACAGCTGATGGTTATAAATATTGCATAACGATGTTAGATCGCGCCACGGGATGGCCTGAGGCTGTACCCGTGCAGAATATCACAGCGGAGACGGTAGCTAGAGTAGTATTTGAGTGTTGGATATCTCGTTTTGGCTGTCCTTCGAAGCTTACAAGCGACCAAGGAAGACAATTTGAGAGTGATTTGTTTAATAACCTCATGAAGTATTTGGGTATACACAAACTTCGTACTACTCCTTACCATCCACAAAGCAATGGCATGATAGAACGTTGGCATAGAGCACTAAAAGTGGCTCTCATGGCACGTTTACAATGCAACAATTCCTGGGTAGATGAACTTCCGATCGCGTTATTAGGTCTACGTTCAGCTACTAGAAGTGACAGCGGCGTAAGCGCAGCTGAGTTAACCTACGGTAAAGCGATTCGATTGCCGGGTGATTTTTATGATGATACTCAGTTATGTACTTCGGACTCGGAATATTTACAGTTGCTTAGGGATGCTATTAATAAATTAAAACCGCGACCAAAGATCCATGGTAATTCGCGATCATTATTTGTGTCTAGCGATCTAAATACATGTAAGAGCGTATTTGTAAGAAATGATCTACTACGAAAATCACTGCAGCCGCCATACGAAGGTCCTTATAATATAATTAGTAGGAAAGGAAAGACTTTTATTATTAAGATAGGAGATAAGGAATCTTGTATATCTATTGATAGGCTTAAACCTGCTTTTATACTTGACGAGATGCGGTCAGATAATTTTTATGATAGTAATAGTTTTAATAATTTTTGTGACTTTAATAATAATAGTTCTAATAACACAGCCACATCTAGTAAAACTCTATGTCCTAAAACATCGAGAAGCGGCCGTGTCATCAGGCCACCTGCTCGTTTTGTTTAGTAGTCATTTTTGATGCGACACGAGTATTGATTGTAATATGAATAATTATGTAGGTCAGTTACTTTATTTTTGCTATTTTACTTTACACGTTATATACATTGTTTTAAGGTACGTTTTTGTAACAATTAATAATACTGGAGACTCTTAATTTTATTTGATTATAATATTTAAAAATTAGTGGTAATCATGTTCGATGAAAATGCCAATGCAACAACACTCATGCAACGTAGCATATTTTTAGAAAATATTTATTGTTTTAAATTAAACACGGTCAGCGACCTATGCCACCCCAGTACTTAACTTAGGTCAGCATATACATCGCTGCCATTTACTTTTCTTAGGTTTTTCGTTATTAATATATATATATTATTTTATTTATTTTTTTGTTAAGGGGGGAATGGTGTAGGGACATGTAATATATTAATTCATGTCAGCAATTAAAATGAGATCACCTGAATCGTGAGAGTGTGAGTGTTGCATTTCAGCGAAAAAATATGTATATAGAGACGGCTGCGTCCGTCGTTTAAGTACACAGTCTGAAATATACACAGTTAACGGAACACGTATTTTATTCCATAGTCCCAGATCTGTATAGGTAACCCTTTACATTACCTAAACTAATGAACATATCATAAATATAAAAAGAACAATAATGTTGACCTTGCTCGTTTGTTATTAGACCCAAGTGTTCATCAACCATGCTTCAATATTCATAAATGCAATTATTTATCACAAAAGTTGCAAAAGCTTCTTTATAATAATAATTCATGATATAATTGTTATATCTTATGTAGATACTGATCGACTTATTAATATTAGTATTTTGCTTAAAAGACTATCAATTGTATTTTGTCCTTAATATTTATTTTCTCTAAAAATTTCCGGGTGTGGTCAATAACTTATCTTTATTTAGGCAATAATAGTTAAGAAACTATTTATGTAACATGAACATGGAGTGACAAATGGAGTCGATAATTTTATTTTGAAACAATGTTAAAAAAATTATCGCCTTTGAATTATTGGATTCGAATAACTATTTTACTATAATAGTATGACGCGCCATCTGTTATCAATTGGGAATCCTTGTACTCTAAGAGCAATTTTACATTAGGTCGCAAGATGCGCGGCAGCAGCGCGTCAACGGATGCTTTTTATTATTGAAATATTTCATAAATTCATAAATTAAATTAAAATCAATTTGAATCACATCTATTTTTATGATAATTGATAGTTACAAATTTATACGTATTATTTTTGAATGAATTCAAAATGGCATCCGGGCGGCCATGATGGCTACTATCATGTCAAACTACTGTCATGTCACACATGTTTACATTAGAATTTAACAAAATACGCGACAATCCGAATTTTACGTATATATGTTGTCGACTCGAAATCAATGTTTTTTTATGTTTTATTATTTAGATAAGGTTTTAAGTAAGTCTATCGTACCCCTTGACGGACTATATGGGACAATATGGGACTTTGTCAAAAACGAACTTCCATACAAACATTAATGCCCGATTTTAACGCTTTCAACCCATTTTTTTCGATAAAAAACAGCCTATGTCCTTTGCCGAGGTCAACACTATCTGTGTGCCCAATTTCATAAAGATCGGTTCAGTTGTTTAGGCGTGAATAAGTAGCAGACAGACAGACAGACAGACAGACAGACAGACAGACAGAGTTACTTTCACATTTATAATATTAGTAGGGAAGTAGGGATAATGAACATGAAGAAAAGATATGACTAATATAATTTACGGATGTCTATGAGCGGTAGTAACCACTACACCGTTGTAAATGTTTTAAGTTACGATAAAAGGGATTATTTGTTGATTTTTACAGATATCAATATAATATGCAACAATTTATCTTTTTCTATTTTTCCCCCATCTATATATTAGCCGTAAATCAATCTCGTTGTTCCACTCACTTCATTCAATGAACACAATATAATTATAACAAAAACTTATTGTGAAGTTGTAATTAAAAACTCTATGTCAATATTTTTTGTGTGGGCTTTGTTAATATACTCGTTAACATGTTATTATTTAGACGACAGAAATACTGTAGAAACTATAATGACATTTTTAATGCTTATATTAGAAACTATATTCGCAGTTATTAAAAAGGTATTATATATAATATTAAATTTAATGCATCCCTCCTCAACCAGCTTAGTATTACGACTAACTTAATGTTTAACTTGTGATCCCTTCATAATTTTATATTGAGCAACGGTGGTTTTTGCATTTCTTTGTTATATTTATACCGGTACTTCTTTAACATAATAATGTGATATAACTCTCTCTAAGTGAAATAAGACGTGCTCTTTATAAAATAAGACGTGAACGAATTTAGAAATCAAACATCGATCTCTGTAAGGTATATTTATAAGTTAACAAACGTAGCAATGTTTATTTTCCAAGTTATCTATCTTACTTCGGAAAAACTTTGTAATACCCACGTGTGTTACCGATCCCCATCACTGTAGAAGCAAAGTTTTAAATAAAAGACATTCGAGTTCATATTGAATTCTCAGTTCGGCACGTCGTTGCACACGGGAACCGATGTCAGAGGTTAAACCGCCTTGTCCCGGATATTGCGATGCATATGACTTAAAATGTTATTTACTGTAATATAACTATTCGTACATATGTTATAGGGTCACATGGAAGTTTTAGATTTTACGCAGTATGAGATTACAATTTACAATTTACGAAGGAATTTGTGGCGAACATTCCATGGAACGCCTTCCTTTCTTCCCACGAAAACTTTAATTTAATTTCGAATCATTATATGAAATAAATGTTATGTTTTTGTATTGAATTTATACCCAATGTATGTGTGTTTACCGAGGATGTACCTACCACCGCCGCACCTATTTATAGTGTAAAGCAATTCTTGCGTTTCGATGGAAAGATGTGGTTGTCAGTTCTCTTTTATATTAAGCGACCACTTAGTCTTCGGGAGCAGCAACGCATCTGTTATTTACTTCGGATTGTGTTCTACATGAATTTGCTTACACATGTCCAGGTTACAAGGGCCACCAGATATTCTATGTATGTTTACAGACAACAACAAAACTTTACAAGAGGCATTTAAGTGCAAAAAACATTTAACAAAGCCCTTATCATTAAATTGCCTTTTTCGTGTTTCTGAACGTATCATGAAGACAATGACTCGACGAAACCAAACATCAATTTCAATTTCTAAACAAAAATATCTGTACCTTAAGATCGGCAAATTCCATCGTAAATGCGACCTACAATAGCAAGCCGCTGCGGCGAACGTTATATCTCCTGTGGGCTTTCCGTCGCGTCGGAGATAACATTGCAAATTGAAATAGAGAATGTTACGTTACAGACTGTTTTAGTGCACAATTTCGTCTAAAACTGGATAAAGGGGTATTACTATGTTTTAATTATAATTATCTTAAAAATCATAGATGAATAAGTAAGTGTTTGCGTCAATTATTTATGTCTATAATCTGTGTACAATTTAACGAACTCTGTTGATATAGGTACTTATATTTAAAAAAATCAAACAAACTTGCAAACGCCCTGATATTACTGATTTACTATAGTCTAACTCTAATAACTAATAGTCACCTATTGCAACGGTTGAAATTCGACCGTAATTTAAATTACAAAACTAAATTTCATATTATCCAAAGTAGCACGAATATTTCCCAAACTTAAATGAATTTTAATAATTTTCAAGTTATTTTGAACGGCGGATCCGATAAAGGTAAAAGAGGTTTATTAACAAAGCTGCATTTAAAAGCAGTAGCGGGTATTTTGAGAAAAACATCTGACATTTTTGGCGTTACGTGTTTTGCTTCGCGTGTTAATATATAGATACAAAAGACGTATCTTTGTTTGAACACAGATCCTTTGCTATCCTCGTGAACTTAATTTTAATGTGCAGCATCTTTGTATTAAACCCCTCAAACAAGAGGATGACAACAATTAAAGCTGACGTACGAATAAACTACGAAGCATCGTATTGTTGCCTTATTTAATCACTAAATAAATGTGTTACGTTACAAATAGTTTTAGTGCACAATTGCGTGGTAAATCTCGGTACATGGGGTTATTGCGTAAATGAGTTGCGTCACGGTGCTCTCAATGTTTTTGATTGGCTTGTTTCCACGACATAGTTATGACGTGAGTAAATACTTGCGTAACCAATTTAGTGAGATAAAAGAAACGAGAATACAATCATTATAACTTTTAAAATGAGTGTAAAAGACTTACACCTTTTTCTGTTAATATCATCGCCTTTGGAAACGTACACACTTGCAAATTCTTAACTTAAACTAGTTCTTGAAGATGTGAAGTCCACCAATTTGCACTTAGCTACCGCGGTAAACTATACCCTTATCGTTCTTACCATAGTAATAGTGCTTGCATGTATGTATTCCCAGCTGGTAACCTTACTGTCAATATTAATCGATTTACAAAATTAGGCAACGTTATAAGCAGTCGGAAGATCCGTACTTCAGAGGACATACTTAATCGTTTCCAGTTGAATCAATTCGATCTATTCCCTTTTAATACCCAATAAATTCATAGCAGTTGATAATTTTGTGGAGGTATAAGACGATTTGAAAATATCCAACTAACAGTAAAATATTTTACCTATTGGAAACATTTTGGTGTTTGGAAATTGCTAATGCAAACCACCTTAGCAATTCATAAACCAAAATGTTGTTTCGTGGAGCGTTAAAGAAAATTTCTTTAACCATACAAACCTATTAACCGCTTAATGTAAGTAACCCATTTTAAAAGTCTAGGTTTCGGTGTATCTACCAGGGTGGCAGCTTTTGATGGAGGTGTCGCTGTGGTCTTTTTACGCGAACCTCGTTCACTGTTGCCAATTTAGCGACTTTGTCGCTAAATCTAGCGACATATCGTTTACAACAGCGGCTTAAATTTTGTGTCTAGCGCCAAAAAAAATCTAGCGACTATTCTAACGGCTTCTAGGGTTTAAATAAAAAAGAAATGACGTATTTTAGTTATGTGTAAAAAATATGATCGACTATTTTCAGAGATATTTATATTTATCTAATTTCGGAACATAGCCGTAAATTCTTATACTTAACCGGGATTCCCCCAATGCTCCACTCCACGAATAGGGGCGAAATTGTAAGATTTCTTTAATTGCCAACGTTGTCACCACCGCACACGACAGTGTGATGGTGACAGCGATGGCCTAACGTGGAGCTAAGAAATAAAGACTTATTGTTAAAAAAAATAATAACTATTGTGACAAAAGGCACGGACGATCAGTCTGTGCAGTTTTTGTGTTATAATAAAAAAAATGTATAGGGGAATGTCGGCCCTGACGTGACTTTCGAAGGTATTAAGGTATTTTAGGTATTGCATATTTGAGTATTCATACGTTGGTCGTTGATGGAATGTACTGTGGTTTCTAATCGTATAATTTTAGCGGTTACTTATTAAGTTTACTACGTATTTAGTTACGTAAACCCAGACATATAAAGTATAAGGTCAGGTGGTCAGTGATTGAATATGCTTGTTAAAAAATAGAAACACCTTTACCGAAAAACATGTGTGCGTGTACTAGCGTACACTCGTAAGAAGTGAAACTTCTTTATGACGTTATTTTTCAAAAAATAATTTACTATATGCAACTTTACAGAAATTGGTTAAATAAAGTTAAATTAGATAAAGTTTCATAAAAGGCTTTTATTAAACTTTATCTAACAATCTAATCTATAATAATCTATCTAATATCACGCGTGGTAGGGATAAGAAAAAGATGGCGCGCAACAGAAAAAGATGGCGCGTAACGAAAAAATGATACACTAATTTTTTTTCCAACCCCGATAAAGAAGTTTCACTTCAAAAAGTTATTCACAAAAGTATAGAAAAGAGTGGAAAGACAATCCAGACTTCAAAGGTTGGTTGACACCAGTTCAAGGAACAGATGTAAAAGGTATGTGTCGCTGGTCTCATGATTTTTTGCTAAAGTTAGCGATATAAAAAAACACATTCAGAGTCTAAAAAACACAAATCAAAAGCGAAAGGAATCGAATGTGTCTGAAGTCATTACACTCTATTTTGATGATTAAATACTCATTAAAACGAAACATTAAAAGTTGCTATGATTGGGTGTGCTAAAGAATATTAGGACTAATAAATCTTAATCATTTGCAAAACGTATATCACAGTCTCAGCCATCAACTTTCCATCTCTAGCGCTAAATCTAGTAGGATCATTTAGCGACTTCTAGCGACTTTTGATCTTTGTCAATGACTAGCGACTTCTAGCGACTTGTCGAGCGTATTTTAGCGACTTTTTGACATATAGAGTTGGCAACACTGACCTCGTTTAGTGCGCTTTCAAAAGCCACCCGACTTTCTTGTTTATTCATGCAGTTTGTAGCATATTCATTCCGTAATTAAATAAACAAAAATGAATGACCTGGCGCTCCAATTATAAAAACCCAAAAAGTATAAAAAAGAAATGTTTCTTGTTAAAATACATTATATTTTATGTGCTTTTATGCTACATAGATGTAGCAAACAATTTCTAATACATGGACCTGATGGTAAGTGGCCACTACCAGCCATGTACTAGTTGAAATGTTTCCGACACCAATAAATGTCAGTTGAATTTTAATTTTCAGGTACAATATTTCAGATAACAGTTTGCTTTAAAATTAAGCAAACAACATATATAAAATAAGAAATACTACTTTATTTTTAAAGTACTTTATGTTCTAAGTTTTTAAGTAGGTACATGAACGACGACGTAAATGATAAAGCGAACATGTAAAACGGACGTGTCGAACAGCAGGTTTAACGGAAATGCGAGAAAATCTGATACTTTCTTTAAACCTACATTTTAGTTCTGTTCTAGTAGAAAACATTGTAAATTAATATTTTTTTGATTTCAATTTACGCTTCCCTTATTTTTTAAACAATATAAGTATTAAACAAGGATGGGTAAACTAAAGTGAACAGTAAATAAAATAAAACTAACAATGGTGATTGCTCGTTAAGTACCTATTAAAATATATCATTTCCGCAATAATATTAATCAAAAATAGTATGAAACATATAACGTATAAGTACATATATGTAGGCGCTTCCATAAATCATAGAGTGAGTAGAACCCGGTCATGATGGTTTTAAACACTGACGTAACTCCGGGCGCTAGTGCGCAGAGCGCGCGAAAATTTAAATGGTTTGGCGGGAAATTGATTATAGTGTGTCGCGCGGGTGCATTACGTGTTCGATGGAGTGTTAGTAAATTTATGTTATTCTATCATTTTATGCTTTATGTTAAACTATTGTGAGTCAATAAAATAGAACATTCTTAATTACGCACGGATTACTTCATATACTTACTTCTCGCTTATCCTACGACTACGCCCATTTACGTAAAATAATAAGGACTCGCAGGCAAGTAATGATAATTGCCCTATAACTGTGACTTGCCCTGTGACTGTAAATATTTACTAAAACATCCAAATAGGTCAGTCTTATTCGAACGGTTTAGAATGGCTGAATATGTAATTCAGTAAAAACTTTTTAGAACGATATCATAAATATAATTGTATGAGAAAAACAATGATGGTTCGAAAGGTAGTATTGGTATTTTTCGATCGCGAAGTATTCACCGCCATATGATTGTATTTCTAGCGTGAAGCAGTTTTTGCGTATACTGAAAGGTGTAATTCGTCAAATAAGGTACGATTTTTGATATATTTTGCTTGTACAATTATACAAGATGTATTGTACAATTTCACTCGTTGTACCTACTTATAATACAGTTTTTAAAGACAGTTAAATCAGGGATTACGTTTTACTCTGAACAATCTTAAGGATCTCGATATCTAAATCTTATGGATTACAAGGTACCTTTTAAAAAGTTCTAGGCCTCAAGGAGACACCGCGAAAAACGATTACTGGATTATTCAGGGTTTTAAAAGTTTTACAGCAATAATTATTGTAAGAGAAATTTTACTAGGTAACTAAAAATGCAAAAACGTAGAATGTAAAAAATAATGAATAACAACAACTAAGATCAAAAAATAAATAAAATATTCATTTTAAATCTAAAAATACAATTTTATTCAGGTTTCATTGTGTATTCAAATATTTAATGATGTCTTTCGCTTGTGTTGCCATTGAAATTGCGCATCTCATTATAGTCTTGAAGAATAAAATATGCATGAATAAAATATCTGACAATAAGAAGAACAAATTCAACGTTATATATTTTCAGTTTGAAAAGAGAGTGAATTGAAACTGCAATTGTACTAAAAGTATATTTAAGAATAACGCATCAATAGTTTTAAAAGTTATGTATCTAGAAAAATAAATAGTATTTTGTACAGTATCGCGTACATTTTTACGTGATATATAAAAGTAGCAAATTAGTTACGAAACCCTCAGATGGTCTACGAGTGGTAACGCACGTGGACATCTGTAATAGAACCACATAGTTCTGCCGTAAGAGTGACCTCACGACCGCAGTTTTTCCCGTTTCACTAGCTTGTGTACCACTGATATAATCTCTAGTGGAACAATCACTTCGACCCACCTTATTAGATGGGTCGTCGTGAGCTTCGCGTGGGCGTAAGTCAAAACGTCTTGAGTGACGTATTCCCCGCGACCACAACGACCGCGATCGTCTTGTGGAACGATTTTTGACGCCGCAAAGACTTTTAACTCCTGCTAAATTCATATTCATAGATTTCAGCTCACAAATACAATTGGTAATTTCACAAGTAAATAAGAAAGATATCCTATATCCCGTAGAGTTATAATAGAATAAAAAATATTTAATCGTAATACTTCTATTTTTAGTTTGCTTAAAAATTTATATTATGCATTTTTGTGTGGCTATCGTTTTTGATTTGTTTCCAACGACCCGAAATTAAACATTTCGGCTTCCCTACAAAGTTTAGTTATAATATGACTGATAAATATATACCTACTTAGTAGTAGTAGATATATTCAGTATGTCTAGGACATTGATCTGAAGAGAAAGTCGTAAAATTTACCGGCTTTTTGTGTGTATTTTTACGTAATTTAAGATTTGAAAATATTTTGTTAGATAACATGAATATTCTTTATAAAAACAGTTAATGAGTACCGTCCGCAGACAGACAAAGCTTGTTTATATTGTTTATCCTTTACCTCTCTACCGATAGACGTTTTATATATTTACTCTTTATACATAAAAACCCAAGAGTTGTATACTTAATCTCTTTGATCCTCGTACACTATTTATAGTGTACGAGGCTTATATGTAGGTAACGGAGGGTTACAAAAATCTAGTTATCTGACGACACAAGCGTGCCTTGTCACAAAGTGCCTCTCAAAATGCAATTTAGCTATACAACTACTATGTTATAGCGCTGAAATACTACCAGCTTACCTGGAGATATTTTGCTGACGACCGAACGACATGTGCTGAACGTACTTTGATATAAAACGGTAAATCATAAGCCGAGCTTTAACGTGCCTCAATTTTGGCGAATAAAATATATATCTGTAATATTTTAAATTGCGTTTTATTTTAAAGAGTAATTGTTGTTGTATTTAATAAATACAATAAATCATTTTTATGGTACTTCACAGTCCCTTGAACTATCAAGTTTATCTATTGATATTAAGTACTGGAGGACTTTAATACCAATCTATATCACCAAAGGTCTGATAGATAGCGAACAATGGAATAATTCAAGACATAGGTAATGTGACTATCTTCCGCTCGTCGTGAAATGGTGACACGGCATTCTGATTCACGCAAGCGAAGTTTCTTCAACTTCCTGGACATATACAAATTTCAAACAGAGAAGCACGGCTACTCCTAAGGCATGTAGGTACTCATTTTGTCAAAGTATCAATGTTAAAACACAGCTTGGCGCTGCTATTTTGCTTTAAAAAAAACACTTTTGGTAGCTGAAGAAAAAGTTCATTTTAAGAACTATAAAATATTTGCACCTCTCGTAAAACATTTATTTTATACCACTTTGGATTGACCGTGTACTTTAAATGCAATTTTGCAAAACAGAGTCGCAAAGGACACAAGGAAGCGAGCAGAGATATTCAGCTGACATCGTAGCAACGCGCATCTTGTATTGAAAATGGCGATATTCAGTCAGAATGTTAGTGTTTTCTTTGTAGCATTTCTGTTGCTTTTGTTTTTGTTACCAGAACAACTAGCTTATTCGAATTCGAATGTGAACTCATGTTTATGATACGTACCGTTTGTATATTTTATTTATGTATTCAGTTATTGTTTGTTATATGTCTGAAATAACAATAGGCACAAACATGCCTCGTTTGTAAGTTTGCATGCATTACGTATTTACTGGCTACTGCCATATTCAGATAGTAGGTACCTCTGTTCTATATAAGGTTGCTTACAGATGTCCCTGGGTGTTGGTGAACCCTTACGATTAGATGGATTGTATGCTCGTTTGTTGAAAAACTTCTAGTTAGTTCGTGATTAAACCAAGTTGTCCCAAACTATATATAATATTCCACTGTACTAACAAAATGCGAATTAGTACATTTAACACACCGTTGTTCTTTATGTATAACCCTCAGGCAAGTAGGTTTATCTCACAATGTTTACTTTTGGCTTAGCAAATGATAATTATTCCCAAGTCAATGTATTGTTAACCTCATTACATAATTAAGTAATACAGAATTAATTTGAATTTAACACATTTTATATACTTGTTTTTTTATATTTTCTGCCAAATATTATTTTAAATATTAAATATTATGAACTACGTGAACTTGATTTTTAGAAGAAGGTTTTCTATGTTAAGCCATAATAAGTACGTACTTAAACGATACATACAGACAAATGTATAAGAGATTTTACTTCACAAACATACACTGAAATAATATTATGCCATGGCCTTTCATGACAGTAAACCTCGCAAACACTTCACAATTGACACCATACTATAGTGGTACATAAAGATAACATAAAAGAAAACAGTTGATTTTCCCCCATAACGCTCATAAAGCATTGTGAGGTGCTTTTTCGGTTCGTTAGCTCGCCTACGAGAGAAAACGGATTGCAGCTCAAATCTACCGTAAATACATTTATCTCAGAACGTTACTACGCCTTTGTGTCCTGAATAGTGACACACAAACACATACATACATGTACACTTCCTATAGTGACAAAGCTTCTAATGTGTCTTATCATAACAACCTCTACAAGCTTATGACTACTGCACACGACTAATTTTGTAGTTCTTAAGCACTCTATCATAAAGTAGTGAAACTATTGGTTGACTATGGCGCATGCTACATCTGTTTCTTTAACAGTATTCAAGTGTTGCTACATTTTAGTTTAAATGGTGTGGTAAAGGTATATGGTAACATGGATAAAATAATTGTACTGCTTACTTTCAGACGTAACGGCAATCTTAGTCATCGGAGGTAACAACGCTGCTGTGATTGATTGACGACCATTCAAGTGAACTTTTTGGCACGTACTGTTCAAGTTAAATGTCCCGGAAAATCAGAGAAAGAAAACGTCTGCTTTACACAGAAAGTAAAGTCATACAATAAATCTAATGGATGCTGTGATTGACTTAATATAAAATTCCTGGTCATTTCGAAGTTAGCTACAGATGTCCATGACCGGTAGTAACCACTGGCCATCAATTTAATGCTTATTTTCTACTTTGATATTATAAAATAATATGCTCGGATATAAGTGAAGTAACGCATTAGTAACAAATTTTAGGTAGGTTTCAACCGTATTTAAAGTTAATAATATAATAATATATGTACCGAGTTATTGTTCGTTTAAATTTTGTAAAGAATGTATCAAAATTGAAATATTGGAAATATAGATTCATCTCAGAAGATCCGTAAACTACTCTCCAGTTGCTTAATCTAGCGTTATAAGTCTACTGTTGACTATTTCAAACGCTTTATTCTCGTTTTACGGCATGCTTATTTCAAATACAAAGTCGGCTCTTTATCATTCTCTATAGCAACGAATATTAGGAAATCCCGAAGACTATGTTGCTTAATACGGCACACATTATATTTAATAGCTTTATTCGGGCTCTACTATTAAAACATACTTACCATTCAATACCAACTTTACCTTAAGAGCATGCACGTAATATACATATTTGCGAATAGACATTTTCCTTTCTAAATATCGTGAAAAGATTGACCAATGACGCATATCACAGTCGTTGACCATATTGCCCCAATACACGCAAACTTACAACAAAAGGAAACTGTAGAGTCGGAAAGATATATGTTACATATCGTTACTTCAAAACAAAAGGGCCACAACTCGAATAGACCTAATTTTACAGGAGAGCCATTTAAAGTTTTGAAAATCAGTTCTTGTATAATTGCTCTGTAATTTTATAACAGATAAATATGTGTTATACACTTTTAAAAAGGTATTTTTATTCTTCTTTTAATGGTTAATTTGGATATGGTTATTTTTTTCTAAAAAAAAAGTTATGAGCAGATAAGTGTCTTTTGTATATAAATATGCGGCTTTGCACAGACGTTGCAGCGTAAATTCGAAAATACAAAAAAGACGTAAGTAGTGTTTTTATTGCTTAAAGTGTAAAATTCATGGGAATCTTTTTAAATTATGAAAATATAACCGACAAAATTTGAATTTTTACAATAAAAAGGATTTTGAATATTTTTGATTTGTGGCCCTTTTGTTTTAAAGTAGCGATATATGTGACACAACATAATTTTACGGGAAAGCCTAATAAAATTAAACAATGCTTTTGTTTTCGATTAGCCACCGTGTAGTTAAGGTACTAAGTTATAAATTCTAGGCCATATTTGGATAAAACTGTATCCTTAACCTAAAATGAATTTTGAGTTTTCGTGGTGGTTTGGTTGTCCAAAGTAGTATATAATACCTGTAGCTGATATCAACAAGCAAATTTGTAGGATAAATAAAAGAAATAAATTTGAAGTTCTAGTAAGTACTATCAAAATATACACAAAATAATACCTATTTATTTTACCTTTCTCGTTTTCAATATACACTCGAAAATATTACTGTTTCAGTGTAGGCAATCATTGTTTTTCTTTCACGATAAGGTAACCGTATGATACATTTACAGTCTTTGGGAACCTCACATACGAATACAAGGAACTTATATTATTTTAGGACAAAGGGTCATGTTTGGGTTTCCATTACACGTTACTTTGGAACTGAGCGTTAGAAGCTTTGGGACCTTTGTTGGAAAAACAATTCTAAACAATATACAAGCGAAGACATAGCTCATTCTAGGAAGGGTCTTTAGTAATGATAGTCAGATGTTTATTTTGTACTAGGTGACGCCCGCAGTTTCGCCCGCAGTTTCGCCCGCAGTTTCGCCCGCGTTAAAAAAAGTCGATGTATCGATTGTCTCGTAGGATTAAGATATTTTCCCACAGTAAAACATAGCCTATGTTCATCCAGACTGTCAGCTAATTTTCATAAAATTTGGTGGGGACCAAATTTTATGAAAATCGCTTCAGCCGTTTAGACGTCAAGAAGTAACAAACATACACACTCACAAACTTTCGCCTTTATAATATTAGCATGATTATTTTAAATATCTTTTTATTTTCTATAAGTCGCAGGCGTTATAGCCGTGGATTGTGACACTACCGACACCGTTGCTGTTTAAATTTCAATAGCATGAAAACAACTTAAACACGTTTAAAAACTTGACAACAAAAAGGTAAAATGAGGCTTAAATCTGGGTAAAGTATTTACCAACAATTTTATGTTTAAATGATTTATATGGATTTTGAACTAGTAGAACGCTATACGTCGTACCCTGTATTACACTAATATAGAAAATCCTGGAATTGGGGTTACACTAGGGTTTTTCCCCGTGTCGTGAAATGTCGCCTTTGTGGGTGCCATTGACACATACAAAGATTGATACACAAACATAGAACAGATATCTAATACATCATTTACGCACACATTTTACGTTTATTTTTTTTTAATTCGATTAAAGTAGCAAACAAGCATGCAGTATACGTGATGTAGATAAGTATTCACAGTCGCTCATGGACATTTGTAAGTAACTTCAACAGATACACCGCCACTCCCGACGACTTAAATGATCACCCCATATAAAAGTGAGTCGGTTACATTATACTTTGTGAGTTTATTTATTGCAAATATCCAGAAATTGCAACAAACAATGCAGTCAAAGTACTACATTACATTGTGGTCGTTAGTAGCTTGTGAGGCGACACAAAATACACTACTCGCTATCTCTCGTTTAAAGTTTAACGTTATAGCTGCTACGTGCTCAAACGATGTTAATTATACTGGACCGAGTCTATGTAACATCACAGTAAATACATTACTATCTCAGTGCTCTTCTTAAATTTAATGGGAACAAATTTCGTTCTTCGGTGACTCTTTTTGGGCGTAAGGAATGAGAATAGATCTTTACATAACATTCTAAAAGTTATCAAAGAAACTGTCATAATATTCAGGTGTACTTGGGGTTTTTAGAAAAAAATAGGGGCGGAAATCATCCATCCACCCATCCATCAGCCTTTGAAAGTCCACTGCTGGACATAGGCCTCCCCTAATCTACGCCACTTCGACCGGTCCTGAGCCATCTGTTCCAGCGGTTACTCGCCGTCCTCTTCAGGTCATCAGTCCAATGTAAATTATAATTATTGTCCATTATGGGGCGGTAATGATATAGCACAAAAAGTTAACTTTACATAAATGCACTTTCAAAGCAAGGTGTTTAAGATAGTGCTCTACTTTCACCTTTTCATTTTTCCAGTATTATCACATAACACAAAAGTCAGGAAACTTAACTGCTCTAGAGAATAGTATTTTATCATAGTCACCACGATTTATTTTTTGTGTTAATGGCTATAGTCCTAAACTTTACTTCCACATTCCAGTTTTAATTCATTAGATACCTCTAACAACATCAAAGAAATGCTAAAAATGAAAGGTTAAGTACCCGTAAGATACCTCCTAATTTAATACCACACCAATAAACTTACAAAACAGTTTTAAAAATCGTTATCTTTATATAAATATAGTTAAAATAATATAAAAATGTATTAAAAGACAATAATTTAGTTTTCTGTTTCAACCTTCATAATATTTAAGGTTTCCATGCTACACGACGATTAATTTCGTATTAGCCTAAAGACATATCCAGAAGGATCCTATTTCCCGAGTAAAATGCCCTTCAGCACGTTCATTAGAATAGTAATTAAGAATAACGTTTTCGTTTTATACTCATTCCTTCATGAGTCAATATTCGTTAACGCTACTCGAAATTACGCGAACATTGTGTATATTGGAAGCAGTGGTAGCCTATTATTTCGACTCTGTAGTTCCGGGATCAGTATACGGTTGGTATTCTCTGCCTGTCATAAGAGGCGACTACAAGGCGGCTTGCAGAGTTGCGGGTTGCTAGGCGACCTCGGAAAGGACGACGATATGTGTGGTCGCACTTCACCGTAAAGACCGAATAGTGCGGGGGGCCCAGCCGCTGACGTGGGATGAGCCCGATGGGACAACGCGCTAAGAGGACTTCGCAGTGCCAAGGACGGCCACCTTGGGGATTTAGTGCGATAAGAATCCAAAATAATCAGGTGTGGGGTACGTTGTAAAAGTTTCCTCTCGAAAAAATAACCTTATGTCAATCAGTGAGTCTTAGCTTTGAATTCTAAGTGATCTCTTTATTTTCAAAGCATTGTACTCATTTGAAACCAATTATCACTTGCGTTAAAGAATTTCAACTCGAGGAAATACGCTGGAGAGTGATGGACTATGTTATAAACCCCGTATTCACAATAGTAAGGCAATAAACGGTTGACGACATGCATTATGGAATACTCCAATTACATCCTGGGTGAGCATAGATATTACAAATATGAGAACTTCAGTGATTAAAAGAATTTTATAACTGCAACATTACTAACCATTCAACAAATTTATCAATTAAATATTTGAATTAGTTAGCTTATAGACTATCCGGTTTTATTTACCCAAAATTACTTACAATAGATTTTCGTTAATTACGAAATATTAATTATTTTTCCTATTTGTTTTCTTTTAGTAGCTCCTAGTAAAATCAAGGCTATATTGTTATTTTTTCCGCCTAATAATGTAATCATTGTCTTGTAACCGCTTTATTTCCTTGTTACGTGTCTTCAAAGAAATACAAGATTATTTATTCATATTTATATACGCGGAGGAATAATAGCACGTACTAAGAAATATGAAAGAGTTCTACCCAATAATTTAAAGATCAACCAAAGCGATTGCACCACAAAAAGGGAAGGGTCATATCAGCCATCAATATTAACTACTAAGTTAGCAAATCTTACTTATAACAGAAATATACAAGTACAATAAAAGAAATCTCAAAACAATTTAAATTACAGAAACAGATCTTTCAAAATAAGTCAACCTGGTATTTTAAACGTACGTTAGTCGATCCGAATAGTATTTTAAAATGGATTGTTCACACTAGAATAGAAATGTCGACCTGTACCTACAGATGGCCAGCAATCCGCAATCCGGCTTCTTTCAACGGAGCTTTCTGCAGTCGTCTGAAGATAAACGGACTAAATCAATTTACGATGGGTTTGAGCGGACTCGGATCCTACCTAGCTTCTTGCTCGTAGAACCTTTTAATTTTTTGTGTTATTAAGTTAGTAATTTTACTGATTTTTTATTTCAAAAAATTTAACTGATTTCTTTGCCACAAAAAAGTAAGAAATAACACAGTAGCTGTTGTTTATTTTCACGATTTATATTGATGATATACTTACATTATTTTATGAAACGAATCCACCTCACTTCTAACCATTAAAGAGTTACACCTTCATTCATCACCTCAGCGACATGAGACAATGATGACCATATGCAAATGTGCAATAGCTTTAGAAAATATAAAACATTGTTAATACCTTAAACATATGAGGGTTACCTTGAATTTCCTGGAATCCCATCATTAGGTCCTGAGTATACTCGTGCGAATAAATAATGATTTTAAGGATCGGTCCACAAATGTGCTATTATACGGGTAACACACTTAAAAAAATACAAGAATTAAAAAAAAACGAATCGTTCAAATATTGCGATGAATATATATTTTAATTTATTTCTCCAGTACCCGAATACAAAGTCAAAATGTAGAAAGACAGTCATTATTATGCAGTTGATTTCCTTTACAAACAAATTGAGCGCGTATTTACAAAATTATGTATGCTCCTGAGAAATGCATTTAAACCGCGAACTTCGGAAGTGGCCGCCGCAATGTTTGCACGATTGTTCGTAGCCGTATTATATTCTCGTGCATAAAAGTTCTTTGAAAACTCTGCGCATTTTATTTTAAAGCCCAAAAGCCTTTGTAGTTTGGATTTTGAAGGGTAAATCCGGTTTCTATACGGCTTTATAGTAGAGCCTGTAACTAACCAAAATATGCATTTTAATAGGTAGCTACAATGTTTTCCCCGTATAACCCCTTTTTGTTACAGTAGCGATCGAATAAGCAAGATTTTTAAATATTAAGTGTCACCATGGACTCAAATGTACGTCATAAAAATACATTAAGAGTTATTACACCAAAATGTTTTAAGGGTTGTCCATATTAGTGTTTATACTTGTAAATTGGCTTCACATTTCTTTCAATACGCGAACATCGCAGCCAGGAAATATGTAGAAGTAAATGCTAACTTAAACCTGTTTATATATTAAAACTTACTAGTATGGACCAATCAGTTCTTACAACAATATAAATGGTTCTCAATTCCCAATAATATTTAGTTAAAAAACATAAATTATTACAAATAGTGTAGACAATATCTTAATCCGACCTTTATCTTATAAATACGTTAACGACCTAGAAAAAATATGGATTTCTTAAACAATGTTTTTCATTCATACGAGCTGTTTTATTCAAAGAATGCATGTGTACGCTCATACTACCATGGACATGTTTAAACAACTTCATATAGGATAGAAATCTATTCTAAAGTAATTTAAAGATGCGTCTCTACTCATGAGGGCTAAAATGGTTGCTACATTATTAGTGAACCGACAATAACACTCGTCTGAAAAGCACAAGGAACAAGACTTATTAAGAGAAATAAAAACGTATATTGAGCCATACTTTTTCAACCACCTTGCAAACGTTTAATATCTAAACAGAAATTTAAAATCCAAACATAGTAGGTAATGCAAAATTTAAGCACTGAATGCAAACTGGCAGGCTTAGTATTGGCACGACTGTTCTGTTTGAGCTTATTATATTTCCATGCATAAAAGGTCTTTATAATTTCTGTTGAATAATACATCTTTGGTGTACGTGAAATATTTCGTTTAAAATGTACTAGAGTATTCAAAATGATAAATGTATTGGTTAAGGAATATATGGTTTTTATCATTGATAATCCTTGCAACTGGGTCACAATGCTCATTCATTATTTTCCAAAAGCTGGCCTTTTGCTTTTAACATTTAAAATGAAAATGGTACAGGTTATAGTTGCCCGTGCTAGTCAAGTTCTGCGTGATAGACTTTAGATACCTAGCGGACGTTTTATGAAACTTTTACTCTAAAATTAAGTAACATTAAAAAAATGTTATAATTTGCAGCGAAAATTTGTTATTTTATAATCGGAGGCCCTTGGATTGCAAGGGTCAACGTTAACACTGAAACGCCGAGCGAGCCACGAATATTTGTAGTCCTCCGGATATGTAATTTTTAATGTCATACTGTGACACATATTATGGTAAATACGTGCCTGTCTGAAATTTGCACCAGGAACTCAAAATTTATCAAGCTGACATTTCTACCAATAGGCGACAATATCCGGATTATCAGCACAAAAAATCTAGTGTTGATGAATGAAAAAATTCTGTTCAAAATTAGTTTTACGTGAATTTCTAACAAAATGTATGCCCCGTCTTCTTACTCAAATAATAGTTTTAATAACTATATTATTAAAACTATTAAGTTTTATTGAAAGTTAACCATTCCACTGATATCTTTTTGCAATCTCTAAGAAAACCTGATATTATTTTATTGTTATTTAATTTTTGGATCTCTTTTTATCTTATTGTTCTTGAATGCTATTTTTTAATGTTTTTGTGTATGAAAATTTCTATTCCATTTTGGTTGAATGTCATAAATTATATATATATTTTTTCTGTCATTTATTTAGATTCAATGTTATTTTAATGTAATTTTTTTGTCTTATGTTCATGCTGTCGTTGCCTATAATTGTTCTAGCATTTACCTTGTACTTTTTGTTATGTTTTCTTTATAATGTAATGGTGTACAGAATGTTGGTGACCTTTCAATAAATAAATGAATAAATAAATAAATAAATAAACACTCCTGCCATTCTCATTCATACTTTAGGTATTGGCCAGAGGATAACCTCACCTAGAATAATCTAAGATGATGTATATGTGTAATATCTTTGCCAGTATACTCACACGGGAAAGAGATCGTACCGAGAGATTGTCAAATTATCTTATAATTATACTGTTGTTCGTTTTAAATTGTAATTACCTCTAACAACAAAGGCAATTAATTCATAAAAATAAAGTGCATTTTGTTATCTTTGTGACACACCTGTGTAGATTTATAGATATCATGTGGTTACAAGTTTCTCAGTTCCACCTTTTGTAGTTACTCTACAATTACCTTTTCTTTAATTTTAAATTATATATAGACGTTTGGTATAGTAAATTAGTAGTAGTATTAGTATAGTCAAATAGTAAACTATTTTAGTATTTTCATGATTTTTTGAAGGTGGGAAGGTGGTAGAACCAGTGTAGTTCGACCGGGGAAGTACCACCGCCACACCTATTTCCAGCGTGAAACATTTCTTGCGTTTCGATGGAAAGGTGTGGTTGCCGGCACACTTTTATATGAGGCGACCGTCATAGTCCTCGGGAGTAGCAACGCATCTGTGATTGACTTTAGATAGAACCCATGTTCTGTATGAAGTTGATTACAGGTGTCCATGAGCGACAGTGACTGCTTACCATCAGGTGGACTGCATGCTAGTTTGTTACTTCAGTCAGATAAAAAAAACCCGAGGTTGGCTACTAGATAGCTGCTACCTCTGAGGTCCTATTTGGGCCCTTCAGATATTATTACCTTCCTTATTATTCTTGTTAGACCAAAACTCGTCAGTGCTTTCTACAATTGTTTTAAGTCAAACATAGGTGTAGCTGTGGTATCTACCTCGCTTTCATTTTATCACGCTATAAAGATACTTTGTGATGTGGTACAACGTAGACGTTGACAGTAGTCGTGGTAGGACACTTGATAATAACACTTCCAAAATACATAAATTCTCAAATAATACGTATTTGAGAATTAACGTATTTTGCCTTATTTTTTTTTGTATTAAATTATGAACCAAACAAGTGGCACGCGCAATGGAGCAGAGAACCGCAAAATTGCTACACCCGTACGAAAAGCACCGGTAACTTAACCACGACGACACTTAATAATGAATACAGATCTAAATATAACGTAGGTGTATACATAACGTAACACAAAATTAAACGTAGCTGTCATACAAGTATGTCATAGTATTACTATTCCACACTCTTATTTAATAGGGCAGGATAGTAAGGCTATGTAATCCCTACTAATATTATAAATGCGAAAGTAACTCTGTCTGTCTGTCTGTCTGTCTGTTACTCTTTCACGCCAAAACTACTGAACCGATTTTTATGACATTGTGTACACAGATAGTGGTGGCCTTGGGATCCATTATAGGCTACTTTTTATTTCAAAAAATGGGTTGAAAATGTTAAAATCGAGCATAAATGTTTGTATGGTAGTTCGTTTTTGACAAAGAGCTGTACTAATAATTCCGTCAAGGGGTATGATAGATTTGATTAAAAACATAATTTAATAATAAAACATTCAAAAATATTGATTTTGAGTCGACAACATATATCCGTATAACTCGGTATGTCGCGAATTTTGTTAAATTCCAATGCAAATGACAATCTCCATATTGGCTTTTGACAAAGAGGTGTACTAATAATTCCGTCAAGGGGTATGATAGATTTGATTAAAAACTTATATGAATAATAAAACATTAAAAAATATTGATTTTGAGTCGACAACATATATCCGTAAAACTCGATATGTCGCGAATGTTGTTAAATTCCAATGCAAATGACAATCGCCATATTGGCCATTTCGCCTGGACGTCATCGTGAGTTCGTTCAGAAATAATACATTTAAATTGGTAACAATTAATTATCATTCAAATAGATGTGATATAAATTTGATTTAATTTACCCTTAATATGGGTTTATAATATGAAAACGTATTTATAATGCGCAAGATACGAATAATATTACTTGGAATTCCCGATGAGTTAAATATTAGGTATACTTGCGCTATCTATCACTGTTCTGTTGAATTACGTTGAATGAACATTTGATAGATGGCGTTATCTACAATACAACTTCGAAGTAATATCGATAAATTAAATGTTGATGTTGAATTACTAATAATTCCGTCAAGGGCTACGAAACACTGGTTTGCAAACATAAATATAAAATAAATCCACGATAGCATATCTATATCTCTTAAGGTTAACTCACAATAATTATTTTTATGTTCCATATTGTAACTAAAAATAATATGTTATTTTCGAGTCTGTTGTCTTTTGTTCAGTATTAATCCTTATGTAAATAAATGCATTCGTTAGCTTCGTAATTATAACAAAGATAAAAATTGTCTTTTACACTGTATGCATTAAATAAATACGTTTAAAGTTATTAGAGATATCAAATTATATAATTTCCTTCAAGGGGTACGATTATAAAATTCCGTCAAGGGGCAAGATAGACTTGATTGAAAACTTATCCCAATAATAAAACATTAAAAAATATTGATTTTGAGTCGACAACATACATATATCTGTAAAACTCGGTATATCGCGACTTTTGTTTAATTCCAAATTCCAACTATCGCCATCTATCCATATTAGCCATTTTGCCCTGATGTCATCCTGATCCTTAGTTCATTATGAAATAATACATACCTATAAATCGATAACAATTAATTATCATACATATAAATGTGATATAAATTTGATTTAATTTACCCACAATATAAAATTACGAGGAATTACCGATGAGTTATATATTAGGTATACTTGCGCCATCTATCCACTACTATGTTGAATTACATTGAATGCCATAGGTGGCGTTATTTACAAAACAACTACGAAGTCTATCGATAATTAAAAATGTTGATGTTGAATACTAATAATCCCGTCAAGGGCTACGAAACACTGGATTGCAACCTTAAATATAAAATCAATCCGCGATAGTATATCTCTATAACTTATGGTTAAGTCACAATATTTTTTTTTATGTTTTCAACTAAAAATATTACGTTAATTTCGAGTGTGTTTTCTTCTGTTCGGTATTAATCCTTATATAAATAAATGCATTCGTTAGCTTTTACACTATATGCATCAAATAAATACTTTTAAAGATATTAGAGATTTAAAATAATAAAGATCGCGATATGTCTCTCGGCAAGGGTAGGTAACCGTCTCGCTCGCGCATGCTAATACAAGCCGGCCGCCGATGCGTGTGCATTATTATAGTAATCTGACCACTTGATAGTGTCCAGTGTTGAGTAGGATACGAATGTTAAATGAGTTTGTAAGAGTAGCGTCTTTTTGTACTAGACCAGTACAAACATTGCACTTCACCCTGCAGCATCACCCTGAGAACTTTTAAACATACTACAGAAAAGTTTAAATCAATCTTTGTAATCGATGCGTTTTGGTTTAAATGTGAAGGAGGATTTGGTTTACAAGGTGCTTCTTGGTATTATGTTACCACTAAGATTGTTAATTAATTCAAAGAAATGCGGTTTACAATGTCTAATTTTAAAATACTAATTTTAATTTGTCTAATTTTTAAAATATTTTTACATCACAATTATGATCCTAACCACAAATACATACTTTAAATTCGTTTCTTCACTCTTTGTATGTCCGGGTAATCGCCGGCCGAGCGGCTAAACTCATTTGGATAGGACTTGCACTATAGAAAAGGTTGTGGAATAACATATTTATAGACTACTTTTTATCATATAATTTCAACGGGGTCGAGATTTGTGCGGGAATAACTTTGCGATACACTCACTTTTACGCGGGCGAAGCCGCGGGTACAGCTAGTCCATAATATAGAGATGGTGTGACGCAGCCGGCACTCAATAAAAGACAAAATGAGGAGATTTGAAAACCGCGTAACTCCGCGTTCACGTAAGTCGGGGTAGCGTAAGTCAAGGTATTATAGTGTATTATAAATTTCTACCCTCGTCTAACATTGTCAATACTCCTGACAACAATGGCAGCTTGTAATTGTACAAGTATACGTAAAAAAGAGACATATTTTTTTTAACAGACAGTTGCTATAAAAAAACGTATAACAGAACAAACTCTCGTTGACAATAACAAAGGCACATTAATGAACCGGAAGACGCCATTTAAATCAATTTATGAATCGCTTCCGTATTTTAATTCATTTATACCATCTTCAATCTCTCATTCTGACAGCCCTCAGATTTATTTAAGTCGCTTCTTATGGATCTTCATTATAATTTCGAAATGAAATGAAAATCAAATACTCGAAATTGTGAACGATTATATTATTTTAGGTGACGTGAATATAAATTAAATTGGTGAAACACTGAGATGTTCATTTTTTTTAACAATCTTTAGGTTTTGGTTTAAATTAACTATCTAAAATATTAGCATATTTAAAGTAAATTTCAACCCAAAATTTGTTTTTAAATTTGTGTTCAGTTTGTTAGAATTTAATACAAACTGAGACAATTTCTTTTAAAAATATCTTATTAATTTGCGTTATGAAAAAATATTGTTCATTAAAACTCTGGATATAAAAATAATTTGTTACACGTGAAAAACATAATTCATAGCACAAAGATAAGTGTTGGGTTGAAAAATATGTAACGGCATAAAACTAAGAAATTTCCTAGCTATATTCCAAGAATTTTTAAAACTGACGATGTAGTTTTATTGCTTTGGGAGACCGGCGCAGTGAAAAATTAAAATTCGTAGATATTTTTGAATTTATTGAACAAAAAACGTAACATTGCTTAAGTACTAACCACTATCAATATATAAATGTAGGAAAATCGTAGTAGTCAAAATAATGCATAATTATCATTTAAGTTACTGCTAATATAGACATTTGTTAAAATTATAAATAGCTTAAAATGTTAATCGATCTACAATTGCGTCAATATAATAGTGCACTGTTAACATTTTGTTTATAAATAAATGAGAAAATGACTTATACCCGTATTCAAGAACAATACTTTCATAAGTAATGAAACAATACTATGCAAAGAGCGATACTATCCTGTGCGTTCGTCATCTCAAGCCATCTAATTCATAAACGAAACTCAAGTAATACTTTGCTATGAGATGCCATAGCGTTGGTTCGGACTCTGTAATTGGTCCATTTGTTGTAGCTGCATTCACTCTAGACTTTTTGACAACACTGACAAATCATTATTATTGCGTTACTCGGTAACTTGTAACCAAGTTACGTAAACAACGACCAACCGCGAGTCGGACTCGAGCACTAAGGGTTTCGTATATTTCATAAATTATCTGTAAAAAAACATTTAAAAAATACGTTGGTTGTATGAGAGCCCCCGTAAATACTTATTTTTATTTCGTCTTTAGTATTTATTGTTATAGCGGCAACAGAAATTCACCATCTGTGAAAATTTCAACTGTCACGGTTTATTACAGTTCGTTAGATACAGCCCAGACAGATAGACGGACAGACGGCCTGACGAACAGCGGAGACTTAAGTAATAGGGTTTTGGTTTTACACTTTGGTTACGGAACCATAATAAACGATGCTATGCGTTCCATAAAATAGCTCGACGGCTACTTTACCTATGCGTCGATTTTGACAAACGCATAGCGTTGGATTTTGCTTAAGTATTGTCTATGAAATAATTTTACCCATCCTATGCGTTAGCTAACACTATGAGGCCACATAGTATTGTTTGTGAATACGGGTGTTATTGTTTTATTATTCAAACAACGAACTTGGTTAATAATTAACTTTACATAGATTTAAATATAGCTCTATAAAAATGTCCGGTACACGACCGTAGTTACTAGAAAGTGCGTCGTTTACACATAATACTCGTAATAGCTTTTGTTACCTGCCGAGAATTTTATGGACATAAAAACGTTGATACGTTGGTAGTTTACGATAAAATAATATTATCTTGAGACGTGATATAATTCGTTATTGAACTTTTTATGACTGTAACCTTTTGGACACTTACCTTTTAATTTTCTGTCCTGAACGTTCTGGGAAAAGTCAGAACTCTATCTGAAACAAGAAAAAATTGTTAACATATTATGTCGTAAGCGAAATACATGATTTTATTCGTTTGCTGTTATATTAACCTTTCAGCGCTTGACAAAGGCTTTTATTGATTATTATTTGAAATTATTATTATATGTGATTGTTATTTAATTCTTTATAACTTATTAATATTCAATTGACGACAATATTATTGACAAATTAATTATTGTATGAATTGATATTTATGAAATTGTTATGTAAGTTTATCTATTTATTTGAGCTTAAATATTCTGCTTGACAATTTATTAACTTATTTTTAATTAATAAAGAACTGCATTTGAAATATTAATTATTAATACTACTCTTACGCATTGCACTGAGTGATCTGTAATGTTAGATTGAAATAAATTAATAAAATAAATAAATCACCGACCAAGTGGAGTATGCCTTCTCTATATGTAAGCGTAGGTACATATTTACTTATGTGAGGATTTCTAAGTTATCTTGGGTAACAATGCATCTATTTAACATTTGATAAGTTCCATGGTGCTGATAGCGAGGTGGTAGACAGACACTGCTTGTATCGGAGGATACCGCAAAGCAGTTCTTGTGTTTCTTTGAAATCTGCGTGTCGATATCTGCTTATTTACATGTGAGGCGATTGTCTCAAATCTCCAGAGTAACAACACGTTTGTGATTAACTTCAGGTATAACCCTTATTCTAAATAAAGTTTTTGTGTTTGTGATGTCAATGGCTATGACCTATTACCATGGGACTGACTAAATGTTTGTAACTTAAAGTTTTTTTATCTGATTGAAGTAGCAAACGAGCATGCAGTCCACCTGATGGTAAATGGTCACTGCCGCCAATGGACAACTGTAAGCAACTTCGTATAGAACATAGGTTCTTCCAGAAGTCAATCACAGATGCGTTGCTACTCCCGAGGACTTAAATGGTCGTCTCAAGAAAAGTATGCCGGCAACCACATCCTTCCATCGACACGCAAAATATGCTTCACGCTAGAAATAGGTGTGGAGGTGGTATCTCCCCGATCGAGCTACGCTGGTTCTAGCACCTGATAGAATATTCAATGTTATAAATAATCTTTAGTATCTTTATAAAAACTAAAAAAATGGCCATCTACACAAAATAATCGGAATGCACATTTGGCACATTGCCACGTTATCTCTACTAATACTAATTGCAAAGACTTCAAAAGCTAATGAGTTAGGTTCATTGCCAAATAGCCATTTCCTTGAGGTTTTTCCAATTTAACAATTTAATGTTATAATTATGGCTTTATAAAATTTCTGAAAAACGGATAATTCGACATCCTTCATTTATGACAAAGATTTGCTTAGCGAACGAATGTGTCCGTAAACAACAATAATCAAATATATTCTATATTCATATCCGTAGTCGAAAATAACATTTCAATTGTGAACGTTTTATCTGACGTTAAATAAATATGGCAAAAATAACCACACGCGTTCCATAGCTATCTCTGTTTTAGACAGATTGCTCGCTCTGGCTTTTTATTTGTTTTTCGATTGAATATTTTGCTTTTGTGAAAGCGTGCCTTTGTACAAACAATACTAGCACGTATAAAACTATTGATTGCACAATAATATTAATTATATATCGCTCTCTCGATCGGAGTTTTCTTATCTGATTTATCCAAGTTAAAATTAGTTACCACGATTTTTTTTTTGAATTAGTGAAATTAATATGTTATTATACGCCTATTAAAAGTTACAGTAGTCATTCAGTAATATCAATTTCAGCCATGCTGATAGACAATTTTGAACTTAAATTCAATAAATAAAAATCAATATGAAATATGCAGGCCCGAGAGTTCTCGGTAAAATTTCAGATGCACATTTAATATATCAAGCCGCACTCGGCCATTAAGGAAATCCTAAGGTCGCATGCTGAGAATCATTAACTGAAAAGTGTGATTATTAGATATTTAAATGGAACTTTTACTTTGAACTTAGAGTTTTTTTGGACTGTACCATAAACTTTTTATTCTATAACTAATTGTAGGTTACTTATAATAAGTAGGTACAAATAAATAAACTGAAAAAACACATTAAGTTAATTCTGAAGGAATCCTGTATAAATTTGATGCATCTTCACAATTATTCCCCGACTGAATTTATTTTATTTCTCACTTAGAACATACTTTCACTCGCTTTTTCACTCGTGGTATAACACAGTCTGTTTTTAAAAAGTGAAACTATTACAAAAAATTTATAACAACACTATGAATTCATATCGAAACAGTGTAGAGTAACCAAAAATAATAGAAACGTGATATGTACAAATAGGTATTTGCACATACACTGTCGTGCAAACTGTACATAAATAAACAATGCCAAACAGAGTCGTTACTGTCAAAGAGCGATCATTTGCGATTATCACACAATGCTCTACAAAGCTCGATATGGTTACCACTGCTCGGAATTCCCTTTCATTTCCATTATTGATGTCTAGCAACGTGGAGGTGATAAAAAATAATGAGTCTACTATTGTAGCGACATCTTCTTCGTTACTATGTATTTTCTAATGAATTCGTTGAATTTGCTGGAATACATCGCATCGTTTATATTATAAAAGTTAGCAATTACTAACCGAAAATGTTTTCTTTATCGTTGCTGTCTATAAAATATATTAAAAAATAATATCAAGTAAATAGACTAATGCAACAATTTTGTTTAAATTATTAATATTCGAATACACATAAGTTAATAACGTCTGCTCTTATCGAATAAGATTTACACATACAAATACATAGATTTTGTTTGGGGTGACTTTTGCGTTCATTAGATGGTTTATCAGTCTAACAAAATAAAACTACATAGTTGCACGTCACAGTGGACGAAATTTGACCGTCATTTAACGCACATTTTACTCATTTAAAACTTATCAATGTAGTATAACTTACCATATCCCTTCTTTACGCAAATATTATTTTATGACTAACCTTACAAAATCGCAAAAAAAAGAAAGTTGCTTGCTTCACTTATTATTGTAAAAATAATGTTTAATTATAGGATTGAGGCTCCGTGTGGCGGAATGGTCACCATACCGGTCTAACACGCAGCAGGTTCCAGGTTCGATCCGCAGCTAGACAGATATCTAAATAATAAATTAAGTTCACTAATCTGGGCCTAGGTGTTTGCGCATTCATCTCAATGTGGGGAAAAATCTTAGTGTGGGGCTATGATTGTATAAAACTTCATTTATTTCTTGAATAGGGGAATAAATGTATGTCGGATCCGGTTATTTTGAATAGAAGCAGTAGGCGCTGTGCTAACTTCTTTATCGCGTCTTAGCAGAGTCGTGTAGTCAGCCGAGGGTGGCATAGACAATCATAGTTTACGTCGACAGAAAATGGCGGGAACACGGAACTGTCCCTCCGTTTCGTTCTTTATAAAATTAATTACAATTTGAATGTATTAGTTGCTGTATTTGTGTTGGAAAACTTTGTGATAATTATACCGAGCGAATTAACCCCAAGATTTGTTATTCTGCTCTAGACCCATAGTCGCCCACACCATCTCTGAAAAAATTTTTAAACAAAAAATACAACCGACTTCCATGCCACATAAAAGTAAAAAATAATTTAAATACATGTTGGTTTAGAGCAAACACAGTACTTAGTACATAGTCCCGAAGTCGGCGCTCATTTAAGATACATGTAGTTTCGTCATGATCCAGCAAAATATGGTGAGCGCCGACTTCGGAACTATGTACTAAGTACTGTGTTTGCTCTAAACCAACATGTATTTAAATTATTTTTTACTTTTATGTGGCATGGAAGTCGGTTGTATTTTTTGTTTAAAAATTTTTTTTTCACGCTTTTCAGTCACGATAAAATCAGTTATGGCTGTTGCTAGTCGTCCGCTAACCGGATGAATAAAATTAATTATTCGTCCGATTTTCGGATAAATAAAATTATGTGCTGGCGTCATCATCTAAAAATAGACTTCTTTGACACAACCGGTCGGGGGCGCTACCGCGCCCCCTCCCTTAGATTCTGAATTAGAAAAATCTGTTCGAACCTAACCTAACCGAATAAAACAACTTTTTCTGAGTAAACATTTATTTAAAGAATAGGCCTATAATTATCAATATTTAAAGTAGAAAAAGTAATATAAACCTTATAACTAAGAGTATAATTAAACTGATACTGATAAAAATAATTTTGACTACCTATCCTTAGTTGGAAAACCAATACCATCAAAACCAATTTAAGTTCGGGCAGCATGGTCGTTATTTAGCATCAGGTGTACCCATAGCTTTACACAATTTATTAATCTCAGTAATATGATTTAACTCACCAGTTTCAATACGTTTTTTATTACGAGGATAATAAGTATGTTTAATATACAATGGCCAACGCCTATGCTTTAAGCCTGAAGTACCCGTGCATCATCAAGGCTGAAGAGTTGAAGGTCAAAACTATCATGTTATATCTTTGCCTAGTAATCTCATTACATATTCGTAAGCACCATATGGCCAACGCTTATGGTTTAGGCTTGAAGGACCCCAGCATTATCAGGGTTGAGGAGTTGAAGGTCAAATTTTTCATGCCATATCTTTTCGTAGTAATCTCATTACATACACGTAAGTAACAGATGGCCAACTTCTATGGCTTGGGCTTGCAGTACCCTGCATCATGAGGGTTGAGGAGTTGAAGGTCGATTTTAATATTATACGTCTTTCCTTTGTAAATATGTTACATACCCATAAGCATCAAATGGCCAATACCTATGGTTTACGCTTGAAGTACCCCTGCATCATCAGAGTTGAGGAGTTGAAGGTCAAATTTTTCATTTTTTATCTTTGCTTAGTAATCTTATCAGATATACGTACCGATCATGTAGCTAACGCCTATAGTTTAAGCTTGAAGCACCCCAGCATCATAAGGATTGAGGAGTTGAAGGTCCAATTTTCCACCGTATACAACCATTTTTCTAATGTTCTACCTTACATTTTTTAAATATCATTTTGAATGCGTAAGGATGAAATAGCTAAGTTTTATGGCTTAGGTATTCAATACCCCTGCATCATCAGGATTGAGAAGTTGAAGGTCCAATTTTTTGTCGTATACCTTTGCTTAGCAATGTTATTACAAATCCGTGAGCAACAAATGTCTAACGTTTATGGTTTAAGCCTGCAGTACCCCTGCATCATCAGGGTTGAGGAGTTGAAGGTCAAATTTGTTATCGTACATCTTTGCCTTGCTATCTTATTATATATCTGTAAGCACCAAATGGCCATCACCTACGGCTTGGGCTTACAGCACCCTGCATGGTTGAGGAGTTGAAGGTCAATTTTTTTGTCATATGTCTATGCTTAGTATTGTTATTACACATCCATAAGCACCAAATGGTCAACCCCTATGGTTTAGGCTTGAGGCACCCCTGCATCATCAGGATTGAGGAGTTGAAGGTCAAATTTTTCATCACATGTCTTTGCTTAGTAGTCTTGTTACATATATGTAAGCACCAAATAGCTAATGTTATAGTTTAGGATAGGTGTAACCCTGCATCATCAGGATCGAAGAGTTGAAGGTCAAATTTTTTGTCAACCTATATAAGCATAGATATATAATACATATTCCAAGTTTCATAAGAATCGATTCGGCAGAAGCCGAGCTATCTCAAATTATCTAAAAAACTTGAGGAGTGGTGGTGGTTTCCACCCAATAACTCAAAGAGTTAAGCATCACAGCATACCCATGTCCAAGAGAAAAAGTTGCGTGACAAAATTTCCTATCAAATGAAAGAAAGAAAATGGAAATCGGTTTAGAAACACCCAAGTTATTCAAGATTTTAAGAAACCGACATTTTCCAATTTTCCGGGAAAACCGCCGGAAGGTTTTCATTTTCCTCAATATGGGACTGCCTGTGAAACTAGCCGCATACAATGTCGTATGAATCGTGTCGGTAGGTCGACGATTTCTTGCCATTTCGCCCGAACATACATAAAAAAAAAAAAAAAAAAAAAAAAAAAATAAAAAAAAATATATATATATACGTGACGAATAGATAACCTCTTTCCTTTGGGAAGTCGGTTAAAAATATCGATGTCGAATAAAACAAATGTCGACATGTATGTACTATGTATATTAAAATGATAGGAGGTATGTAGGGATACATTTAATTGCTTCGAATAAGATAGGTATGATTATGACAACATAGAGCTGATTAATTGTGAATGGAATGTATCATAGTTTTGTAATGAAGTCATACTATAACAATACGTAATATTGAAATTGCTTTCCTTTGTTTGTACGGCGTTGCGAAAACGAATATTGCGGCTTGAAGACATTTACAGTAACCACAAGGTTCAGTGTACGTGTTGTAATACTTGGACTCTACGGACTTCTTACCTTTATATCGTAGTGACTAAGGTTACGTCTGTCAAAATGCATCCAAGATATCTTAAAAGTTATGAAAGTTAACAAAAATCTTTGTGTAGCTTATTAAGAAATTTTGGATACCAATATGATTCAAGTTATTTTATATGAATAACATTTACGCGATATTGTAACATCGTACAAAAATACTTATGTTTAATTCTTATTACTTGACAACCTAAATATAACAGTTTACAAATTATCTGCAACGCATTTTAAGTCCTACTGCTGGACACGGTCTTTTTCCACAATAAGCCCACTTTCATGAGACCTTCATCTTTAAGAGCTTGTTATATTATGTGCCATATGTCCTATCCCTGTTCTACGCGAAATTTCTTACAGATGTTTCATACGCGGGAGAGGTGGACTACTTGTGAATTTGTTTCAAATTTAAATAAAAAGGAGACACACCAGGAACATGTGCACATTAACCAAACCGTGGGTATTCAAACTTCCCATGCAGAAAATGAGCACGCAGTCTACCTGATGACAAATGTTCACTGTCGCCCATGAATATCTGTTAGCAACTTCTGTTAGAACCATTGTTCGATGGTTCTATCTGGAATAAATAACAAATGCAACTACACGCTTCCACCAAGACGCAAGAACTACCTCAAACTAGAACTAATTGTGGCGTTGATACATCCCAGTCAAAATACACTGGTTCTACCTGGGTTTATAAGTGAACTTTGTGTTACCGAGCTTTATTCCGTTTAATAAATTATGATCATACTGAATTCTCATTTACCTTAAAGCGCTCTAGCAGAAATAGAGAGACCTGTAGAGCCGACTAATGGCAGAATTAACCACAGGTTGTGCGGTATTGACTATGGAAATTGAGGTTTGTTAAATAGATTCTCGAGAATTGCCTCGAATTGGTTTTGGTGTCAGGTAATTGAGTTACATTGTATAAAATGGACATTTCAATAACTAAAACACTTGTTTCTAATAAGACATGTAAGGTGGTCGGACGTACCGGAGCAGTGCCACCATCACACGTTTTTCTAGCGACTTCAAGTGGTTTTTGCTGATCGGTAGAATAGTCCCGTAGCCAAGTTACTTTTATATGAGGTCACAATATTAGTGCTCGGTAGTAGCAACGCATTTGTAATTGATTTCAGATAGTATTGTTGTTCTGTATAAAGTTGCTTACAGTTATTGATTGGCGGCAGTGACCACTTACCAGATAAGCTACGTGCTCGCTTACTACTTCAATTTCATACGAAATAATATTAACCTTAGGGTACTACCCTAAAAATCTTGTGCAATTGAATATAAATAACAATATCTAAAAATAGACACTGTAAAGTCTAAATTACAATTATTGCTGTAGTTAAGATACAAACGGTTTTCTATAAAAAGCGTGTTTTTTAGTTTTTTTTAACTATTATTTATTTTCTACTTTTTAGTCAAATTAAAAAATGGAATAATTTTATCAAATTAGTGTATTGTCATCGGTCTTCAATAAATCTACAAAGTTTGAACGAAATCTGGCCGTTTAAAGTGGGTCAAAATCGCGCCCAAAGAAGTCGGTTACAAACACACAAACAAACATTCAGGTGAAGCTAATAAAAAGCTAATAATAATAAAAAATCGTACACCAGCCCGGAATGTATAGTATAAATTTCAAATACCTTGAACAATGAAACCTATAGAATTTAATCTAACCTTAATAAATACATATAAAATGAAATGAAAGAAAAGCCGTCAGAGGTCAGAAGGAGGATTTGATTGTGTCCAACCCAAGTCGCGCTAATAGGACACGGATTATGTGGGTCAGGATTACGCTGGGGTGGAGTCTCATTTAGCTTAAAGCGCTCAACCGGAAAAGTGGAAGACTCACGGAGTCGTACATAGTCCCAGTAATTTGCAAAATATAAATAAATTGTAAATTAATATTTATCACTCTACTTTACGATGCTTATATCGTCAACCCATTATTGTCCCACTGTTGGGCACGGGTCTTCTGTCGCATTGAGAGAGTTTTAGGCCATAGACCACCGCGCTGGCCATGTGCGAATTGGTGGACTACACACACCTCCGAGAACTTTTTTTTAAGGAATTTTCGGGTGTGTAGGTTTCCTCACGATGTTTTCCTTCACCGAAAAGCAGTGATAATTAATTTCTAATACGCACATAAATCAGTGGTGCGTGCCTGAGTTTGAACCTCGGACCTCCCGATTTACCTAGAGGGCAAGTTCCAACCATTAGGCTATCACTGCTCTACGATGCTTACAGTACACATTTATGCAATCTTCGGTACTAACTTGTAATGATTGTTTTTAATTGTATTGATTTAGACCGAACATTTCTCAAAGCATACATTTGTATGTGCCATTTTAATATGTAACGAGTGCTGACGATATGCGGTTTTTGATTTCTTTATTGCCGTTATTTCAACCCAATTTAAAGTTGCATGGATCATGCATACATACTAGTATGCTACTAGCATATATAAATGAATCCCTAGAGCAGGGCTCGGCAAGTATTTATGAGTAGACTCCGGATACTGTTGAAAAGTTTAACCGAGGTCGAAAAAACCTGATAGTGACAAGTTTATTTTGCTTTTTAATTAATTATAGATAACCAATTGTTAAACATAAGTTAGATTATTGTTGTTGTGAAGTTATGTAAGTAGGTACTAGGTATATCTGAGACAACTTGGCGGTCCTAGATTCGTCCTTCCGCGGTCCGGGCGCGGAAAGCGGTCCGCCTCTTGCTGACCGCCGCCCTAGAGTAAGCATGCTCGGCATTGATTAACTTCGAATATTATTTTTATATTCGCTCGATTCGAATTACATTACTGATGATTACTTAAGCGGTTTTGATTAATAGTTGAACAAATTTCTAATAAGGTAATTAGGTATAACCACTCGAGAGTGCTCACTCGTACTTAGCGATCTAGATCTGTAGACCTTTATAGAGAAACCAAATTATTTAACATCAGACAAACATATATTTTTAAAACTTGCATACTTGTACACAAATTTTTTACAAGAAGCAGAGGGAAACTAGTTTTAAATAAGCCACGAACATTATATGGAAAAAGAAATATAATGTTTGAAGGGGCACAACTGTACAATAAGTTACCTAATACTGTTAAAAATACAGTATCAATAGTTTTAAGGAAAAATTGAAGAAATTTGTCAGCAACACGACACTGGCTTAAGATATAGGCATAATAATGTAAAATAATATTTTAAATTCTCATGTAAGTGAATTTTGATTAATTCTTGTGAGAAATAAAGATTCTATACCCTTATATAGTTGTTTGACGACCCGCGTGGCGGAGCGGTTACCATACCGGTCTGACGCGCAATGGGTCACGGGTTCGATTCCCGGCCAGACAAGTATCTAAATGATGAATTTAGATTCATGTTCTGGGTCTGGGTGCTTGTGCATTCGTCTTGTGTGTGTCCATGGTTCCCACGATACAAGTGAAAATCCTAGTGTGGGGCTATGAGTGTACAAAGCGTGTAAATTAATTCAGGTTTTGATTTCAATGACATAGTTTGAAGATTATGTCATTTTTAATTAGTTTTAAATAGGTAAAAACTAATAACCAAGTCAAAGAAATAACAAACTATAAGGTGTAAAGATAACCCTCGATATTAAGAAGCTCTTATTTTTAAATCTCTGGTCATATTACTATGTAACCCTTGTAGACAAATCCTATTAAATTTGTATTCGGGCGCATTTTCAATCAAGAAAGACAAATTTTAGTAATTAATACGAGTAGGTATATTTATAATATACAAGCTGAACCCCATAGCTTTGCCCGCGTTGATAAAATCGATGAATCGATTGTCCCGTGGGAAGTAGCCTATATGTTAATTCAGAGTGTCAGCTAACTCCCGACCAAATTTTATGAAAATCGCTCCAACCGATTAGACGTGAAGAAGTAACAAACATACACACTCACAAACCACTCACCTTTATAATATTAGTATGATGACTAGTATGATTTATCATACATTTTCTAGTGCTGTGCTGCTTATTGTTTACTGATTTTATTCAGTTTTTGAGCCGCCATCAAATAAAGGTTACACTTTTTAACCGACTTCCCAAAGGAAAGAGGTTATCTATTCGTCACGTATATTTTTTTTTTTTTTTTTTTTTTTTATGTATGTTCGGGCGAAATGGCTAGAAATCGTCGACCTACCGACACGATTCATACGACATTGTATGCGACTAGTTTCACAGGCAGTCCCATATTGAGGAAAATGAAAACCTTCCGGCGGTTTTCCCGGAAAATTGGAAAATGTCGGTTTCTTAAAATCTTGAATAACTTGGGTGTTTATAAACCGATTTCCATTTTCTTTCTTTCATTTGATAGGAAATTTCGTCACGCAACTTTTTCTCTTGGACATGGGTATGCTGTGATGCTTAACTCTTTGAGTTATGGGGTGGAAACCACCACCACTCCTCAAGTTTTTTAGATAATTTGAGATAACTCGGCTTCTGCCGAATCGATTCTTATGAAACTTGGAATATGTATTATATATCTATGCTTATATAGGTTGACAAAAAATTTGACCTTCAACTCTTCGATTCTGATGATGCAGGGTTACAGCTATCCTAAACTATAACATTAGCTATTTGGTGCTTACATATATGTTACAAGACTACTAAGCAGAGACATGTGATGAAAATTTGACCTTCAACTCCTCAATCCTGATGATGCAGGGGTGCCTCAAGCCTAAACCATAGGGGTTGACCATTTGGTGCTTATGGTTATGTTATAACAATACTAAGCAAAGACATATTATAAAAAAAATTACCTTCAACTCCTCAACCCTGATGATGCAGGGTGCTGTAAGCCCAAGCCGTAGGTGATGGCCATTTAGTGCTTACGGATATATAATAAGATAGCAAGGCAAAGATGTACGATGACAAATTTGACCTTCAACTCCTCAACCCTGATGATGCAGGGGTACTGCAGGCTTAAACCATAAACGTTAGACATTTGTTGCTCACGGATTTGTAATAACATTGCTAAGCAAAGGTATACGACGAAAAATTGGACCTTCAACTCCTCAATCCTGATGATGCAGGGGTATTGAATGCCTAAGCCATAAAACTTAGCTATTTCAATCTTACGCATTCAAAATGATATTTAAAAAAATGTAAGGTAAAACATTAGAAAAATGGTTGTATACGGTGGAAAATTGGACCTTCAACTCCTCAATCCTGATGATGCTGGGGTGCTTCAAGCTTAAACTATAGGCGTTAGCTACATGATCGCTACGTATATCTGATAAGATTACTAAGCAAAGATATAAGATGAAAAATTTGACCTTCAACTCCTCAACTCTGATGATGCAGGGGTACTTCAGGCTTAAACTATAGGCGTTGGCCATTTGATGCTTATGGGTATGTAATATATTTACAAAGCGAAGACGTATGATAAAAAAGTTGACCTTCAACTCCTCAACCCTGATGATGCAGGGTACTGTAAGCCCAAGCCATAGAAGTTGGGGATCTGTTGCTTACGTGCATGCGATGAGATTACATAGAAAAGATATGACATGATAATTTCGACCTTCAACTCTGCGGCCCTGATGATGCAGGGGTACTTCAGGCTTAAACCATAGGCGTTGGCCATTTGATACTTATGGATATGTAATATATTTACAAAGCAAAGACGTATGATAAGAAAATTGACCTTCAACTCCTCAACCCTGATGATGCAGGGTACTGCAAGTTTAAACCATAAGCATCGGCCATATGGTGCTTACGTATATGTAATGAGATTACTAAGCAAAGATATGACATGATAATTTTGACCTTCAACTCCTCAACCCTGATAACGCTGGGGTCCTTCAAGTTTAAACCGTAGGCATCGGCCATATTGTGCTTACGTATACATAATGTTGTTGTTCACAATACCAACAATGAGTTTCGGAGAGGATATAATTATGATCAAAAATTCCACTTTGAATACAATTACCTGAAAGATGCAAGAGTACTACCAACCTTTTTAAATTGGATGGGTTATTTTTATCAGTATCAGTTGAATTATACTCTTAGTTATAACGTTTATATTACTTTTTCTACTTTAAATATTGATAATTATAGGTCTATTCTTTAAATAAATGTTTACTCAGAAAAAGTTGTTTTATTCGGTTAGGTTAGGTTCGAACAGATTTTTCCAATTCAGAATCTAAGGGAGGGGGCGCGGTAGCGCCCCCGACCGGTTGTGTCAAAGAAGTCTATTTTTATATGATGACGTCATCACATGATTTTATTCATCCGAAAATCGGACGAATAATTAATTTTATTCATCCGGTTAGCGGACGACTAGCAACAGCCATAACTGATTTTATCGTGACTGAAAAGCGTGAAAAAAAAAATTTTAAACAAAAAATACAACCGACTTCCATGCCACATAAAAGTAAAAAATAATTTAAATACATGTTGGTTTAGAGCAAACACAGTTCTTAGTACATAGTCCCGAAGTCGGCGCTCATATAAGATACATGTAGTTTCGTCATGATCCAGCAAAATATGGTAAGCGCCGACTTCGGGACTATGTACTAAGAACTGTGTTTGCTCTAAACCAACATGTATTTAAATTATTTTTTACTTTTATGTGGCATGGAAGTCGGTTGTATTTTTTGTTTAAAATTTTTTTTCTTATTAAGTTTCCTTAACCTAGTTTTAAAACTTATGATATCTATCTGAATGTGAAGTGTAGGACTTTAACACCACCGGCACAGACGCTTGAAAATGACTTTTTATTCAATAGGTAAGTACTTGCTAAAAGCTCCCTTTTAAGTCGTAAAACGTGTGCGTCCTATTTTTAACATTTCAACTGAGTGGAAAATTCCGGAAAAAGGCTTGAGATCGTGGAACTTAAGAACGTTTCCAATGGCATTCACTTTTAGTATACTCGTGGAGGAGTTACATATTTATAGTATCGGTCAGAAATATAATTTATCGGTGTACTTTGCTTAAGCTTACATGCATTTGACTTTTTAGGTAGCAAACTGTTACTATTAAACCGACCAGAAGAACCTTAATATGTTCAAAAAAAACTTACCACTCGTGAGAGCCATATTATCAAGCTTTAAGACGAACCGTGTTAACTTTTCTCATATACCTAGAGATATGTATATAATCTCTATAAACTCCAACAATTAAGTGTTTTTTATAATACTATACGGTGCCTACAATAAAAAGTATGCATAAAATAAATAATAACATACGTAAAATATAACTAAATTAGAAGAAACGGTAATTAATGTCATTGTACCCTTAGGTCATACGAAGGCAACAAAAGTGTAGAATCTAACAAATGTTTAGCACGTCCATCCTCTTCCATAATGCAGTTAGCGCAAATTGCATCCTGCACAAGTCGTACGGCTACATACTAATTGCAGGAAAAATGCAACGCCGTTGCTTCTCAGAAATGACTCGAGCCAACGCTTGAGCTTGTTTCCCTCCCACTTGGACTTGATCGTAGACACTTTTAACGAAGAAAAGTCACTTCTTCAAGACCTTAAGATTCAAAATCGTCTCCAAGTTGTTCACACTCACGCATGCCTTTCACAAACGTTCGCTGCTTCTTATTTCAAAGACATAAGATTTAAAATAGACTAATTTTGCGTCATTCTTGTATGTCACTGGAACTGACCCCAACCCTCCCGTTATAAACGGCCTTGATCTACGGTCGGAAGCTAAAGTTTATTTAAGTTTACTTTAAGTTAACGTTTACCTTAAGTTTATTGAAGTTAGAATGTGAGTTAAGTACTCACGTAATACAAGTAAGAATACCCGCAAAATGCATGTCTATTGCATAAGTTTGTAGAAGTTATAAACATACAATGTAAAGCGATCATGTGAAAATTACTTATCTTGATTTACGCTCTTGTATAATACCAATCAACCGTGACATAATATACCTGCAATGAAATTGAAGTATTCTATATAAGCTTCAAGCAACACTTTTACAAGTCTAAAAAGGTGTAAGGTGATGCATATGTACGTTTTTAATTTATGAACCACAGTTAATATGTTTCACTTTTTTTAAACACGCTTTTTTTTTAAACACACACACACTCATAGCCCCACACTAGGATTTTTTCCTGTGTCGTGGGTACCATGTATACACACAAGACGAATACACAAACACCCAGACCCAGAACATAAATCTAAACTCATTATTCAGATACCTGTCTGGCCGGGAATCGAGCCCGGGACCCATAGCGCGTCAGACCGGTGTGGTAACCGCTCCGCCACGCGGTTCGTCAAACTAAAGTTTACATTTTCATTTCCTTTAGATTTTAATTAATAATTATTAGATAGTTTGCTATCTATATAACAAATGCATAATAAAACACAGGTGGAATTTAATCCTGAATATTGAAAAAGCCTTATTTTGCGCAGGAATAAACAAAATTTATCTCGATATTAGATCTAGCGAGATATTAAACGACATACTTGTAAGTTCAATGTCAAACAATTGTTTAAAAACTGGTTCCGTAACCCTCTACCATTCACATCCGTGCGAAATACCAAAACATGCGTCATCATTTGTGTATGAAATGTAATCATCAACACATTAGTGTACCACTTCTAGATATGGGATCTACCTTCACAGCGAGAAGATTTTTCTTTTCGTAGGAGGCTTTTTATTTATTTTGTATAAGTTGAAATTTATACAAAACAAATAACAGTTGAACTTGAGGTAATTTTCTTATTGTTTCTCTATGGTGTATGGATATTTTAAATATCGAGTTTATATTATATCTCTAATAACGTCGTAGCTCCGCGAATTTATGAATTTCGTTCGCTATCTTGCATATCAGGGGCACAAGAGTAAACAGTTCTGAACAATGAAGAATACAAACGTGTATAACGTCTTATATCAATAGTTGAGAGCGGTTTAGACGATAGTCCACCATGATGGTCAATTCTTGATTATCAAACATTTACATACCATTGAGTTGCAGAGTAGTGATAGCCTAATGGTTGAAACTTGCCCTCTCGATCGGGAGGTTCGAGGTTCAAACCCAGGAACGCACCACTGATTTTTCTAATATTATGTGCGTATTAGAAATTAATTATCACTCCTTTTCGGTTAAGGAAAACATCGTGAGGAAACCTACACACCCGAGAGTTCTTTGAAAAAAAGTTCTCGGAGGTGTGTGAAGTTCACTAATTCGCACTTGGCTAGCGCGGTGGACTATGGCCTATAACTCTCTCATTCTGAGAGAAGACCCGTGCCCAGCAGTGGAATAATAATGGGTTGACGACGACGACGACATACCATTGAGAACTCTTATGAAAGAACACTTCGTGTAGGTTTCCTCACACTCTTACTGTTCCCACAAATTATGTTTTACTTCTAATACACGCAACCTCTAAGCTATTAAATGTTTAATTTACAATGAAACATAATATTGTATTCAGTAAGTCGAAATTATTTCAATGTCGGTTCTAACAAATAAATCGTTTATTTGATTGCTTCATCACGAGTAACCACATCGAATTTGAAATATAATTTTCATAACTGGCTAATAAATAATTATTTACTGACAAATCATATTTAATGTGATACAACTTTCCACACATTTCACAATTTGAATTGTATTTTAGATCCCTTATTGTATATTATATTTATATGCGTTTTGACATCTTTATAATCTATTTTAATAATCAACGGGTACTCACGATATGAGGTTTTTGAATTCTTTAAGAATTCTTTTTGCCGATATTTCGATCCAGTTACATGGATCGTGGTCACGGCTAAACTGCGGTGGCGGGGAGAAACCGTTGACAAGCGCTAATTGTATATTAACCTATCTACCCTTCGTCTAGTTCGTTTTTTTTTTTTAGGTTCCATATCACGACACACTACACTAACTGTATCTTTACGCACGACACTTTGCACTTTTTGTGATTTACATAAATCACAAAATCATAAATAATATCGGCGAAAAGAATTCTTAAAGAATTCAAAACCCGCATATCGTGAGTACCCGTAGATTATTAGTATGTATCAATTCCGCGATAATACTAGTCTAAAATCATATATTTATAATCATTTATTTAGTGTTAGGTAATTCAGGTTCAGGTAAGTTTTGGTTGGGAAATGGACGAAAATGAGTGATTTTAAATAAGTGTATTATTAATTGCAAATGGCACGATTAAAAGTATGATACTATTTGCATTTCAAACATAATTATAGAGTACAAATTGATTGCAAGGCTCGTTTTCTATTTTTTTTTATGAATAGATGTGTTTGATGTTTATGGCATTAATTGGTTCGGGTCGTTATAAAGCGATCTGTCACGGTAAAAGTTTTGTAGATATTTTAAAAAATATACTCAGGGTAAGCAAATTAACCGTTAGTGTAATCATGACATCGACTTTTGTGTTGATACCATAATTTTTAGAAGAATACCGTTATTTTAGAAATTATAGAAATATAATATCTTTGTATGTAGGTACCTTTATCATATCTTAAACTTTCGACCGATAGCATTAGTTAGCAGTTATAGTTGGACGTTGAACGGTATCCTACTTTACGATTTTTCGTCCCTGTAGTTCCCTGCCTGCCGTAAGAGGCGACTAAAAGGGGCTTCCGGGGTTGCAAGCGGATAAAGTGGGAGCTCGAACCGTACGGTCAGGCGATCCCGGGAAGGACGGCGGTATATGTGGTCGCATACCGTCGTAAAGACTAGACGGAGCGGTGGGCCCAGCCGTCCATCTAGGAGGAGCCCGATGGGGCAACGCGCTCAGAGGATTCCAGTTGCGGTCGGTCCAAGTTCCCGGAGTCCTCTTTATAGCGCCGAGGACGGCCACCGGAGGGGTTTTTGTGCGGTAAAAATCCCCCATAACCCTGCGTCGCTCCCACGGCGTCGGGTACCTTTTGAAGGTTTCCCCCTCGAAAACAAAAAAAAAAGATTACGATTTCTATATTCTAAATATAAAAACATATGACAGCATTACTCACGCTATACACACTATAAACGTTTATAAATAAACGCTTTTTACATCCATAGGGTGAGCCCTAGGATTTTACCCTAGGGTGGAGCTATGGCTCCTCTTCTCCTAGGAATGTGTCGTGAGTGCAATGGACACAAAGACGAATACGCAAACATCCAGACCCTTAAAAGGAATATAAATTCATCATTCAGATACATGTCTGGCCGGGGATCGAACTAGGATCCCACTGTGTGTTAAACCGGTATAGTAACCGCTCCGCCACGCGGGTCGTCAAACAGTTAAATTCGTAGCACAGTCCAGCTACAGATAATTCCACTATCTTCAGTACAGTTAAGCAAATAGTCTCGGCTAGTTTGACTTTCCGGTTAGCCTAATAGCGGTAATTGTCGATTGTCGAGGCTTTGTGAGTTAACTGACACGCTCCATTAGGGCTGTCAATCGTATGTGAATGAAATGGTTTCATTCATATACGATGCAAACAATAAATTCCATTGTTTTTATGCTTTGTTTTTTATTCTTGTTTGTATAAATGATACATGGTGGAAAATAAAGATACATAGGTCATGTATTATAACGTTTAGAAACAATATTGAATATTTATTTTTCTAATAATACACAAACGTATGTACCAAGGTTGCTATTTTACAAAGATTATTTTAAAAAATAGGAAACTATTATCTAAAAATAAGATTTATATTACACAACCAATATTGATAGCCCTATGTGCGCTCCACTTCATCGGGTAAAAGATTAATAGTGCGACTTTGAACGCTGGTTTAGTTTCTTTAGATGTAGAGCGTCCTATTTTTTCTTTTAGCATTATTATTGAGTGATCGCTTTTGTGGCTTTCTGCGTTTGTGTGAATATAGCTCTTACTTTGTGATATATGTGACTCAGATAAGATAAAATCCAAGTTATATTTCTTGAAATATGACAACGATGAAAATACTTATATTTTTTCAGTTTATATCTGTATAGCCCGACCTAAACAAATTTGACTTATAACTGAAGTATAAAGCGCTTAAGCTTTAGTAAATCCGATTAAGCGTGGAGCGTTCCATTTAAGTTCTAATATATATCAACGCATCTATGGCAAACTTCAGACAGGGGAATATTATTTGCAAATAAATTTGTCTTGTGGCGACCTCCCGGCGGCGTGATATCAGAGATATCAATAATAGTAACATAATTATTGTCCTTAATATACAATATGTTATTAAATAAAAGAATGTCAACCAAATACGCATGAACACCTTCACAGATAGTTCAAAATTTGTTCGTACCCTGGTAATTACGTAAATCGTCAATATTAATATTTAGTTAAGCGACGTATAACGTAAATGCATTAACACTCACGCTACACTAGATTTTCATATGACACGCAATTAATGTGTTAATGCACGGAAGGTATTTTGTAATCATTTTACGCAAAATTAGAGCTCAGCTTCTACTTTGGGGGGCAGCATCGATATATCTTCACTACATAGTATAAAACAAAGTCGCTTCTCGCTGTCTGTCCCCTTGTTCCCTATGTATTCTTAGATCTTTAAAACTACGGTACGGATTTTAATGCATTTTTTTTAATAGATAGAGTGGTTAAAGAGAAAGGTTTTAATGTGTAATACATGTATAGTATAGTAAAGAAATACTGATAATTATAGAATTTTTGACTTTTAGGCGGAACGAAGTTCACCGGGTCAACTAGTCCGTAATAAAAAGTAATGTTATAATAATATGTATACAATACGTCATAGATTTTATAGAAATCCTTTTATACTTTTTTACAGACTACGGATGGTTGTGACCACATAATTTCAAGTAAACTGCGTGCTCAGTTACTATTTCACTTACATGAAAAACAAGTTAATTTATCAAACTTACAACATAATTTTGATGAAAAAATACTATGATTGATTGACACTTAATTCACACCGCCATTACCAATAGTTCGTAAGTACTTTAATTATAAATTAATTACCGTTGCCATGTCGCTTAAATGAAATAACATAAGCGTTATGATACTATTTCGTCAAATTATTACACTACCACGTTAATCATTCTTTTGGAAGAAAGACGATCACTACATAGTATAAAACAAAGTTCTCGCTGTCTGCCCCTATGTATGCTTAGATCTTTAAAACTGCATTTTAATACGCTACGCATTTTAATGCAGTTTTTTTTAAAGATAAAATGATTCAAGAGAAAGGTTTTTATTTATACATGTGTGCGAATTTACACAGGGCAGAAGTGAAACATAATAATATATTTCACTAATTCAGGTCTAATACAAGCGACAAGTAAAATCATTAAGCTATTTCAGAAAGGGGTACAGTGACATCCAGTTGAAGCGTGAACAAAATTAATTTCATAACGCATTTTACTTTCGTCGAGTTTAATTCCTGACGATTCTAAATAACATTCACCACAATAATAGATATATACATTTTTTTTATAATATTGAAGTAGCAAACGAGCATGCTATCCACCTGATAGTAAGTGGTCACCGCCGCCTATAGACACTTGTAAGCAACTTCACATAGAACATAGGTTCTATCTGAAGTCAATCACAGATTTGTTGCTACTCCCGAGGACTAGGATGGTCACTTGATATAAAAGTGTGCCGGCAACCACACCCTTCCGTCGAAACGCAAGGAATGCTTCACGTTATAAATACGTGTGGCGGTGGTACCTCCCCGGTCGAACTACACTGGTTCACCCACCTTTAAAATACATAACGATATTGTTAAAATATTTAGCATCAGAAATACCCATTTAAACCTAGGTGCTGTTTAACAGTCTGGGTCGTACTTTGGAATAAATTTGAGCAGCTACCAGTATGAAAATGTTTTACCAAAAACAAATTAAGGTACTTATTTTATATGTACCTGATCGTATGTTGACGCAAAGGGCGTAATCACATACAGAATGAAACACACAAGTAGAATTCAATATAAATAATGAGGCAATCTCTTATCCAGCTAAACCACATAGTGAAAGGCACAATCGTCTAACGCTCTAATATTCAGTATAGACTTAACCCTTTACTTAGGAATGGATACTGCTATATAAAATACATTTAGCAATAAATATCACTAGATACTAATGTCTTTTGAAAAAACGTCCCCAACAAATTCATTACTTTATTAGAACAATGAATAATGATAACGAATTTATCATATTTTAAAAATCGGCGATTAAATGCAATTGATAAAATGAATTCACTACAAACAAGTAGCTTAGACAAATATGACTAGATACTCAGAAAACGAAGAATTATCTTTTTTGAAGTTACTTTTAAATATTATAAATTACGTATTTGAAAATAATTATTCTCATGCACGTGAATCGATATATGCAATATTACCACGACAGAATATTACGTATCCTGCATCGACAGGGTTAAATCCTTTTCAACATGGCTCCCTGTGGCCCTCATCCGGCCCAATCTGAGTCTAACTGTATTACATGGCTTCCGATATTTTTCGCCGGATTTATTGCCCGGGCCTACGGATTTACAGCTTTGACCGAAATGCTTACCCACAGCATTTTGTTAGCTTTTTATTGGCAATTTGTTACCTTGTGTATCTTTTTGGGATTCGTTATTTCGCCCACAAATTGAACACTTGACATCTTTGATTCTTACGAGGATTCCTAGAAATAAAGCAGATTATAGGGCAAAGGATCAATGTTTTACGACGAGGGTTGTATAGAAAAGACCTTCAGAGAAACATCAAGAATAAAATAAAGCGTATAAAAATATTTCATGGTATTTTAAATTGTCCTCGAATCTTTCTATAATTATAAAATTATATAAAACTTGTAGGTTTAAAGGAATAAAAAACAAACTAAGCAAAACTGTCCTGTTAAACAAACCAGTATCGTCGGTAACACATTAAAAGTAAATACACCATACATTGAGTCATGTGTACAGCAGTACTCACTTCTACAACCCTACCGTTATATCTTTGTTAAGGGAGGGAAAATTCACATTCCTTGGGTTTATTTTTAACTTATGCCAGGAGAAGGAAGGTCTGAAATAAAATAATACGAAAACACGTTAACTGTAAAACAAAAAGATCCTACTTGAAGAATGTTTGTTTTCTCGCCTATGGTAGGATGGACTCTAAACATCGCCCCTGATATACGCCCACGAACATACCGATGTCGTAATGATAAGTTACGACATCTTGTAAACAAAATGCAGAATAAAGTTATAATTATTTTTGCATTATATTTAAAAATACAATGGTATCATTGTATTTTTAAATAATAGCCAGCAATCATCACTAAAATATCGTTATATTAAAATAATCGTATGTATTCGACTTTATATAGGTACCTATACACAGTACACATTTACGAAAAGTCTTATTTTTATGTGAAGGTGTTATTTTTAAGGAAAATCATCCACCGCCCTAAATTGTGTACCTTGACATCACAGCAATATTTACAGTATTTTACTTATTTCACCGTATATTGACATTTGTTCCACATAAACAGGTACTGAGTGGGCGAACTTATTCAGGTCAGTAAACTTTGTTAAAGGTGTACATGAATAAACGCGATACTTTAATGATGCCGGGCGATATAGAGGCAATTTACGTGGAATACTTAGTTATAAGTAACTAGAACCCGAGAACATTTCAGAATAAATTAGTCTGCTAGTAATGGATATTTACAGGTAATTCCCGCGACAATTTTGGGACGTTTAATAAAACGTTTTACTTAGTATATACAAAACATTAATAGAAACTTAAAATTATAAATAAAATAAACCATCTAAAATGACCGAGTGAGGCATGGTTCCCAAAACACTGGCGGCATTACCTTGCGGTACGGCGAGACTCAAACGTTGTGCAAAGTAGCCGCCAGCTTTTTGGTCTCCGGAAGCTTCAACAAGTCTTGTCGAAATATCTGACATAATTTTTTTCATGTCAGATGACTATGGACCCATGGTTTCTATTGCAAGCGCCGCAAACACATAATTGCATAACAGATTACTGTATTTGCGGCGCTTCAAAATCTGTGCATGGTCAGCTGCAGCCCCAGCGCTCACAGAGGTGTTGGTTATGTGCGATGGGGCTAACGTGTCGACACAAGTTGCGTCCCATACCAGGGGTCGTCCCAGACTCCAAGGTACCAAGTGAGCCCGACGAATCAAATTGTTGAGAGTCCCGTAAAAAAAACGTTATCATATAGCAATAAGGAATACAAAGTTATGCACAACCAAATATACGAAAGGAGGTTATCAATTCGTTGGGAATATATTCGTTGGTATTGTAGCGCTCATATTGAACACTAAACCAACATTTTTTTCTTTTTGTTACGTTGAAGAAGGCTGATTTATTGGAAAAAAAATCTGGTATACAATATCAATAAGTCAGCCCTTTGTTAGACATAGGCATCTCCTAATAGGGGATTATGAAACTGATCACGCGTGTTAATGACATGTATTCATATTATACAGATAGATCACCTGAAATTTATTCCTTAGTCACCTCTTAAGATATCTCTCAAGAGATATCTTATGATGTGAAATAAATCACATGATAACAGATGGAGTATTGGCAAGACCGATACCCCACGATATGTAATATGTTATATATGTTATATAGGATATGAAACGTAGGTTTTAACTATAGTAAACGTATGTAATGTTCATATTCCACACTCTCGTCTATATTCTGTAATATCACTTAAAATATATTCGAATTTCCTTTTAAAGAAATTGTTTCACACATAAATAGATAATTAATATTTTTGAAGTGATTAATTGAGATGATTTCTGGTGAATATTACTGAACATAGCTTATTTAGTACTTTAATTAACTGCAAAGGATCCATTATCTATTTAAGTCAGACAATTTCATTATTGCAAGCTCTTTCTATCAGAAATAGCAGTGCCTTATCTAAATTTAGAAATATGGTTTTGTTTTATGATAAGAGTGAACGACCGAAAAAACTTTTTAACAAAAAATATCTACCGACTTCCATGTCACAAAAAAGTAAAAAATAATTTAAATATATTTTGGTCTAGAACATACTCAGTACTTAGTACATAGTCCTGAAGTCGGTGCTCGACATATTTCGCTGAACGACGGTAACTACGTCCTATATGAGCACCGACTTCAGAACTATGTACTAAGTACTGAGTATGTTCTAGACCAAAATATATTTAAATTATTTTTTACTTTTTTGTGACATGGAAGTCGGTAGATATTTTTTGTTAAAAAGTTTTTATTTTACACTTTTTAGTGACTATATTTTTATGTTTGTATTTAAATAAAGCCTCTAAGTTTGCTTTGTGCATCTACATATTCACAAAAATTAAACATAAAACACTTTTACAATTCATACAAACAGGGCGCCCCCTCTGGAAGTACCCCTCCATCATCAGGGTTGAGGAGTTGAAGGTCAAATTTTTCATCTTATATTGTTGCTTAGTAATCTTATAACATATACGTTAGTACCAGGTGGCTAACTTCTATGGCTCAGGCTTGCAGTACCCTGCATCATCAGGGTTTAGGAGTTGAAGGTCAAAATTTTAATTTTGTGCCTCTGTTTGGTATTATTTTTACATACCCGTAAGCACCAAATTGCCAACTCCTATGGTTTAGAATTGAAGTACCCCTTCATCATCAGGGTCGAGGAGTTGAAGGTCAAAATTTTAATTTTGTGCCTCTGCTTAGTATTATTTTTACATAACCGTAAGCACCAAATTGCCAACTCCTATGGTCTAGGATTGAAGTACCCCTTCATCATCAGGGTTGAGGAGTTGAAGGTCAAATTTTTGATTTTATATTTTTGCTTAGTATTTTCTTTACATAACCGTAAGCACCAAATTGCCAACTTCTATGGTTTAGGATTGAAGTACCCCTCCATCATCAGGGTTGAGGAGTTGAAGGTCAAATTTTTCATCTTATGTTTTTGCTCAGTAATCTTATAACATATACGTAAGCACCAAATGGCTTATTCCTATGGTTTTGGCTTTAAGTACCCCTGCATCATCAGGGTTGAGGAGTTGAAGGTCAAATTTTTGTCCCATGAATTTGCTTAACAATTTCATTATATATTCGCAAACATCAAACGACCAACTTTTATAGTTCAGGCTAGCAGTACCCCTGCATCATCAGGATTGAAGAGTTGAAGGTCAAATTTTTCATAGTAAATACCTACATAGTAATTTTATTCTATATTTTACTCAATTGGACTTCTCCAGCTAAGGTTCGGCCGACTATCACTAATTTTATTATTTTGCTCCAAAAAGTTGAAGATCCTATGATTAGAACCTTATCAAACTCTTATCAGACTACCCCTGGAGTACATCCTTTCTAATAAAAAAAGAATCATCAAAATCGGTTGGCGGGATATTGAGTTATTCATACATTTATCGCGTACATTGAAAATGCAAATTTAAGACTTATGCGTTTTTCTTATGGATGCCCTAGTCAAAAAAATACTAAAAAAAAATGGGACCCTATGACACGCACTACCTTTCAAATAAAAAAAAAATCATCTAAATCGGTTCACCCAGTCCGGAGAAATGAGGTAACAAATATAAAAAAAAAAAAAAAAAAAAAAAAATACAGACGAATTGATAACCTCCTCCTTTTTGGAAGTCGGTTAATAATGGAATATTGTTCTTATGCTCGAAGCCGGTATGAAATACAGTTCTATTTGTAAACTTTATATGATACAGCAGACTTAAAGCAGTGATGGTTGAAACTTGCCCTTTCAATTGGGAGGTCCGGGGTTCAAACCCAAGCATGCACCACTGATTTATGTGCGTATTATAAATTAATTATCACTGTTTTCGGTGAAGAAAAACATCGTGAAGAAACCATGTGTAGGTTTCCGAGAGTTCTTAAAAAAAACATAATAAAAAAAACTTTGCGGAGGTGTGTGAAGGCCACCAATTCGCACTTGACCAGCGCGGTGGTATATGGCCTAAAACTCTCTCATTCCGAGAGAAGACCCCTGCCCAGCAGTGGGACAGTAATGGGTTGATGATGAATATGATACAGCGATATACAGTTGTTATAATGCTAACTACCAAATTACGACTACAAACAATTTCATCTTTGAAATGATAAATGTATTTCTTAAACTGCTTACGTCTCTCAATTACCACACCCTTCAAACTCAAATACAGCTCTATGGCATTACTTCAGTACAAAAAAGGACACGGTACAAAAAATATCAAATAAATATTTTTAAGCTATTGCATAGCTTTTATCGCGGGCTTTGAGCGCTGCGATCGAATCAAGAAATTCCGTAACGAAAAAACCTAACACCACCACTCCGCCTACCATGTAGCGCGGCCGAGCGCTCGCTTAACGTGTATGTATATGGTACGACAGTACGAAGCTCGCACGGATCGAGACGAGCTGCTCGTAAATTGGACGAATATGTAAGCAGCTATTTTTGGGAAATATAGAGTATCAAAGAAAAAAATACTGTATAAATAAATGAATAATTATATTTGCATAATTGGCAAAAAATGCTATGCAATAGCTGTACCGCGGCAGTCCCCGAGTGCTGCATGGTTAGACTGCATGGTACTAAAATTATTTTAGTAATAATCCAAATTTTCAATTTTTTCGCGTACCACTTACATTATATTAAAAGATACCCATAGTAAAAATATCCTTCACGAAAAATAAAAATCCATCCAACGTCTCTCGTATCCCAAACGGCAACGCAGTGCTCAATCGTGCTCACATCATACGGCTGATAAAGTGCACAGAATATAGAAGCATTACCATACAAATTCCGATATTCGTCTCTGCCCCACATAAAATCTATCCGAGATATAAGGAGGGATATCAAACGTCGTGAGAGCGGATGCTCCAGCGTTGATAGATAAAATACGGGCAGGAAACTGAAATATATCTCCAATACTCGTAGGTAAGGAATATGGAAAATTTGTTCTCAAACGGATTTGTGTAAAATATCGCGAGCTTAAAGAGTTGAGTACAAGGAGTAAAGGTATTAAAATAATTATTTACAGGTTTATGACATAAAACTTTTATATAATTTTATATGTCATGTACTCTTTTATTTTACTTACATTTAAGCGTAGTTAGTTACGCATAGTTATATAAGGGGTTTCAACTTATTCCATAGTATAAACTAGAGCGTCTGTCAGCGACATTTATATAAGAGTCTGTTCAAGACAGTTAAAAGGTGGAAAAAAGTATAAACATAAATATATCGAAACGTAGAGACTGAAGTTATAGCCTATATCGCATTTCTTTCTTATCACGATAAATCTCAATATGTTTCATGCCTCAGTTTTGAGCTCAACGTAAGAAGTTCGGTTAGTTTTGACATATATGTTTGGTATAGTTAGTAAGGCCCTTAGTGGTTCGACTCTGATTCACCGCATACACACAAATATACACCTATATATACATACCTATCTCTGCCTTATAATAGCTGCATTAAGCGCTACTTCCAAATATTCACATGTTACACAAGGTGAATGTCATATACGTACGTTACCCACGCCTTGTTTGCTCTTTCAATGTCATCATATATTTTCTCCTCTACCTATTAAGTGGCAAATATTGGGGCGTAACTATCGTCGTATTAGCGGTATCAATGTTACGGGGCCTCAGGATATATGGACCCCCAGACGGCATGTTTTGGAGGGCGGCAAAATATTTGGCGACATTCGTCTTTCGATCGTCAATTTTCAGAGACATAGTTTCTAGTAGAGTTACCGAACAATTTCTCTTTCGCCTAATAAATTATACCTACTACTAATTTTTCACCTAACCTCCCGCGGCGCGCTACGCTACTGGGCAAAAATATCATTTTAATGAATTCAATCTCTGTTACGTATTGATTTGATTGGTGTGATTAAAAGTAGCCCCGAAGTATGATCTAACAATAGCGTTTGAACATAGACCTAAATTTGTAGCAATGCTGCTGTGGTGGGCTGCAAGTCACTTCAGTTAAGGGCTGCAATCTAAATCAAAGTTGTTTATAAATTTCCATAGATGGTATGACCACTTAACAGGTGGATTAATACCTCCCTTGTAATATGATTTTATAAAAAAACTAGCATACCCGGCCACGCGTTGCTGTGGTTAAAGAAATGTTACATAAACATTTGCAATTAAACCTATAAATTAAGATATAAACTATCCTATCTTTCAAGTTGGATCAAAATGCACACGTTGAGTAAATTTGATTATAATCGGTTCAGAGGTTTAAGAGTCCATTGCGGACAAATAAAGTGACACGTAATTTATATATATTAAGATATCCGATGAACAGACGTCGCACTAAGAGTCAAGAGACCGCTTGGAGCTACCAAGGAGATTAACGTGAACGAACGAATAAGAACACGACCTTCCTGGAATATATCAAATATACCTATTTGACACTAAAGTCTCACTCAATGGACAGCAGTCCCGTTGAAGACGTATTTAGTCAACGTAACGTCGAAGTTGCGCCATAAGCCGTATTCGACACGTAATCCCCATTTTATTCCTTGCTTATTTGTACTGAAATATTTCTTTTTGATGTCACAAATTAAAAGCAGAATAGATAGGTTTTAATACGAGAAAAATATTCTTTACCCTGACTTGTTTATTCCTTTGCTTTATTTTCGAGCGCAAATGTATATTTGTTACCTTTGCCAAAAAATACTTTCTTTACTTTTACGAATATGATTTTATATTTCTCAATATTGTAAATGTTCGAAAGGCAGGTTTTACATATCTTTGAGTAACAATAAGGGTGAACGAAAACATTGTAGGGACAGCCATAATTATGAGTACTAATAATCTATACGTGAAGCAAAAACTTGTGACGCATTTGTAAGTAATATGCCGCGGACGGATTAGTATGAAATTTTGCAAGGTTATAGTGGACATAGAAAAGGAGTGCAGTATGTTGATATTTTTCCATATTATGCATATATCATACATAAAATCAACTAAAAACACATTACACACACTACCGTGCATTTGTCACAAACACATAAATACAAATATACAATGTACAATATACATAGAAATGAAATAGAACGTTCAATGTCTACCATGAAAACACGTAACGTCAGAAATGTCAATGTGTTTGTCAAAATATTGTTTTTAAAAGTGGCTTAGATAAATCTCTTTTTAACCGACTTCCAAAAAGGAGGAGGTTATCAATTCGTCTGTATTTTTTTTTTTTTTTTTTTTTTTATATTTGTTACCTCATTTCTCCGGACTGGGTGAACCGATTTAGATGATTTTTTTTTTATTTGATAGTATTTTTTTGACTAGGGCATCCATAAGAAAAACGCATAAGTCTTAAATTTGCATTTTCAATGTACGCGATAAATGTATGAATAACTCAATATCCCGCCAACCGATTTTGATGATTCTTTTTTTATTAGAAAGGATGTACTCCAGGGGTAGTCTGATAAGAGTTTGATAAGGTTCTAATCATAGGATCTTCAACTTTTTGGAGCAAAATAATAAAATTAGTGATAGTCGGCCGAACCTTAGCTGGAGAAGTCCAATTGAGTAAAATATAGAATAAAATTACTATGTAGGTATTTACTATGAAAAATTTGACCTTCAACTCTTCAATCCTGATGATGCAGGGGTACTGCTAGCCTGAACTATAAAAGTTGGTCGTTTGATGTTTGTGAATATATAATGAAATTGTTAAGCAAATTCATGGGACAAAAATTTGACCTTCAACTCCTCAACCCTGATGATGCAGGGGTACTTAAAGCCAAAACCATAGGAATAAGCCATTTGGTGCTTACGTATATGTTATAAGATTACTGAGCAAAAACATAAGATGAAAAATTTGACCTTCAACTCCTCAACCCTGATGATGGAGGGGTACTTCAATCCTAAACCATAGAAGTTGGCAATTTGGTGCTTACGGTTATGTAAAGAAAATACTAAGCAAAAATATAAAATCAAAAATTTGACCTTCAACTCCTCAACCCTGATGATGAAGGGGTACTTCAATCCTAAACCATAGGAGTTGGCAATTTGGTGCTTACGGTTATGTAAAAATAATACTAAGCAGAGGCACAAAATTAAAATTTTGACCTTCAACTCCTCGACCCTGATGATGAAGGGGTACTTCAATTCTAAACCATAGGAGTTGGCAATTTGGTGCTTACGGGTATGTAAAAATAATACCAAACAGAGGCACAAAATTAAAATTTTGACCTTCAACTCCTAAACCCTGATGATGCAGGGTACTGCAAGCCTGAGCCATAGAAGTTAGCCACCTGGTACTAACGTATATGTTATAAGATTACTAAGCAACAATATAAGATGAAAAATTTGACCTTCAACTCCTCAACCCTGATGATGGAGGGGTACTTCCAGAGGGGGCGCCCTGTTTGTATGAATTGTAAAAGTGTTTTATGTTTAATTTTTGTGAATATGTAGATGCACAAAGCAAACTTAGAGGCTTTATTTAAATACAAACATAAAAATATAGTCACTAAAAAGTGTAAAATAAAAACTTTTTAACAAAAAATATCTACCGACTTCCATGTCACAAAAAAGTAAAAAATAATTTAAATATATTTTGGTCTAGAACATACTCAGTACTTAGTACATAGTTCTGAAGTCGGTGCTCATATAGGACGTAGTTACCGTCGTCCAGCGAAATATGTCGAGCACCGACTTCAGGACTATGTACTAAGTACTGAGTATGTTCTAGACCAAAATATATTTAAATTATTTTTTACTTTTTTGTGACATGGAAGTCGGTAGATATTTTTTGTTAAAAAGTTTTTATTATATTTAACGGTGCGTTCAAAATTACTTGAAAATTATTACATTTTATTTGAATTTGAGAAATATTCGTACTACTTTGGACAATATGAAGTTTATTTTTTTAATTTAAATTACGGTCGAATTTCGACCGTTGCGACGGGTGACTAGTTTTTAAAAATATATTAAAATTCTGCTTACTACTGAACCCGAATAATTTATCTTAACACAGTTATATACACCCGCTAGATATGAAAGTGTTCAGTGGTAAATGATAGCTCAAAGAGCGGCGAATAGCAAGTGTTCCCAAAGTTTTCCAATATCGCTACGCAAACTCCCGGCAAAATTCTTTGATAAGCGATTTATAATCATTGTGGCGTCTGCTCCCACCGCGGGAATTAAATGTAATCCTCGAATAACGAAGACCGCAACTAATTTGCGAAGAATTCCAGCGAAACCGCCAGCGGCTGCAACAATAGAGCAACTTTGTGAATAATTTTCATTTTACGATATCAACACTTGGAGCAATTATAACTAAGTTTTATAAAGTTATCCATTGGAACGCCATAAAGAAAAGCTTTACACGAAAATAAGAAAATTTGTATAAATGTGCAGATTTTAAAATTAGGTAAGAGTTTGTATGTGTATCCACGAAGATATTCGAAATAAAATAAAACCCTATCACACTTCCTCGTACAATAACATATCACCTTACATATTATGTATTATTTTTTTAAATATAGCAAATGTATTAATTGTTTCTACTGTTATTTTACTTTGATATTATAATAATTATATATTGTATAGGTAAGAATTGTTTAGTATTATTAATAAGACCATGATATCGCAGTGGGTTCTAACCTGTAATGGTAGCAATGATGTTGATTAAATAAATAAATATTTATCACTTACCCTTTAGACCGAAATTATTTAATATTAAAGTTATTCTCTAAAGTAATCAGCGATCATTTGCCCGGAATAGATATTTTTTCACAATCAGATGAGATCCATTTTTTATAGACGGTAATACATCGTGAGTTTTTGATGAGTTCAGTCAGGTTTCTTATTACTACCGCCCTTCGAATTACGTCATTTGTCAGCGTTTCTAAATCTCATTTTCTATGTCTTTAAGATTTCAGCGACGATATTTCAAATATTAAATTGTATAAGTTGAAGGTTTACATAAGTAAAAACATTGTAGTCACACTGATAAATGATCGCACAATATAATTACTTCAAACGAAGTATAGAACACAGAAAAGGTCAGGTTCATTCGAGTTTGTTTTTTTCTAGATTTACGAATATGCAGAATAAATCAAATGAAGAAATAGGTGATATCGTAAACATTAATAAGAATATCACGACATGTATCGTTTAAAAAAATCTAATCCCAAATTTAATCATTGACGATTTCTTTTTCGAAAAGTGAATTTGGTGAAAATTATCTTCTGTGTCATGTAATACTGAAATTCCTAATCGAGTAATTATGCAATAGAGTGGCTACTACTAACCGATCGGCGTATCTTATGATCATTTTGGCTTTGGTTTCAGCCAAAAATCGATCTTCGGAGATTGGTGCATGCTAGGACAATAAAGTAGGTACATACTTTTCTATAGGTACACAAACCTTGACATCTTAATTATTAAGAAAAAGTGTGTGTGTACTTATTTATAGGCGTTAGAAGTTAAGCTCCTTTGACGTAACAAGATATAATTTTTATCTTTCGCTTTATTCTACGTTTGTAGAAAAAAACAAAAAAAACTTGATACTGTGACTTTTGTGTAACGAATCTTAAAATGTCACTCTCATCATTTTTTCATAACACACCTAAAGAAGTATAACTTCAAAAAAATCCCGCGTAAGAAGTCAGAAGCTGTAGGTGGTATTGGTATAATCATAAAATTCATATTATTAAATATATTATATAAATTTAATGATTATACCAATACCATCTATAATTATTGTATTTAGGACGTTGTGATATTTTTGTTCTTCAGCTTAGTCATCATAGAAAGAGTTGTAAGAACCAATAGCAGCCGTAATCCTATAATGGTGTTACGGTAATCAGATTGAATAATAGCCATAATTTTGCAATAATTAAAAATAGGTTCTCTTACAGCTTACCGATGTTTATAATGAAGCACTACATAGTATAGACTAAATCCGCCTACACTTCAATATTGAAACAAATAAAACACGGTACATAACGTATTCGGCACAGTAATAACAGCTTACTGACCAAAACATCATTAGATTTTGGTAACGAGCTCTCCCGACAGATGTCCGCATCGTAAAAGGAATAGTTAAAGCTAACCGACCTCGTAATTTCGTGGCGTTACGGCGAGAGATTGGCCCTGCTTACGCCTATGGAGATAATGCTCTTTTGCATCATTCAAAAACAAATCCAATAGCGTTTCCGCTATGATTGGTGAGATCGTAAAAATTGATTAGACGCAGCTCAACTTATTTTATAGTTGTGTCTAACGATAACGCAGACGGACCACCTGATGGAAATTAGTCTCGGCCCACAGCACCAAAGGAGTGAACGCATCGCACGCGTTGATGAAGAGCTCTTTTTGCACCTTGAAATGAAATTAAATGTCTTTATTTTGCGTAGGCCTTCGGGGGCGTTTACAAATTGTCAGTCACAAGAAGCACGTTTGGCAGGATACGCTACACTTTGACATTTTATTAATTATGTATTGTTCAGTCACAAGCTGTTTTATCATCTATATAATCAAAAATTTTGTAATATACAATACGACTAAGCTTGATCTTAATAAATGCTTTAAACCTTTCTTGAAAACCCCCATGTCATAGCACCTCCGAAATACCTCAGACGGAAGCTCTACATCTAGATCGTTCACAGACTGAATTCAGAGACTAGCTAACTTTTCACGGATCGCTACTGTGGATTCACAAAGATCACATTTAGAGTTTGAGAATTTGAGTTCAACAGTAGCGGTACCATAGGTGGTAATTATACTATATTTTACAACACATTCCGTCGATTAAACAGACAACCAAGAGTTTGTGCAAAATGGCATTGTTGTACACTATCCGACGAAATGTGGACATGTTTATTCGTTCATTGGTTATACGTTTCGCAAGCTGACCAACAAACCGCTAGTACTACTTGTACGTAGGTGTGGTGGTTGACCTCGCCACCAGTTGACAAACTTAACCCTGTTAACCGACCGTTATTCGCTGGCAAACTTGAATTTAATAATTGCGTCATTCATAATAAACATACATATTGTTTACTAACACTATGTAGTAAACATACGAGAACCGAATTTTACTCCTACACTATAAAAAGTGTTGTATCCACTCCACTTGATAGAAGTGGCCACTATCGGCAAAGGACTATAAACAACGATATTTTCATCTTATTATCAAAATCTTACTTGATTTTGGGCACAGAAGCTTCTTCATTTTTTAATGCTTCGGATATGTGTATCTCCCTTCCTACACCTTTTTCAGCAGAACACAGCAGCGTCTAACTCTACTAATGTTATCAAACAGAAATAGGCCTGGTGGTAGTAGAGTCAAACTATAAAGCATTTTATCACCTACTTTTAAAAATTGGTCTGTTGTCCACTTTTTACGAAAACAGTAAAAAGTTAAAATTTATCGTCTGAAACACGATGGGAATAACGGTCACCCGATCGTAGCTAACATTGTATCATAGCTTCGTATATCGATTATCTGTTATTTGATTATCTGCTTCATAAAATCCAAGACTATATGATTCGTTGATAAAGATTAATAAACAAGTACAATATACCAAATAGTGCTTTTTCGTTAAAAGCACACCAAGCACAAAGACAATATACATTGCTGCAATTGCTATCGTAATGCATCTTGCAATAGTTTCCTGATATTTAACACCGATAAGAGGTACCCTCGAATAGCCTGACACACTCACCGGTAATCACGAAGCTTTCATTGAATGAAACTGTACGTAATATTTTCACTTTAGTGAGCTATGAAGTAAAAAATAAACAGGGAAATGAATGGATTCACAATCGATAACTCCTACATATTAGACCCGCGTGGCGCATGGCGGAGCGGTTACCATATCGGTCTGACAAGCAGTGGCTTCCGGCTTTGATTCCCGGCTAGACAGGTATCTAAATGATGAGTTTAGATTTATGTTATGGTCTGGGTGTTTGTGTAGTCGTCTTTGTGTGTGTCCATGGCCCCTACGACACAGAAGGAAATCTTAATGTGGGGCTACGGGTGTAGGAAGCGTTATTATTTATTGTTATATATATCGGTTATCTTTTTTAATTTGATAGTACCTGGATGACCGAGCTTTGCTCGGTGTTTTTGTTTACTATGAGTTATTTGGAATTATATTTTTTATAACTATGCAAATTTCTTACTGATGATCAGATGAATAATATATTTTGATCTTACCAACATAATGATAATAATAATAAAACTCCCACAAACAACCGCGGGATCACCTAGTAATTTGTAATCATTAAATTGATTCAATCAATTAAATTATTATAACATGCCCTCAAGGTTTAGTAGCCCTAAAATATCGTGTGTACAACATCGCTAAGCCTCTCACGCGATGAGCAGCAACGCATTTATTAAGAGACAATTGCGACGCTTCTTGGTATAAAAACCTATAATTTCGAATAGGTCATTGACAATACTATGGAGTCTACGTGACTCTACGAGAATACTTTGATATGATGCAAAAAGTGTCACAAGAAGGTCTCGGCCATCGACTTTTTAAGTAACTATTGCCGTATGATAGCAGCAATTTATGTACTGTATTGTACTTATTTTTGGTAATACTTAAAATACATTAGATACTAATGACATAATTGTTTGCGATGGAATATTTACTAAGATGTGAAATGATTTTTAACTAAGATGTCCTTCGTGGTGAGATCGTTAATGATCTACTGGTTTGCATACTAGTTTCCTAATTTCGGTAACACTTAATGCAAAATAAGAATTTTACAAAATAATAAAATTTTGTCACTATTTTTATATTTTAAATTAAAGGAACATAAAATTTATACGTTTCCTTTCCCGGTAAGAAAATCATCACGTTTTACTTCACCACACGGTAGACTATATTTTTTTAAGCACTTACAAGTTTTTTTTTTATTTGACTGAAGTAGCAAATCAGCATGTAGTCCACCTGATAGTAAGTGGCCAGTGCCGCCCATGGACATCTGTAATCTACTTCATACAGAACATGGGTTCTATCTAAAGTCAATAACAGATGCGTTGCTACTCCCGAGGACTAAGATGGTCACCTCATTTAAAAGTGTGTCGGCAACCACACCCTTCTATCGAAAGCAAGAAATGCTTCAAGCTAGAAATAGGCGGTGATACTATCCCGGTCGAACTACAATGGTTCTACCACATTGAAAATTAAAGAAGTGTATATAAACGAATTTATAATTAAATCGAGAATCAGGACTAAAATCCTAACGTTTCATCAAAATCAACATAGTGAACTAACAGGTACAAGTTAATATTATTAGTGTTCAATAGAAGTAATAATCCCTGAATAGACCAAAAACAAGGGATGTAGAATTCATAACCGAATTTATACAAAGACAGGTAATATAATTACAGTAGCATGTGCACTGCGGCGAATGAGAGGAATGTTATTTAAAACTTTCGACATTCTGATGGAAATATCCGAGTTTAATCCCATCGTACCCGAAATTCAAATTCCCGCGAAATACCTACAATATACATTGCTACGCTCCCAGCTTCGTCAATTCTATTTGCATATGTAACTACATGTAGTAATTCTAGAAACTGTAGAAAGTGACACACGATACCCACTTTCTCCGTACATTACATACTACGTGTGCGTAATTAAAATTACGTGGTCTCATGAAATTAAGGCAGGTTTTAAGTCTTAAGCCCTACCGGCTGTAACCGTCCGTCATATCACGACATAATGTTGCCTTTATTGTTGGCACCAAGGAACATGGTTAAATTATTTATTAAAACAATAAACCGTAGCTTAAAAACGATTGACTTTAATGTTTTTATTGTGTTTTAATATATATTTTTTTGTAATGGAATACTTACTTACTTTCATTTGATATTGTTATTAAGTAAGTAAGTAAGTAGTAGTTAAAAAATCACCTCTTTATCTTCGTCTCTGATCGCAGGTGTCATATTTAAAAATAATATAGCCTATATCACTGTGATAATTGGATTCATTCAAATGTTATGCCATATATTACAATCCGTCAATCCGTTTGGACTGAGTTCCCATCGTATTCATCGTACCACAAAGTCAAATTCTCGCGAAAAACGAAAAACAATAACCTTCCAAGTCAGATAAAAATAAACTGAGCATTTTTTGCTTTGCATATGTATTATTAATTGCTTACATCAGAGTTGAATACGAATCTACGATTAACTATCTCGTCGTGATCTCGAAGAATTTCCTCGTTAACAAAGTACTTATAAAAATCTTAACGAACAACAGTTATTTGTTTAACAAGATTATTATGATCTTATGCAACTATCTTTTGTCATACATTATAACACAGAAAATATGCACAATGATCCTTAAGACATAAACATGCACATAAAAATATAATTATGATGATTATGAGTATAATTTTAATGTTACAATACGAACTTGGCTACATTTGAAACATTTTTATATTAATTTTTGCCACCCAAAATTTTCCATTTCATTTACAGCAATCACTTATAATTCTATTTGTTCCCAAATACACTGGTATTAGATGTGATAATTATACCATACTTTGAACAAACTAAATATCAAGTCTCTGATGATCAAAGTAATTAACAGCAAAAACCATCTCAAATCTTAATGAAATTAATTGAGTCTCGCTAAATGAGGGCGTATTCTCTTTACCAGATCCACGTTTTTCCGCCATTGTCTCAGCACAAAGACGACCATTCCACTTTATTGTCCCGTGCTTTTGTATAAAACTGAAAATAAAAAGAACGATTCCTAGGAAAATAATACGAGATTTTCCATCCAAGTGCTCGCAAAAAGCGTGATACTTAGTGAGATTGCCACGCCGTATATTATTTGGGGCTCGAGTCTTAATTTGATGAGGAGAATGTAAAAATAGCATTACGCAGTACGAGGTGCCTGGGGGAAGGGAAATGTGAGTGCGACCACGATTTATATCGCTCCAGATATATTATTACGACGTCATAAATACTTGGAATGGTTACGAATTCCACCCTAAACATATATTCCCCGAGATTTCGAGTAAATGATTTCCGAAACCTAAAAACTGGATTCACGGCAAGAAAGTTCGAAAATCTGAGGAGTTATGGGTACCGGTTGCCTATTAATTAAGGTTTGCGACGTTACCACTGCTGCTTCTGCCTCATAATAGCAGTTAAGATCTGCTTAGTTTTGATTTAGAAAATGGGATAAGTAGACAATAACGTTACACGCTATATTTATTTAGGTTAAAAGGTTACACAAGGAGAATATGTTTACTTAGTCTACGGAGATAGCAACGTGTATGTGGCCGAACTCAGTAAAGAGAGCGATCGTACCAGGAATTAATTAACAGATATACAATGATGGAAAGCAATAAATACTTATTATTATACCTATAGACTACCATAAAATACTAACGGTTTTTTTTCTGATTGAAGTAGTAAACAAACATGCAGTCCACCTGATGATAAGTGGGCACTGCCGCCCATGGACATCTGAAATCAACTTTATACAGAACATGGGTTCCATCTGAAGTCAATCACAGATGCGTTGCTACTCCCGAGGACTAAGATGGTCGCCTCATGTGAAAGTGTGCCGGCAACCACACCCTTCTAACGTAACGCAAGAAATGCTTCACGCTAGAAATAGGTGTGGCGGTGGTACTTCCCCGGTCGAACTACACTGGTTGTACTACGTTGAAAATTTAATAAATGTATATGAAAATGAAAGAATATAAAATTAAATCGAGAATCAGGATTAAAATCCTAACGTTTCATCAAAATTTCATCTTACTGGTTCGTAACGTATCTAGAGAATTTTTAAATTGATTCAATTTCTATAAAAGAAGATTGATTCGTTTCTAACTGTATGGAACGTTGAGCGAGAAGCATGAGAGATCCAATAATGAACGTCTTTCAATGGTAACGCGAATCCTGCTAAATTGCTGAGGGGTTGAACGTGTTACTGATGCTATTATGAACCAACGACAAACGTGACAAGAATTAGCAATTATTATAGGTAATAACAGTTTCAGCGAGAATTAAGGAGTGATAATTGAATGAATTGTAGCTTCTAACATTGGAGTTAAATTATCAATGTTTCTTATAAATATATTATAATAAGTTAAATAAAAAATTGAGCGCGCGCAATTTTTTTTTAACTTAAATTCAATCAAGGTAATGGTTCCCGTTGTTTGTAGGGTATAATCAATATGTATATTTATTTATATTCGATTGTTCATTAATGTAAAGCTCAGGACTAAGTATTAAGTCATTATTAGCCTTGAGTAGGTTATAACTATTCAAATGGATTATTATCCAGCTTTTTAGCTACAACTTTTTTATACCTATATATGTATTTGTTTTAGCATGCGGTTCCTTAGTGGGCGGTATTAACCTTTAATATATCATACATATTTATACAAATCTCTAGGTATAATATTTAGAATTGGCGATATATTCGTAGGTGTCTGAACTCTTAGAGCATAATGGTAGAACTATTTTAATACACAAAAGAAAAAATACCAATAATTTATACACATCCTACAATTTTTATCAGTAGCGAACGTAAATCGAATAATGAACGAGCGTATCCCGAAGGAAAAGGGGCGTATTATCGGAATGCCGTTAACGTTTTCGCGGTTAAATTGCTGAGGGCATGGAAAACGCGTTAATGTTGGAGATATGAACCGTAGACAGACGCGTGAGACGAATATGAAATGGAAGGGTGAAGCCACGTAACACCATTTGTTGATCGTACTTGGTTATTCCATTACATGCATGCGAATATACCCCTTACTTTTTGTATAACAAATGAATAGCGACGTGCCTCTTTTTCTCCTTGTATTCTTATAATCTTAACTTCACAGCTCTTGTGCCGGTTATTACGCTTTTTATCCCAAAGCTGGGCTTTTATCTGTCTTGATTTTTATCCGCACTCCTCTAACCCACAGTGGCTAACTATTGTTTACTATCGGTCCATAATGCTTTCGACAAGGTTTATCAAGTTTATAACGAACTAGTTGACCCGGCGAACTTCGTTCCGACTAAAAGTCGAAAATCTGATATTGTCAGGGTTTCCACCACTATATTATGCATGTATTGTAGATAGAAACCTCCCTCTTGAATTACTCTATTAAAAAAAACTGTATTAAAATCCGTAGTGTAGTTTTAAAGATGTAAGCATTCATAGGTATAGACAGCGGGAAGCGACTTTCTTTTATACTATGTAGTGATTGCAAAGTAGGAAAACATGAATGATTCGACCGTGGAAGAACCACCGCTACACCTAATTGCAGCGTGAAGCAGTTCTTGGGTTTCGATAGAAGAGTGTGGTAGCCGGCCAACTTTTATATCAGGCGACCAATATAGTCCTTGAGAATAGGAATGCGTCTGTAATTGATTTCAAATAAAATCTCTGTTTTATATGAAGTTGATTTCATATGTTGACAACGAACCATGAGATGGACTGCATGCTTGATTGCTATTTCTAAATTAAATAAAAATATCCTTACATATCACGGGTGCGCGAATAATTCTTTGTCATTACAGTCAGTATACATCTTGATCACTTCCATCGTTTATTAATTTATTGGATCGGTTATTCTCTCACTAGTACGAGAAAGGGGCAGAAAACGTATACAGTGTACTATACTAAGTACTTTTTACCGTGACAATGGTACATTTACAGTATTACTTAGTAGGTAAATGTTGAATCATCGATAATAGGAAATTGCTACGAAATAGCAACTCCATAAAATCAACTGAGATACCTTAGCTCAGACACTCGCCTACAAAAAGATAAATCTACCATCAAACTCTTGCATAAATGAACGAAGGGGGAAATACGATTAGAACTTACTGAAACTTTTTCACAGATTGTCCATTAAATGTCAATATTTGATTGATTATGGAACGCCAAAAGTTTAATAAGCTTTCAAATTATATCGATAGAGGCAAGCGGTTTCATTTGACTTAATTTAAAACGACCGCGGGGTTCCGTGGGCAAACATATTTTTATTGGAAATGCTTTGCCAATCTTTTGGCCTTTATTGTATGTACAATTTTTGCCAATGCCGTTTTTAATATATATTTCGATATTATGGTCAATCGGCTCTTTGAAAATTTAAACAAACAAATTTTGTATTCGTTTATTGTCATTGACGACATAATTATATTTTGCAGCTCTCCCGTGTACCCAATAACAATTGTCTTATAATATTTATCACATATAAGAGGCAAGGTAAGATCGCGGACAGAGAGTAGGTACATAGCATAATATATTATGAGTAGAACATGATAGAATAGATCCTATGGGTTCCTGCCTAATAACATCGGTGGTAAGCACTGCTGTATTGTATGTATGGAAAGGAGTGATATTTATATATATACTGGACGCAACTTACCCCAAGGATAGCAATGGAGTTATGGGTGACTACAGGGACGATTCTAATTCGAGTCCATGGGTGGCAGTGTCCCCTTACCATCGGGTGGACTGCAAGCTCATTCGCTGCAATCACGATATATAATAGGTTTAACACACCCTTCGCCCTTTCCCTTTAATCTCAGTTGAAAATGTTAATCAAAACGATAACTTTCCAGACTAAACAACAATTTTTCCTTTGATTAACTATTTTACCTGAGTATCATATTTAGATAATATTTAAATTGTTTAGGAAATCAGCCAGTAAAGAATAATAAAAAGGTAAAAAAGCAATGCAGTCATTTCAATGAAGTCGTTCATAATAATATTCTCCGTATCTCGACGACCCGCGTGGCGCAGCGGTTATCATACCGGTCCGACGCGCAATGGGTCCCGGGTTCGATTCCCGGCCAGACAGGTATCTGAATGATGAGTTTAGATTCCTGTCCTGGGTCTGGGTGTTAGTGTATTCGTCTTATGTGAGTCCATGGTACCCACGACACAGGAGAAAATCCTACTGTGGGGCTATGAGTGTAGAAAGCGTGTAGAAAGAAAGCGTGTGTGTATATTTAAGCTATTGCAAAGCTTTTATCGCGGGCTTTGAGCACGGCGACAAGAAATTCCGTAACGAAAAAAACCTAATATGCTCTCTGCCTGCCTTGTAGCGCGGCCGGCGGCTCAAAGAAAAAACTTGAATTAATATGAGAGAAAATATACTGTATAAATAAATAAATAATTATAATCGCATAAGTTGATAAAAAATGCTATGCAATAGCTTTATCGTAAATTTTTACTTGTAAATTATCTTGTTTATTTGCTTATTGTGTTTTCCCTCGAACAGTTATGTTAAAGAAGTCTACAAGTAATATTTTAGAATATTTCTAAAGTTCAGTGATCTAATCGTAACGTGTTATAGACTATTATATAAACAAAATTACCATTTCAACCGGTTACGTATAATAAAAAATAATGATACTGCCTTAAATTACAACCATAGCTAATAAAAAGTTAACATCTATATAATTACTCTTACGTAACGTGCAAATATTTCTTCCAAAATTTCGGACATTTAGTTTTGTTTCAAACTAGCATCGTGAATGTTTAGTAATTTTGGGTACACAGGGTGTAAGGTAGAACAAAGGATTTATGACAGAAGGACGTTCAGTATACGAATCTTGTCTTAAAATATATGGAGAGGAATATCCACTATGATACATTATTAATGAACACTCAAAAATAATATTTGTTATAGTCAAGCGACAAATTAAGAAATACCGCGCTTGAAGATTGTTCGCTAACCCTGTAATGTTCATTCATGGGGGATTTTTTACGACATTACAGATGGTAGAACCAGTGTAGCTCGACCGGGGAACTACCACCGCCACACCTATTTTCTCGATGGAAGGGTGTGGTTGCCGGCACGCTTTTACATGACACGACCATCATAGTCCTCTGGAGCAGCAACGCATCTCTGATTGACTTCAGGTAGAACCCATGTTTTATGTGAAGTTGCTTATAGATGTCCATGGGCGGCAGTGACCACTTGCCATCAAATGGACTGCATGCTTGTTTGTTACTTCAATCGGATAAAAAGAAACATTATTATTGCGATGTTCTTGATCATCATGATTATGATAATTTATGAGATTTTTTGTTAAATCGTATTTGAGCATCGATTAACATGAGGTTGACATTTTTCTTTTATTATTCCTACTTGGTTTCGTGTTACTCTTGAATAGCACAGTCTCTCTCTTTCCGTGGATGTCGTAGGAGGTGACTAAGGTACATAACCCAGGAGCATAAGCAGCAGTATTTCCCAGTGTAATATATAAAAAAATTGGTGGTGACTTACTACTGTTACACGATTTGCCAGCCGCAGCGACTATGCGCAAATACTGTCAGTACAGAGGTCATATGCACAGGAGTTGATCCCATAGCCGATGAAAAGAATACACGTTTTATCAAAAATCCTATGTCATGAATATGTTTTAGCAAAATCCTCCCAAATTCTTATGGCATGAACGGATTAATATAAGCGGAGAATACAAATAACTTATTTTAATTCGGATTACTTTCTCGACTGCCTACTTTTCTTTTTACCGACAGAGATTAAATCAAACTTTGTCATACTTACCAAAGTAAAGTGTTTTAAGCAGATTTTGTTCCCAAAAAGGGATAAAGAATAAGGGAAATAAAAGTGACATAATCTTTTTCCAAGAATTCGTTTTTAGGAAACAAAACCTTCTTAACGTCCGCATGCGGATGCGGAAGATGCTTAAGTTAACTATAGAACTTTCCGGAGTGTTGAAATTAATAAAAGTCGGCTGTTAATACTAGTTGCCCGTCCCGGTGATCGAATGATGACCGTCGCTGACATATGAATACTATAATAGGTCAATTGGGTGGGTATATACTTTAAATAAAGGTTTTTATGCGTATTTCACGTTTATGCATGTACTTTTTAGTATTTTTTAATTAATCTATTAAGGGAAAATGACATTCAAATTAACTTAAGTGCGTTTCAAATTTTCAAAAAACGTTGCTATACATTAATATTACGTCATACTATGTATAATATTATTTTTCCAAATTCGTTCTCTACATTAACGTTAACTATACACAAATCTTACACACCTGCGTGCGCTCACTGTTCGTATAAATTGTTCGAAAGTTTTTTTCACGTTTATTTAGATAACAAAACAATTTCATAAACTGGCATACTTTATCTTTTTGGATCTAAATTGTATGTTTTTATTATATGCAATACTCCTTGTATTGCATATACCTAAAACCATTGATTTTATTAATTTGAAGTATCCAATACGTGACGTTACGTCAGTGTGGCAGATGACAACCAATTAAAAAGGTCTAATGTTTTAGCTAGCTTGCACTTTCCACCAGGGTCTCACGGGCTCAAATGGTTTTGAAGGTCATTTCAAATCATTCTACTTTGTCGTAATCATACAACATTACACGAATATACTAAGAATTTAGAATGAATGCTCCTCTGTTCTTGCGTTGAATTAAAAATACCACAGCCAAGTACGCCAACAATAACAAAGTTGTAGGTTAGGAATTGCACAAAGAATTTCATATTGTTACGTGACCTACAAGTACCAAAACTCACGGAACGCGAAATTAAATTTTTCGGTGAATTCATACAAAGCGTTTGTAAAAGCCTTTTGAAACTTAAACGTTATACGTTCGTCTTACAGAAGTGGTAATTAGGCAAGTCTTAAATTTTATATTACAACTTAAATTTACAAATTGGGTAGATGATTACAGTCTTAAAATTATAAGAGCAATCGTCTAATCTTTGACTAAATTTCAAAGAAAAATCTGTTGCAAACATATTAAAATATGAGTTAAGAGAATTTAAGTCGAGAAAATTTGTTTGTACCTACCTTGAGCCAGTAAGAGTAGAGCACTACCTCAAAGGCTTCGCGTATTCAATCGTGCAAGATAATATCTATGACCAATGTTAATCCTTTGTATCTGGTAAACATTATTTCAGCTTAGAGGATAAATATAGGTACAATTATGTTTATCCTGGAGAGCCGTATAAAAGTAATGAAGTAACAAACGATCTTGAAGAGGCCATTGATAGATACTTACCGGTACCGAATAGTAAGTAGTCACTAACGCCTATGAACGTATTTCACCAACTCGATACGAAAAAGTTTGTTAGCTTCATATCGAATAGTTTGTGAAATTAACATTCGACCGGGAAGTTACCAACGACTTAGCTATGTCTAGGGCGCAAACAGTTCTTGCCTTTCCGTAAATATTATTGGATGCCGGCTAATTATCATATGAAGAGCCCATCTTGGCCCACAATGCCAGCAACACGTGGTCAGCTTCTCGTTCTATGTTCTATACAGAGTTAGTTATAGACCATTTACGATTAGGTTGACTGTGTACATACGCGTTTGCTAATTTAATCATATAAAAAATGTTACCACACCTAACACACCAGCGCAAATTGCTATTAACTGTAATAACTAGTAACCATTGTCAAACTGGTAGTTCTTAGTTACTATACCTAGTATTTTTTGTTCTACCTTATCATTTACACTCACATGCAGTTGCTAATGGTGTTAAGGAACCATGAAACGACTTCATAAGGTTACGATGCCACGACAAAAGTGGCCACGGAGTGTGAAGGTTACCGTTTCGGTTATTAACTTGTGCAGCTCATGACGTTGCCTTATTTGCAATTTGTTCATTGTAACTGCCGTGAAAAAGTACAAGCATTTGGGAAAAGTGCTATCGATGTAACTATTTCTAAATTCTAAGTTTCGTGAAGTAGTTCGTGCGTTTTCTTGGGATGTGTTGATGCCAACCGGCTTATATTTACACCTTTGGTCATTTGTAAACAACTTCATATTCAAATAGATGTTTTTTATTTAAATTTAATTATTGTGATAAGTTGCCAATCTGGAAAACTAAGTTAAACCAAGATTTTTAATTGAAACGTAAGTGTACCGTAACGGGTAGGCAATGTTTGACCTTTAAAGTGCACATCAATATTCTTGTATGAAGGGTGAACTTATATGCATTTCGTAGGGTTAGTTTTTACTACCGTTCGTAATACTGCACTGTTTCAAAGTAATTGCTAGTTAACATTGTAGGATAAGTTTTAGGCCTTCGGGAGAAATTAACAAGATATTAAAAGATTATGACCAAGGAATTTTGTAACAAATGTCTTAATAATCGTTTTTTATCAGTCATCCTCGTGGTAGAACGCAAGACGCTTACTGTAAAATGGTTCAAGTTAGACGTCTTTTAAAACGAATGTGTAAAAAAATATTTAGATTTTCTTTTAATACCCAGACCCATAGACTCAACAGACTATACACACACACAAACATATTTAGAAGTATATTTTCTGTATATTTGTAGTATCTTATCTTTGATGTAGACTCTTCGTAGAAAGTGTTAAATGTTCGTGCGACGCTAAAATAGAAATCCATTATACAACGGACGGTTAAATCACAAAATAACAATTTCCTCGGTTTACGCACATTGTCGATAAGTCATGCTCTCTTAATCCAGAAAATGCTTCGGCCACGAGTAACTGGGTAAGCTGCGTGGACACTCAAACTAATTTAAGTTATTTATTCGCATTTTTCACGACAATTGAGTTATAAGCGGATGTTGCTTTGCTTGCTTTATTGCTTGAATGGCGGCGACGTCTGCAATCCTTGGTTATAAGTTGTGATTTGCAATATATCGATCGTTTTAAACGATGTGTAAATTTATACCGGCTTTTTTGCAACTTTTGCTGGCTTTTTGCAACAGATGCGATATGGTCACTAGTTCAAAACACACCAGAGCTGTGCAAAAGGGACCTCAAAAGGGTATACATAAAGCATTAGTACGCTTTCTACACTTAAAGCCTCATATTAGGCCTTTTTCCTGTAGACAGACACATAAACTAAATCACAAACACCCAGACCCAAAACAGTATTCAAAATTGTAATTTCAGATATCTATCAGATTCAGGTATTGGGACCACTCCGTAATACTGGTTGGCATATTCAATATATTGTATTAACGAGGTGAAATACTCATAAAATTTGGCGAAGTCCTTAATGGGTCATTTTACAAGAAGAACCAAAAGAATCCGCGTAGGTACTTTTGCATGGATTGGCGGAAGAATTGCGAAGCAATTTTAAAAAGTTCACTCAATTTACAAGGAATTGTAACTTGTAGAAAATATTACTCACATTACTTATTGCTTGAAATGCTGGAACCATGCAACTGGAATACACCAAATGGCTTTGAATAGCGACGCACGTAATTGACTTCAGGAAAAGCCTCAAAACTGTACGAATTATTTACGGCTAACCAATAGAGAGTGGCCACTCACCATCAAAGGGACTGTGTGCTCATTTTCTCGTCCCACGTTTTAAAAAAACAAGGAAGGAGAGGAAGTAATAACTACTTCTTATAAAAATAAATTTCATCCAATGAAAAAATCCTTACCCCGCGTCACTATAGAGTATAGAATTATCCTATTAATAAGATTGTTGAGAGTTATCTCCCAACAGGAGCTTAACGTATCGCGAACAACTTCTAAACAACATTAACAAACTTCTAACAAACGAAGTAGCGAAGTGTCAAATACGTAATCCTTTTACTTTTGGTGACAATCAATGAACTTGAACAGAGCTTATTGCTCACATACGATGACTATATTATGTTTTGCAGTAAACTGTTAAAAAAATCTAGTATTCTTCAAAATCATATAGCAAAGGAAGGGCAAGTTAAAGAAAAACTGTTTTTGTACGACTATACTGTTTTGATAATCCTGTTCGAACACACTTCAATGTAAGATTTTTATTTCAATAAGAAGTTGCAAACAAACATGTAGCCTACGTCATTGGTAATCATTTAGTTGTAACCATTTTATATTCATATTCAGGATGCTTGCTCTATATCTTTGTAAGTCACCTTAATTTTTTTGTTTATATTCCACTACTTCTAACTCTATATTATGTCTGTTACCCCTTATTAATTAAGCTCAAGCACGTCTTTTCCGAATTTTAGCAACTGGTGTACACACCAGTAATTGGCATGCATACTGGGTCTATATTTGATATTAATTGTTAACTTGTAAATGTTTTGTATGTTAAGCTGTTGATGTGTCAATAAATAAATAAATATTCGTTATATTGATGACAATGAAATCAAAGGCAATAAATACTCAATTGGTATTTAGTTACGTAAACTAAAGATTACACCAAACACAAACTAGGTACATGAAAAACATTAACTGGCACAAAAATTAAATCAACCGTGAACTCAGGTTAAGATCTAACTTGATGTCGCAACTTTGCTTTGGAGGCTTTGCTTACAAAGTATATAAGATGATTTTGAACTAAACGAACAAATTAGCAGCTCGCAGTCCGAATTTAAATTTGTACAAATTGAATCATAATACTCTTTTATGCTATTCTTTAAATCCTTGTGGAGGTGGTTTTGATTTCAATATGGTCGATTAAGACGTCGCAGAATTCCTAGATGACACATTCACTTAACTAAAAATTCCCCGAGGTATATGTATATAATTTCGCAAAAAAGTGGTGTATCATTTGGACCATTACCAGAACTATGCCTGCCAACAGCGACAATTTAAAGGCTTATAATTTTAAGGCTATAATAATAGGTATATAATTCTAAGTTATTAAATCTGTTAAGGAATTTAATCTGATCCTAAAGACTAGCAGCGCAATGCTCCTCATAAAAAGTTAATAATAACGGTGTATACAAAATATTAACAACAAAATAGTTTTCATTTAAATAGGTGTTGAAATGAGAGAATGCAGAAATAAATTACGTAAATATTTACGAAAATTTCGTAATAATGCGTTTAGTACTAATCGAAATTAATGTTTCTACACAAAAACTTTCATCACGTCATACTGTGTGCTAATGAGTTAAATAAATGGAGTTAAGTAAATAGTTTGAAGAAAGTGCGCTGAGACAACAAACTTGCTTCTTCAAGCACTTTCATTCTGTCTACTTTATCATCCGCATAATATTTCAAACTCCTCGTTCATAAACTAAGAAAACTTATCACATTACACTTTACTGTAATGAAAACTACGACTTTGTTGAAGCTTAGAATACTTATCTTGTAACATTAAATTATAAAGTAAGGAGGCAATTTACAGCCGTTTTCACCGTTATACATATTTTGCGCTAGACATATTACCTGTTGGAAATACTCCAACTTACTAATCAGACCTAGCCACCCATAAGTAAGAGGTTTTTACAAAAACTGTTGTTCTTGTCTTTGGCTTTAAATAAAGATACAGAATTAAGGGTTATGTTCCACCTTTCATAATAGAAAAATTATGAAATGTGGAACACCGGTATACCGGTTATTAACGTTTTGAATAATCTATGCGCATTATAGTCCTGTCATTATAGTCATTTAACCTTTAATACAGAATAAGTTATGACGAGATTTTTAAATATTTTATGAAAGTATTTTTGATATTACAAATGCTCCCTTGGAATCAATTTTTAACGCACGTAATGTGTTTTACTGTAAATTCACTTTCAAATGTTAGAAAGCTTCTTTGCAGTTACATCAAAATTTAATTTATAGATTCATTTGACGCTCTCATTTCTTGATTAGAATCAGACATTAAAAGAAAAAAACATCACTTAGAACTGCAATCGATCTAGACCGTTTAGAAATATGTAACAAAACTAAAAGCCAACCAAAATAAATGATACAATCGTGACAAGTTGACCGCGTAACTTTTGTATGAAAAACTGTTTAACGACAGTGTAGCGCTGATTGCATAAATATGACAGATCATTGCAGTAAATCATTATTACGATATTTTTTATAGATGCACGTAGTTTCTAACTTTGTTTTGTAGAAGTAGCAAATGAGCATGCAATCTACCTCATTATAAGCAGCCGCTGTCAGCAATGGGCAACTGTATTCTATCCCAGATAAGAGTTTCACCACCAGAGATGAGTCACAACATGCGTACCTACCTATGATAACTTGGGCCGCCTTAGTTATATAAATCTGCTATACACCCTTCATACTAAAACAAAACAGAGCCACACTGTTGTTATTAGACAAAAATAGATCTTCGGAGGAGAGCCAAATGGCGTGATCTGTGGTGTTGGCTTTAGTGACTCAAGGAGATAGATACAAAGCAAAGGTCGAGTGACCTACCGCCTGACTCAGTCAGTATCTGATCAGGTTAGGAAGATAGGTGACAGCTCTCTGTCACCATTGTAGGCACGACGAGGATTCAGCACAGCACACGCTCGAGTACTGCTCAGCTTGGAAGTCCGAGCGGCGGATCCTCGTCCAAAATGTTAGAACGCACTTTTCTCCGGCGGCCATCATTGCGGCGATGGTTGAGTGGCGAGAGGCCTGGGACAGTATGATCACCTTTAGCCATGACGTAATGTCAGCAAGAGAGGACGCCGAAAGGACCAGGGAGCGCGCTGAACACGCTCAGAGAAGACGATGCCGCGGCCGTGCATAACGTCGCCGCGTCCCTGTAATTTCGGGATCAAAATATGGCTACGGTATCCCCTAGCTGTCGTAAGAGGCGACTAAAATCGGGCTTCCGGGGTTGCGGGCGGCATGAGTGGGAGCTAGAATTCAAAAACGGTATATTTTTGCATTCGATGGGCAAAACAGAACATATAACAAAAACAAGACAGTCCCGTCAATGTTAGTATGCCCCACATTCTTTTACGAGTACACACAAATAATAAAGAAAATACAACCTTACTACCTATCTCAACACACTGACCTCTTGATGGGTATGAGTAAACGCGTAACAGTTATATACAATGCTTAATCTTTCTTTGTGGAATGTGAAATTACATTTGAATTATAGTGGTAATTCCTTACGTTTCGAGATTACAGTTAAGATTACCACAGTGGAGCCATGTTTTAACCACAATATATCTTGTGTTACTTTTGTAAGCGGACTTCTAGGCCATTATTAAAGCCAATTAAATTATAGACCAGAATTTGCCACTTTTTTTATAAACTTAGTGACATAGAGTACAGCCTTACGATTAAAATTATAAATCAGTATTATTATTTAAACTTGGCACCATCGCAAAACATGTCCTTTAACATAAAACTTGTAAGATTTCATTTTTTAAATGATGACTAAATTGGCGTAGAAGCGGTTGAATATCAAAGGTTTTACTCAGATATTACGCCAATTAACCCGTGTAAAGTACTTGCAACGAGAACTTCTTAAAAACTGTAATAAGATGCTATGAAAATTCTTAGAAATATTCTACTACACACCTATTTCTAGCATTTCTTGCGTTTCGATGGAAGGGTGTGGTTGCCGGCACACTTTTATATGAGGCGACCATCATAGTCTTCGGGAGTAGCAACGCATCTGTGATTGACTTCAGAGAGAACCCATATTCTATTTGAAGTTTCTTACAGATGTCCATGGGCGGCAGTGACCACTTACCATCAGGTGGACTGCATGCTCGTTTGCTACTTCAAACAGATAAAAAAAAGATTAAATTACTACTTAAACAAATCAAATTGTCAACTTTTACTTCAGTAAGAATTAAGATACATCAATTTTAATCTAAATGTTCGTGTAATAAAAGATTGCGACAACCAAGCGCTTAAATATATAGTTGAAAATGCGATAAGTATCTTTGCATGTACGCTTTATGTAATAACTCTGTATGTTGTGCGCTATATGCTGTATTTATGAACTACATAAGGCCACGGATACTTCCACTCATTCGTCTTAGTTAATTAAACATGTAGACCATTTATTAGGCTATCGTTACATGAACTCTGCGTAATCGCTTCATGTATGTAAGAAGCCTCACGTAAGATTAACGGGAAATGCAAATTTATGCTCTTTTTGCTCGAATGACCCGAGTATTTCCTGCGCTACCTTTGTCTATTCGTGTCGTATGAAATTGTTTTACATGGTGAACTAATTTACCTTTATTACTGGCTTTTTTTTTAAATTGCCTTGACATATCTTCTGTATATTAGAGCGGCAAACTTGCCCTCTCGATCGGGAGGTCCGGGATTCAAATCTGAGGCACGCACCACTGATTTTTCCGAAATTATGTGCGTAATAGTGAAGGAAAACATCTTGGAGAAATCTTGAGTTCAGTAAAAAGAACGAAGACTAGTGCAACCTTCTGTTCCGTACGTATATAGGTTTTAGTCAAACTTTTACTTACAATAAATATTCTGTTACAATATTTTTTCTTACACTACCACCGGATCGAAAGACTACCTCAACTGAGAAGATCCAGCGGGAAACACAGCAGGTTTGTCTTTTTTGTTTGTACAGCATATATTTTTTCCTTTTAAGCCATAAAGTTTTACAAGGTAATAAAAGGTTATTCAATCTGTAAATTAATTTCGTTACTATCATTCCTATTCTTTAATATTTTTGAAAAATAATAATAGACTATCACGTATTTTTATCATGTTCCCCAAGTTGTGAAGCGTAGTACAATTATAAGTACCGTGGTCAGTCATCTGTCGTCTTCATGGTCTATAGGTCCGCGGCCATTATTGCCGTTCGAACACTGCCGTAGTCATTTATCTTCCTCTGTATCCATAGTACTATGTATAGGTAACCGGACTTCAGTAGATTCCGCTCTGCATACCTATTTGTCTCTACATCTTTCAAATTTATCATGTCTCTTATTGTTTATTCTACGGTGGCGTTGATTGGTGTAGAAAATCAAATTACCTGAAAGAACTATAACTTTATAAACCATAAGAAAATATCTTAATAGTCATACTTAGTATTGATTTATAATTTATGATTTTACAGGAATGTGTAAAATCATAACATATCATAATAATTGTAGATTTGATCATATTAATATGTAACAGGTACTCAGATATGCGGTTTCATTTATTAAGGTGTAACTGTTTAATTTTTCATATAAACGATATAAGTTAAAAGTCTATTTTTAGAATATAATCTAAGCATTGCAGATGAATTCTAGAAAAATCGTCTTTTTTGAAGTCACATGTGCTAATTAGAACTAATTAGAAATTATAATAAGTGAAGAGCTAATGATAGTTTAAAAGGATAATTTTGCTTGTGCTTATTAAATAATGTTAATTTAAACATATTGCAGCCTTGAACTTTAAGACATGCTCGTGTGGTTTTAATAAACAATGGTTCAAAGAGTCAGATTTCTTTCTGAGCCTTAAAGTAGGCCACGTTCAGACTGCAGTGATGCAAGAAGGCCTAGTCGAATTCTATTTTACATTTAACGTTGAGATGGCGAAAGAATAGAGGTATTGTAAGAAAACATAAACTATTTGTGATTATTTATCGCAATACCTATTTCATTAAATCTATATTGTCCTGGGTACATTCGTGTAACATGTTCCTCCGATTCCTTCCTTCCTCAATATTTCAAGAATGAAAAGTAGCCAAACTTCCACTCTTGTCCTTTCATTTTTCATAAGTTCTATCAAAACTGATTCAACAGTATTTAACTTATAAATGCTTAGTCTGATCACAAGTGCCCATTAATAACAAAATACGTGACCACCACGTCAAACTAAAGAAGACGAGTATTTCACTTCACATTACAACCACGAATAATTAGTTTCAATTGTATAATTTAAGATTTACACAATGAAAACAAAACGAAGTTAGTGAAATGCTGAGATAATTGTCCGCCCGAGAACCATAAACTAAAGAGTCTGCAGCAATAGTTTTAAGCAGAGGAGTTAATGACGTAACCTGGTTAACAGCTCTTTGTTACTATTTCTTGTCTGTAATTTCAAGGCATTACTTTGGGTTAGTTACGTCTCTTAAAATGTGAAGCAGTAGTGATGGTGCTACCTAAACTTATGAGCATAATGCGCAAAGTTGCTATAGGTACGTTTTTCATTCTTTTCATTTGAAAATTACGATTATATAGAGGAATAAACATGTTTTAATTTTCGTCAACCTTTATTGAACTCAATTCAATTAAAAGTCAATTTAGATATTAAATTACGCGTGCGTTGTTGGTAAATCTAATTAAATAAATACGTGGTTATGTACTTAATTACGTTCTTACCTATAAATATCGATCGTGTTTGTTACATATCATTTATGATAAAATGCTAAAGTTATTTATCGATAAAAATACTTTTAGTTCCAATAAATCTGTTATTAATAAACAACAGTAAGTAAACAATATATTTTTTCCCAAAATTTTGAATTCTTTTTTACAAAGTTGCGCAGGATTAAAAAATTAAGTGTATAAACAATAATTTTGGCGCATAGTTACTTTAAATATATTTTTAATAAACACTTTAAATTTCTTGCAATACTTTTAGTAAACGTAGATTTCATTTCCCAAGAAATTAAATGTATCACACCTAATCTACAAGTCTACAGCTACAAAAATAAGATATACGAGGCATAACGGTATCCAAGACGCGGAATCAGGCTTCAGTGGCCGTCCGTTTTAAGAACCACTGTCCCACTTACTGTACCCATCATTACCTTATTGCCACCGCTGTTCATCTACGATACTTTATTTATTGCAAATCAAAATCAGAAATACATGTTATACTTGTAGTTGTTTGATGAATTATCATTTAAAAATACTATTAAGCAACCTTTGTAAGTTAAAAAAGAAAAGATCATTTATTTTCAATTTTGTATCATAAGTTCTAAGCGAGACATCACGTAGTGTGAACCTATTCACAATGTGTATCAGATTTCAAACTATACATCAGAGTTAATAAACAGAAAATATACTTATTTTTATAAAATTCATAATATCTCTGCGAACAGTAATCAACAGACATGTAACGTAAATAAAAAATGTAATAAAAATGGATGTCTCACCGTATTATACTAGTACTTGCTAATAAGTTTGTACAAAGTTAATATAAAAAAATAATAACATTACAATGACATAGTGTCTAAACTTTATTTTGAAACGACTATTTAATACAAGATTTAATGTACCCCGCGGTTTTCAACTGCTTTTAACTTGTACTTTAAAACACATCATAACTTCAAATCGAACGTAATGACATTCGATAGAGATTAATAAATATTTAAAAAAATCTATCGTTTCCTGTTCTCAGTCTTACAAATATTTTTCAAATATATGATATGTAAAAAATAGCGAAACTTTCATATTAATAATATGTATGGATTTTTGAGATATTGTATGATCACTACTTTGCACCTCATACAAACTCAATACAAACAATATATAATTTTCAGTGGCAAGGCCGTTTGAGCGTACTTGCATTCCATACGTAGAAATCGAGTTTAAAATAGGTATGTAAATAGTATAAGCTCCTGCCTTTCCCGTGTCTACGATCTAAGCCTGACCTTGAACGCTCTACACGACCGGTCTCCGACTCTATCGCGGTCTCAGCTGACATAAGTTCAAACTATAGTTTATCTTAACTACCTATGTTACATGATCTTCGTTCATGATTGAGAGAATATGATAAAAATACGCAAATTGCTTGAACACGACCAAGACTATTTTAGACAGCAATATTTATTAACATTACCGTCTCTAGTTGAAACCTTATGAATATCGGTTTTTACGTCTCATAGTACAGCTACTTATTAAACCTTTCCAATTTACAAAAAAGAAAGAATTGAACAATGAACGCTGCGAAGTAGAAAGTATGTGTGTACTTGCAATAAACGAATATACATACACAACAATGTTATTATCATCGCAACACTTGTAAACAGTTGGCATCTAATTGCGATTTTTGGTAAGCTCTTACATAACATCTTAAATAATATATTCATTTATTCAAATGCTTGTTCTAAAGTCGGAGAGGCTATCAACTTGTAAAATTTAAACAAATGTATTCCTAGCAAAACGCGGCTTTACGCGAGAGCCTGAAGACGTTTATTCATATTGATAAAGTCCCGCTTAAAATGCAAAACGTTTTAAACTTGCCTTTGACTCTTCACACACCTTGTAGTCTGCTGAACACCTTACAAATAATCCACAAGAACTTGTAAGCACGATATGAAATCACTTTAATGTACACGAATATAAAACGAGCTTAAAACTGAACATTTCACTCATCACACTTCAATTGAGGGAAATAAGGTTTTGTCTAAACAGTTTTTACATTCACTTAAAAGTTCACTATTCGCATGATAAAGCTTAGTTTTTATTTGGATTTTGTCGGAGAATCGTACGTTTTTGTTGAGGAATGTTTGCGCGCGCGCAGCGAGGCGTGCGGGCTGGTTGCGAGGAGGGCACAGACCTCGGTCCACGCCGGCCGCGCCACGAGTACCGTTGGTCGAGAGTGGGAGCGAGGTCGCTAGATGCAGGCTTTGACATTTCAAAGTTATTTCATTACTTCATTTCGATGTCATGACTCCTTTGTTGTGGAACTGTAACGCTCAAAAGTTATCACAGTGCAATAGCTTTAGAATAGTTTCTGTTTATTGGATAACTATAAACTTGAATTAAATTCAAAATCAATTTTACACATTATGTTATGATTAATGAAATTCCTACAATTTACAAATGATAGAGACTGTAGAAAAAAAGCATTTTACCCTGCATTTGCACAGGTTTCTTATGAAAAAATCGTAAAACACGTCAAAACTCATTCTAATTATATGAGTGAATCTGATATTTTATAAGATTTTTTCTTACAACCTTCATACAACTTGTATATGCGTACTGTTCATGCTCCGCTATAACGTAGTTACGAACGAACAAAAAACGAGTAACGTTTCCAAAGTTTTTTCACAAAATCTCTGACAACGAAGACTATTTTGCACAAACTACGTATTGGCATACGCGCCGAGAAAAAGGAAAATGAGCACGAACTCATTGAAAATTCTTATTCGTAGCAAGAAAATCAAAGGAATGGTAGCAATAAATTGGCTCATAACGGAAATTGTACATACGCGAGTGTGCGGTAGGTACAAAGTAAGATAACAGGCAACGCAGAACTTGTCAAGGCTTCTTGTTCCTTTACGAATTGCTTCTGCGCGGTAATCCCGCAAAGGTTCCTCTTATTTCGACTTTCCGGAGCTCTCATTATAATAGTCAATCCTGCGACTCCGCTTTATTGTGAGAATTCAAATTATTCGGTTCTCGAATGTTAGTACATTTCTTTTGATTATATTCAGTACTAGCTGTACCCGCGGCTTTGCCCGCGTGCAAGTCAACGTGTCACAAAGTTTTTCCCGCGCAAATCTCGACACCGTGGGAATTCTATGATAAAAAGTAGTAACGTTAAAATCGGTTTGGCCGTTCAAGGATTACCTGGTCAAACACAGAGTGAAAAAACGAATTTAAAGTGTGTATTTGTGGGTAGGAACGTATTGTTATGTATTTTTTTTAAATGAGACGAATTCTAATATTGTAAACCGCTTTTTTGAACCAATTTACATTCTTAGTGGTCTAATTCACAATATCAGGATACTTTTTTTCAATCAACTCCTCCACATTTGAAGCAAAACGTATCGATTATAAAGATTGATTTGAACTTTTCCGAATTGGAAAATACTATTTGAAGTAATTTTGGCGGATTCAAATTTCTAAGTAAGATATAGGTAAACCTACTTTACTATAATATTAATTTGTGTTCAGGAGTTCCGGAAGGCATTAAGGAATTCAAAAATTTCGTTGGATAATGTACTGCTTCCTCCATCTCAATGATTGTGTCTACCAAATAGTAGATCTGTGACGCTGCATTAAATTTTGAAAAAAAAAAATCATATATTTTATCGACACGTCCATTGGTGGGTGGGTATATAGCCGTCTTTTGGAACCAATTTATAGTGTTATTGGTTGTATTAACAATATCGGGATTTACTTTTTCAACCAACTCCTCCACATTTAAACGAAGACGTATCGATATAAAATTATAAAGATTGATTTTAACTTTTCCGGATAACAAAGCACCATTATCTACTTGAAGTAAATCATTAGAAAATTGGAATATCACTGAACAGCGACATATATTCAAAGTGACACTTTTCATCATAATGTTCTCTCAGGAACGGGTTGTAATGTATTGTAATCAATAAGTACCAAACTCATACGGCATAAGTAGGTTGTGTTAACGGATCTCCCTTAGATTACCAATAATACACGTTCTCACATCACAATTATTTATTTAACATATACTTAGTTACAATTATTTATATTACTTATTTATTATTCTCACATCACAATTACTTATATATCAAACTCTTAGTTTACAACTATCTATATTATTTATATATTAGAATCTTAGTTTTTAACTATCTTTATTATTTTTCGCATGACCGACCATTGACAACCCATGACAACTTATATCTTCTTCTTTGTGTACTTAGATTATCAGGATTGATGAATTGAAGTTTAATTTATTAATCACATTTCAGTTTAATGAGCTGTCATTAAACTTATACTATATACTAAAAACAACCGTAAGCATTATGTGACTACCTTTTATAATTTAGGCTTGCACTATCCCGCATCATCAGGGAGGAGTTGAAGGTTAAAAAAAAATATCCCGTGTCTTTGCTTAGTATTCTTATTACTTATACGTAAGCACTTGCGAGCCAACTTCTATAGCTTGGGCTTGCAGTACCCTGCATCATCAGGGCTGAGGAGTTTAAGGTCGAAATTGTCATCATGTGTCGTTGCTTAGTAATTATATTACATACCCGAAAGCACTAAATAGCTAACTTCTATGGCTTAGGCTTGAAGTACCCCTGCATCATCAGGGTTGAGGAGATGATGGTCAAAATTTTCATCATGTGTCTTTGCTTAGTAATTATATTAAATATCTGAAAGCACCAAATGCCCATCTCGTATAGTTTAGGCTAGCAGTATCCTGCATCATCAAGGGTGAGGAGTTGAAGGTCGAAATTTTCATTTTGGGTCTTTGCTTAGTAATCATATTACATACCCGAAAGCACCAAATGGCCATCGCCTATGGCTTAGGCTTGAAGTAACCCTGCATCATCAGGGTTGAGGAGTTGAAGGTCAAAATTTTTACCGTGTATCATTGCTTGGTATTTTTATTACATAACCGTAAGTACCAAATAGCCAACTCTTACGGTTCAGTCTTGAAATACCCTTACATCATCAGGGTTGAGGAGTTGAAGATCAAATTTTTGTCCCATGAATTTGTTTAACAATCTTATTATATATCCAAAAAAAACAAATTGACTTACTTCTACAGTTCAAGCTAGCAGTACCCCTGCATCATCAGGATTGAAGAGTTGAAGCTCAATTTTTTTAGGAAATATCTGCTAAGTAATCTCATTCTACATTCAACCCAATTGGACTCCTACAGACAGCTTAGGTTTGGCGGAGTATCGCTAATTTCGTTAATTTGCTTCAAAGAAATGGATCCTATGATCAGAACCGTATCAAACTCATCAGCGTACCCTTGAAGTACATTCTTTCAAATAAAAGAAAAATCATCAAAATCGGTTGGCGGGAAATTGTTTTATTCATCTATTTATCGCGCACATCGTTAATGCAAATATCAGACTTATGCGCTTTTCTTATGGATGCCACTGTCAAAAGTGAACTAAACATAAATGGGACCCCATGACACGCACTACATTTCAAATGAAAAAAAAAATCATCCAAATCCGTTCACTCAGTGCGGAGAAATCGAGTAACAAATATAAAATTAAAAAAAAAATAATAAAAAAAAATACAGACGAATTGATAACCTCCTACTTTTTGGAAGTCGGTTTTAAACTATGTTGTAACATAAAAATCAAAGCGAAATACTAAATTTTATTGAGGTGGCCTCAAAATTGACGGATTTTCATATAAACTTACATCTCCTATTTGGGTTAAATTGGGGGGGGGGGGGGGGAGTCAGAAAATTCATACTTAACTAACGTCTACGACAGTACAGGAACCCCTAGTAAAAATCATATTCGTATCTTTAGCAGTTTAGGCTCTACGATGTTTATTCAATAGATGAGTGAGAGAGCATCCTGTCGTTTTTATATAAGTATATATAGATATAGATTTGTATAGTATCAAATAACATAGGCACACACATAACCAATAAAAAATACATAACAAAGGAATACATTTTACAGACCATAATATGTTTAGTTTCAACCAATTCAACTATGCAGTTACTTATCTTATTAACACTTATCGAACACAGAATAAATTCTTCGTAGTTTTAAATTGACATAACTTTTTTATTTATACACCGATTTACATAAAATAAACACTAAATGTTAAGTGAAGTTTCCCACAACACATCGGTGAAAATTATATTCAAATTGGATAAGCCGTTTCTGAGATTAGCGTTTTCAAACACACAGACAAACAGACAAACAGACAAACAGATAAACAGACAAACAGACAAACAGACAAACAGACAAACAGAAAAGATTTCTAAAAACCATCATTTTGGGTTCTATATCGTATTAAAGACCTCTAGAAATGGTTTTCACCTAAATTTATTCCATGTACAGACAGCGACCTCTTACAGATTTATTATAGTATAGATAGAAGAAGAAGAAGAAGAAGATCTACCTGCTTTTTTTTTTTTTTTTTTTTTTAAGTTTTCGAGGGGGAAACCTTCAAAAGGTACCCGACGCCGTGGGAGCGACGAAGGGTTATGTGGGATTTTTACCGCACTAAAACCCCCCCGGTGGCCACCCTCGGCGCTAAAAAGAGGACTCCGGGATCTCCAACAAACACCACCGGAATCCTTTAAGCGTGTTGCCCCATCGGGCTCCTCCCAGATGGGCGGCTGTTCCCACCGCTCCGTCTAGTCTATACGACGATATGCGACCACACATACCGCCGTCCTTCCCGGGATCGCCTGGCTGGACGGTTCAAGCTCCAACTCTAGCCGCCCGCAACCCCGGAAGCCCCTTTTAGTCGCCTCTTACGACAGGCAGAGGATACCGTAGCCCTATTCTGATCCCGGAACTACAGGGACGATCTACCTGCTTACCGTATGTACCTACTTGTTATAAACCTATAGGAAAATTATATGTATTTGAAAGTAAATTGTTTTTTTTTTCATTATTTGAAATGCTGCTATAAATAAATACTCATATCAAATTTGGCTAAAATGCGTCTCTTATAATCATTTTTCATCAGTACTAAAGACATAAACGCGTGATGCGCAGGCGCATGCATACATGTGTAGAGCGTTATAATAATAAGCACAAACGTATCATATATGTAGTTCCAAAATAGACCGATAAAGTTAGACTAAATGAAATAATTATTGATTTGTGAAATTTAACTATAATATGAATCGTAAAATAAATCATGACGTCACTATTCGCCAAATCAATTATTTATTATTCTTGTGCAGGTCACTGATTATTATAATACTTATTTTATTCTATACGCAGTGAGTCTTGTTGGTTGTATATTTCATCACAATATGTGTAGTGGAACGCTGGTGAGAGTCATTAAAGTGAGATGATTGAGAAAGATTGACATATTTGAAATGAATGGGGGGCGGATTCTAGAAATATTTACTGAATACAATCTATAATATGGTGTTTAATAAAATTGCACGATAGAAGCAAGGACAAAAACATGGTTAACAAATAATGAAATTCAACCGCGTCTGTATACCGATACTACTGTGAGATTACAAATTTATTCTCGTACACGTTCGGAAACTCATATTCATTATGGTCGGTAACGTAAACATTACACTAAATAAGGTTATTAAACTCACCATAACATACCCTAATAAAGTAGAAACTCCATGTTAGTTCACATAACAAATGGTGGCACATGTCGCTGGCATCCGGCTCCGTATATTTAATATTAATACTGTACGTCCTCATAGAAGGAACAAGATTAATAGTTCAAGTTTCAGAGGACTCCATCAGTACATTTCAGTTTTCAGTGATTTATTTCATAACTAACTTGCAACAGTTCAGAGTTTCAGAGAATCTTTCGTACACGTACCAAAGTTTGTAGCACTTTGTCAATTTTTGGCAATGTTCTCTCGCTGGAATAAATAATATATTCAGTCGCTTCGGTCATAAATTAAGCTTCCAAATAGTTACTAGTTTTTCTTGTTGCATATAAAGTGTGAGAATCGCATATTATTAGATAAAAATGTAACGGGATTAAAAGCAGTAAACAGTACTATAACGCTAAATCTAAATCTATATGTGTATTTACTATTACTATAACAATTTATTAGGTCTTACAGATGACCGAGTATTATCTACACTTTACAGATAGTTATTATATTTTAATACTTATCGGGTACTCACGATATGCGGTTTTTAAATCCTTTTCGAATTCTTTTTGCCGATATTTCGACCCAGTTGCATGGATCGTGGTCACGGCGTTAGATATTATATTCCTTAAAATACATCTTACGTATTTACGTATAGGTATGTTTAGTATGAATTGCTGGACGCCATTTTCTCACGAGTCTTCTCCTTCCACGGACTATTAAGTAGTTGTAGGAATTTGCATTAATAGTATTGGCCATCTCTTTCGAATGCATGGAGTATCATGGAAGAACGATCGTGTTCAAGAAAGCGTATGTAATCTTTAAAACACCGACACGCATATTCAAGCACAATTTATCTGGTAGCATTATTTTCCATGATTATTATTACAAGCGTCTAGCTTGTAATAATAATCATGGAAAATAATGCTACCAGATGAAATAGACTTTTACGACATGTATATTTTGGTCACGTGAAGTTTTTTATGATGAGTAGCCACACATACAGTGGCGGATTTACCAGCAGGCTGAGTAGGCTGGAGCCTAGGGCGGCAAATTTTAAGGGGCGGCAAATTTAGTTCATAAATTTTTTATTTCGGTTTACAAATTAAAAAAAAAATATTATACACACATAATACGAATTAAATTAAATTAAAATATTTAACAAAAATCGAAATATTCTCATATCCAGTGCTAATTAATAAATATTTCAACATCTCTGCATGAACAATTCCTAAACGCTTTACTAATTATACATTACTGATTATGAACTTTTAGAATATCGCAATAGCGATTCGATATTATAATCGAAATTTAGTAATTTTTACATATATTCACTGATAACTGCTATAATTTTTTCTCCGTGTACCTAATAATTATGAGATCTGCTTACCCAATTCAATCTTGATATAATATCGATGGTCTAACCATGATTGCTGCAGCAAGTTTGCAACTTGTCAAATTCAATTTCAGAAAGTAATTTCTTTATGCGTAAAAAATACTGACTAAAATTGACTAATTTTCATTAAATAAAAAACTAGTTCAATATCTTCTAGAGATCACATTAATCGAATAACTGATAGTTGAACGACTGTGACTTGACAATAAAAAAATTCCTTCCTCAAAATATGAAGTGAGACAATTTGCTCATTAAAAAGTTGATACATTTTATCAGTTAATTATTTTATTTGTAGTAAGAAAAAGTTTTGAAAATCCAAATGAGCAGGCCTTAAGCGCTCATGTCGTACACGAATTATCTAAATTAAATGTTTACATCAGTAGATTTGATAACTTTTTTGCAAAGCCAACTTCAAATGTCAATGGGAATGAATTAATTATAATAAGATAAAACAATACTCAGCTGCAATTTTTTATTCAACGGCTTCTCTCCAATTAAATAAGTATATTAAAAAAAAATTGAAGTGAAAAAATGATTTTTTCGAAAGTTATCGTGTTTACTGTGAACACGATCATCCAAAATCCATACGATATGGCATTAAAATTACTTCCTTTTAAATAAAAAAAAATAATCATAACCGAAAAAATAATTTTTATAAGCTCAGCGATTATTTTTCTTTCTGATAAGTTGTTTTTTAAATAATATTCATGTACATCATATTTGTTAGGTACGGTTCAATGTGAGAAAATATCGGATTTAGATTTCTAGGCAAGAATAGAGCATACCTACTACGCGCTTCGCACTTAAGGCATGCAATTGCGTAGTCGTATTTGTATTGTAACGCCAGAACAAACGACATGACGATTCGGTAATTTCGATATTTTTTCCTTAAAATAATGTTTGTTAATAATTCTTTGCTATAAATTAAATTTTAAATTTCTTTCTATTAAATCAACATATGCAACGCTTCAACAGTTAAAAGAGGTTGAAATTATTGTCGAAAATTTAAAAAATACTACAGTATCTAACAATGATTCCATAAACATGAGAAGAAAGACATCTAAGGCTCAAATACCTAATAAGGTAAATTTGGATTTATCACCAGGATCAAATACAAGTGGTTGTCCGGAAATTTGGAGCAGTGCACAAAAACATAACTATGTCAAACATAGTGAGCATTTACAGGCTTCTTCAGGTGTATTATTATCAACACCAACTTTAACGCCTGTTCCATCTATGGTAGTGCAAGATGAGACTAATTGTAAACCCATGTATTCTGATATTGTCCGTATTCAAAGAAATTCTCAAACTATAAATGAAAAAGAAGGAAAATGGATCACTGTTCGTTCTCGAAAAAATAATTCCTCATTAAATAAGCGTTTTCTGGGTAAATTAGGTACAGCGGTAGAAGATAAATGTTTTAAAGCTGCTGAAATTAAACTGCCAATATTTATTACCAATATTCATAAGGATACAAAACAGGAAGATATAATTATGTGAATACATTTATAATAAAACTCAAGAAAGGGTAAATTTAGAGAAAATTATAACTAAAAAGGAAAACAATTACCACGCTTATAAATTCTTTGTTCCACGACAAAAGATAACGCTATTTTTAGATAATAATTTATGGCCACAAGGTATAATATTTCGTCGTTTTGTTCATTTTAAACACAGGGATGCGGTAAACGGTAAATTTAATTCTAATAATGCAGACAATACATAAATTTATAAGTTATAATTGTAAGAATGTAAAACGATCAATTGAAGATGTTCGACATTTATGTGAAATATGTGACTTGATAGCTCTTCAGGAAACATGGCTTTTACCAGAAGAACTTACATATTTAAATGGTGTTGATGAAAATTTTAATTGTACTGGTACTTCAGCAGTTGACACATCAGCTGGAATATTACGAGGGAGACCTTTTGGAGGTGTTGCATTATTGTGGCGTGCTAATGTATTTTCACATGTATCTGTAATTGATTGTGAGAATCCTCGTATATGTTGTATTAAGATAAAATTATCTAGCGGAAAATATATACTAGTTTTTAGTATATATATGCCTGTAGATATATCTGAAAATTTGATAGAATTTACTGATTGCTTAGCTATAATAAATGCAATTGTAGATAATGAACATATAGAATGTGCCTATATGCTAGGTGATTTTAATGCTCATCCAACAGAATTGTTTTATAAAGAGTTATCAAAATTTTCAATTGAACAACATTGGAGATGTGTAGATGTTGAAATGTTGGGTTTGAATTCTGGTGTATTTACATTTGTAAGCGAAGCACATGGTTCCAAGAGATGGTTAGATCACTGTTTGATTACAGATTCTGCAGCGCGATCGATAATAAATGTTCAAGTTTTATTCGATGTATTATGGTCAGATCATTATCCACTTATTATAGAATGTAATCTTAGTGTAATAAATTTGGAAACCAAAGTAATAAATAAAAAACAAAGTGACATTATTTGGGGTCAAAGAAATATAGAACAAATAAATTTATACTATAATGAATGTCATCGTATGCTAAGATTAATTACTTTTCCCGACACATTTAGGTTTTGTGGCGATAAACAATGTCAAAATTTTGATCATAAAGAAGAAATCAATAATTTATATATTAAGATTACATCAATTTTGAGTAATTCGGCGAAAACGAGTCTAAAAAATATTATAAATTGTAAGAGAAAGAAAACTGTTATTGGTTGGAATAAACATGTAAGTTTAGCTTACAAAGAAGCCCGATTTAAGCTTAAAAATTGGTTATATAATGGTAAACCTAGTAGTGGTAAAATATTTACAGAAATGTGTGAGTCACGAAAAATATTCAAATCCCGTTTGAAATGGTGTCAAAAAAATAAAGATAAATTAAAAGTTGATATTCTAGCCGCACATCACTCAAATAAGGATTTTAAATCGTTTTGGAAGAGTACTGATAATTTATCTAACACAAGATCAGTTCTCCCTATAAATATAAATGGTAATTTTGATAGCAAAGACATTGCCAATCTTTTTAAAAATCATTTTGTTGTAAAGTCTCCACATAAGTCAAAATTTTATATGAATAATAACCTATTTTCTGGTAAAGCATTGACAAAATTCACAACAAAAAATATCATTAATGTTATTAGAAATATGTCACCTGGAAAGTCTCCAGGTCACGATAACCTTAGCATTGAACATTTACTTTACGCGGGTCCTCACTTGCCAAGAGTTCTAAATTTATTATTTAATTTATGTATTCGGCATTCATACTTACCACCTGATATGATGAAAACAATTGTAGTACCCATCGTTAAAAATAAAACAGGTGATTTGTGTGACAAAAATAATTATAGACCTATATCATTAGGGACTATAATTGGAAAAATTTTAGATAGTTTGATTCATTCAGAAATAAACAAAAATATTAGTATACACGACAACCAATTTGGATTTAGACCTAAATTATCTACTGAAACAGCAATATTATCTCTAAAAAATACTATCAAATATTATACTAAACGTGATACACCAATTTACGCATGTTTTTTAGATTTATCAAAAGCATTTGATATGATTGATTATAATATTCTTTGGAAAAAACTACAGAAGGCTAAAATTCCTTTTGAATTAATAAGTATTTTAAAGTACTGGTATAATAATCAAGTAAACTTAATTAGGTGGGCTGGGACTTTTTCGGATCCATACAAGTTAGAAAGTGGTGTGAGGCAGGGTGGGCTAACCTCGCCTACTCTTTTTAATCTGTACATTAATGCACTTATCGATGAGCTCAGCAATAGCCATATTGGCTGTCATATTGATGGTGTTCCCGTTAATAATATCAGTTATGCTGATGATATGGTGTTGCTGAGTCCCTCAATATGTGGATTAAGAAAACTTTTAAGCATTTGCGAAAATTATGCTAAATATCATGGCTTAACATACAACGCTAAAAAAAGCGAAGTCATGGTTTTTGGGGCTAGTGGTAAATATCCAGCCTATGTTCCAAGTTTACAAATAAATGGAACAACCCTAAAAAGAGTTAATCAATTTAGATATTTAGGACACATTGTTACCACTGACCTCAAAGACGATGAAGACATTGAAAGAGAACGAAGAGCATTGTCAGTGAGGGTTAACATGTTGGTTCGAAGGTTTGCTCGTTGCTCTTTTAATGTTAAAAAAACCTTATTCAACGCTTACTCGACTTCTTTTTACACGAGCAGCCTTTGGGCCAACTACACCCAAAAAACTTACAATGCTCTTCGTATTCAATTTAATAATGGATTTAGGATGCTGATGGGGCTACCGAGATACTGTAGTGCATCAGGGATGTTTGCAAAAGCACGTGTCAATTGTTTTTATACTATAATTCGCAAAAAATGCAGCTCTCTGATGCACCGTGTCCGGGAAAGCTCCAACAGTATCCTAAAAATGATCAGTAATCGATTAGACTGTCAGTATATTAATCACTGTATCAGTAAACATATGATAAAATGATGTAAATGTACATTGAGTCCAGTTACTTGAATAAATAAATTATTATTATTATTATTATTATATAAAAATAACCAAGGATCTAGCACGGTACCATAGTTCTCAATAATAATAACTATATGGGAAAAGTTGATGTAACGAGGATGATGGAGCACAAATTATAAAGTTGAAATTTCATTGATAGAAAATTGATATGATTGTGGACTAAGATATCAAAATTTAGAGGTGGCAAAAATTGAATAGCCTATGGGCGGCAAATCTATAAATCCGCCACTGCACACATAGGATATATTTTATACATGAATTACAAATCAGTTGACACCGGACTTAGGACAGTTACGTACAATGAAAGTTATATGTACAAATAAAGACAAGTTACAAAGTCTATTTCACACAAGAAAATCTCGTACTTCGATCAAATGAAATATTCATCAATTATTTTACGTTACTTAACTCACTATTTATTTTATTGTACCTACCTATATACTTTCCTTGCTTTTCATTGCCTTTCAAGTCACCTCAAAGATATCGCTATTTTTATAACACATATTTATTTATTTATTTCTTACGAAAACTTACAGCTAATGTAATACAGTAGTGCTTAAAACTATAATCAGACTGAATGCCAATTAAAAGTTTTCACAGATAGGTAAGAGAATAACAATATAATCGTTTAACAGACAGTAGACTAAAAAAAACAAAAATAAAATAATATAAAAAGATACATAACAAAGTTCGCGTTACGTTATGTGTTCCTATTGCACAATTATAAGTATGACTTTATTACAAGTAGGTATTATATAGTTAACTAATGTAATGTAATATATTAATTGTCGGTAGATATATTGCTTCTGCGACTTACACTCCTCTGACTAACTATAATTTGAATTCTTAGATAAATCGCAATTTGGTTTAATCAAACATATTTACAAAATACTTGAATATTATAATAATTATGTCATTATTACGTTACTTCGATATTACGTTAAAAATCGGTATTCGATGATGAAAATATTTGGACGCTGAATTTTGAATATATAAGTCCGAAGCGTCCAACGTAAGAATTGGACAACGTGCAGGATTTTATTGGTGACATTCCTGCATATATATTACGAGTAAGAGGAATTAAGGTGTACGTGGCTCGCTTGCATAAATTATTATCGTTTCAGAACTATACGATTCTCGTTGTTGTTATATAGTCCAGACATTTTATAGTTTTACCTAGAAAGGTTTGAAAATTGATTATTTTATAGATTTCGGTGCTCTTTCCGAATTTCAACTTTGTCATCTCGTATTTCAGCGCTCGCGCCGCCATATTGAAAAAATGGCGCCATATAACAGTTTTTTGGGAATAACCCGTTCAAACGCATTTATTTACTTGGAAACAGAAACCACGTTCCGTTTTTGGATGCTATGAATTTTACCAAATTGTTAAATGTAGCCTCTAAATCACTTATTACATAAAACTAGATCTTAAATTAATAACTTCATTGCCAAATGAAGAACTAACCGAAGATTATAATGTAATAATGATTAATTTTTAATCTTTAATTTTTTTTTAAATTAATTCCTATGCTAAGTTCATGAATAGTGTAGTCAATCTGATAATGCCTCTAGATAATGTCATAAATCGTGAACCTTAATCGTTTATTAAATTTGGATTGTCGCTAACCCATTATTGTCCCACTGCTGGGCCACGGGTCTTCTCTCAGAATGAGAGAGTTTTACATAGTTCGTTAGAGAAATTTGGATTACCTGAACCTAAATTATTCCGTAGTAACAATATTTTAACGACATTTAGGTATTTATGAGTATGATGTATGAGCGGAAAAAATCAAACGTCGCGAAGGAAATTATAATTTCCATGACCATGCACTACAGCAAGGATACATGATCATGTAATTAAATATGAAATGCGGTTTAAATGCTGTTTACTAACTAATACCAGTCATTCTGGAGAATTCTCGAAAAGAAATCGCTAAACATATGACACAAGACTGGTGCGTGTTTGTATGGAAAGCGGTGTTACAAGTGTTAATTTCCGTCAAAGTTTTTTATCCTTAGTGAAAGCGAAAACTACTTACTAACTTAAATAATGAACGTCTATCATTAACACTGTACCTAATGATTATATTTTGATCGACTTTTTAATTAAAATTAATTTAAAATTTTCAAACTTACATGATTAATTAACGTTTATTCTATAATGAACAATTAAATACCACTTCATAAATATATGAGTTACAGTAAGAACCATCGAAAATAGTATCCGTTTTCTATATCTATCTTATTGGAAAATTTGCTTCTAAACCTACCTATAAATAATCTAGATCTAATATTATTTTTGCTGTATAGTGTTTTGAATAGCATTAACAGCTGCGGGATGGATTTCCAGGAGATAGCGCAATGGAAATAATTGTCCAGCCGCTGAACAAATAGGTACTATTTTAGACTGCAAATCCGCTACGTTAAATATATTTTGAGATATATTGGATTGATGATGGTGATGACACAGTACTTTAAGTAATCCGAATATTATATATACACATTTTATAATTAACACTGTTATTAACAACGCAACAAGTACCTAACATTGTTAAATTACTTATAAAACAGAGTGCTTAAAAACATTTATATTTGTAATTGTATAATTTAATATTTGTATTTGTTTAATATATCTAGTTTTCATGAAACATTTGATACTTATTTTTATTGTCACGATATTTATTTATTTTTGATCACCTAGTTCATTTACACCAATTATAATAATAAAAAAAAACAGTAGTCTACATTATGGAATAGCTAAATGCAACTTCATTTATAGGCGAAGACTGCTTGTAATAGCTTGGAACGAGTAACACGTAAATCAAATAATAATAATGATGATGATAAAGAAAAGAAAAAACACCCTCCTCCCTTTTTCTCTGACAGCAGGCGCCATTATTTTTATGCATTCGGTTGAAATAATGAGTTAAATTACAAAGATAACTTAATTACAAACGTAAGATTAATTTAATTAGATAAATTTACAGGTGGCAGAGCCAGCGTAATTCAACCGGGCAAGTACCACCGCCACACCTATTTCTAGCGTGAAGCATTTCTTGCGTTTCAATGGAGGAGTGTGATTTCCGGCACACTTATATATGAGGAGACCATAAGTGTGATACTACAATGAGATAAAAAAAAATGTTTTAGGCCTAAAAAAATATGATTTATTTTATCAAATAAGGCGATGAAGTAACTCATAACAATCATACCAATAAAAAACAATACTTCATACGCTTACTTCAAAATCACATTTCTTAAAACATTTTTTTACTCCATAGATTAGAATGTATTAATAACATTTCCGTCTATCAAAAGCGAATTGTTAAAAATTTCTTGACATTGCGACTCTACTGCCCTCTCATCAACCCATTTTGGCCCACTGGTGGGCACGGGTCTTCTCTCAGAATGTGAGTTTAGGCCATAGTCCACCGCGTTGGCCAAGTGCGAATTGGTGGACTTCCATCCATCCATCCATCCATCCATCAGCCTTTGAAAGTCCACTGCTGGACATAGGCCTCCCCTAATCTGCGCCACTTTGACCGGTCCTGGGCCATCTGAATCCAGCGGTTACCCGCCGTCTTCTTCAGGTCATCAGTCCACCTGGTCGGGGGGCGGCCTGCACTCCTTTTGCCCAGACGTGGTCTCCATTCGAGGACTGTTCTACCCCATCGGTTGTCTGTCCTACGAACGATTGCCACTTCAGCTTACTAATTTTGAGAGCTATGTCGGTAACTTTCGTTCTCCTACGGATTTCATCGTTACGAATTCTGTCACGCAGGGAAATACCAAGCATAGCTCTCTCCATAGCTCGCTGAGCGACCTAGAGCTTACGCACGAGGCTCACAGTAAGGGACCACGTCTCGGCACCATATGTCATCACTGGCAACACACACTGCTCGAACATCTTCGTCTTCACTCTCTGAGGTATATCGGATGAGAAGATATGGCGCAGTTTCTCGAACGCTGCCCAGCCGAGTTGGATTCTACGAGTGACCTCTTTCTCGAAGTTGGACTTACCCATCTGCACCGCCTACCCTAGGTAAATGTATTCGTCAACAACTTCGAGGGTGGTGCCGTCAACAACAACCGGTACGGGTGTGACATGGACGTTAGACATGATCTTCGTCTTGTCCATGTTCATCTTAAGACCCACCCGTTGAGAGGCACCAGAGAGGTCGCTGAGCATGGTGTTGAGGTGCTCCATCGACTCCGCCATGATGACTATGATGACTGAAGCGACTCCAACACCGCCCATGTCTCTATAGAATCAAAGGTTTCTCATAGTCCACATAAGCCACACACAACGGCAGATTGTACTCCTCGGCCTTCTCTATTATCTGCCGCAGTGTGTGTATGTGGTCCATGGTACTGAAGCCTTTTCGGAATCCGGCTTGTTCGGGAGGTTGAAAGTCGTCGAGCCTGCGAGCTATACGATGGTGGACTTACTACTCTCCAATTGCATAAAATTAAAAGCATAACTAACTAGTCTCCATTGCATCCATCCAAGTCTCCATCTAAAACGTAAAATGAAACGTTACGTCAGTGACAAATAGTCACACGTCAAAATACACTGTCGGTCACGATAGTTGTCAAAGTCAAATAATGTCAAAGAACTTGAAGAAAAGGAGTGATTACTGCTTACTTTTTCATCTTTGTAAACAAAAAACGAAATACTGTAATTAATGTACAAAAATTAGCTATCGCATTATAGGGAGTTTGTTTATAACTAAAATAGTTAATCAGTAAAAAATTGTTAAATCATCTTTCGTGGATTCAGAATAACAAGGGCGTGAAAAAGAGTGATACGAAATGATAATCATGTTAGGGAAAAAGTTGTAATTCGTTAATTAATATTATTAGCCTACAGTTATATTGATAACGAAGCATAATTCATCAAAATGTCGGCGTTATTGACGGCTGACTGGTTCCTACTGGAATCCTATTACAGGTTTGTGATTATTATTTTATTTACCCACCCATTAATTAGCCTTTTGAGGTCTACTGCTGGACAGAGCTCTCCCTTGCAAAGGTTTATGCCAAAACTCATCGCGCCTGGCTTATTTCACCGCAGCCAGTGTTGATGTTACACAAGAAGACACTGCTGCCAATGTTCTCAATTTTGTTCCATATTCTGCTCCTGCCGCATCCACAAAAAGAGAAAGTGGTGGTATTCAAGATAGACTCTATACAGGAGTTTATTATATTAGATACAACCTTACACCAAAGCCAAAAAAAACATTTATCACTCATAATATGTTTAACATAACTTACAACATAAGATCTAGTATCTTATGTTGTAAGTTATATTCAAACGAAAATAACGATTATATATAAGCTATGAAAACATTCCAATATTAGTGTAATTGATTTAATATATTTAACTTAAATATGCTCTTTATCAAGATAAAACAAGTTTGCTTTCCCTCATTGATTTGTACAATAGTTACAAATTGATATTCTTAGTGTTTCTATTATTACTTGGTGCGACTGTTTACAGGAAAATTGACCTGTACACCATGCTATGGTCCATGCACGAGGGTCTTGGCAGCATGATGGTGAGTGGAGCTGCTTACGGAGGCCCCATTGCTGTTGTACGAGATAAGAAATATGTCACCAGCAATGCGAAACCTGTCATCACAATCTATAACTGTGTTGGAAATGTTATATCAAAGATCTTGGTATGTTGACACCCATTTAACTAAGTATATGTGCATCATAAACTCAAAGTTACATGTTTTAAGTAGAATATATTTCTGAAAATGACAATAGGGCATGTTATGAAATGAAATTTCTTTACTTAGTATGGATTTATGAATTCACTTACAAATTATCAGTTACAATGTTTTTCCTTTGCTAAAATCACAATGACTTTGTCAAAATCAACGCAATGTTCAATAATTGTCAATTGAGCTCAATAAGTCCTATGAATATATAACTAAACTGAAACATGAGAACAAAAATGAGGCATTAAGGCCGGCTGTTAGCATGCTACAGGTGATAAATAAACATGTTTCATAACATATTATATTTTTATCGTCTAACAATATTTCTGGAATAACCCAAAGCTAAAGCAATTGAAATTGAAAATTTGAAAATGAAAGCAGAGCTATATGTTTATTTATTTAAATAAATATTGTGACTAAAATAACCATAGCAAGAGAGGCATACTTTACATTAATGTTTACCAAGGATGTTTCATTTAACTTTGGGTTATTCCAGAAATATTGTTAGACGATAAATCATCAAAACTTTTATATGTTGTGCTCAAAGCTTAAAGACACCTGATTATTTATTGACATTTAGCCCGTGTGGTGTTTACCTTACTCATTTCAAATCTAGAATCATACATAGCAGTAAGATACAAAATGTCTTCATGCTAAGAATAAAATATGAGCTCTAATGCAAAACTTGTATTTTGTGAAACAACAAAATTTTATTTACTTTTTTAAGGACTTTCTTACATGATGTGGTTATTAAAGGGACATAACTTTTATGTTCACCGCTTGTCAGTTTTTAGCACATTATCATAATTTTTAATTCCTTACGATCCACATAATGTAATCTTATTATAAAGAACAGTTTGAAGTATTTGACTCAATTACTTTACATGACCAATTCAATATTTTCTGCTATTACTTCTATAACTAAAAAAAATATTCGCTCAAAAATATATATGAAGTCATATCTAAAATATTTCAGTGGAACAGCGGAGTACTAATACACATGGGCTGGTCTGACGGAGAGCAGCTTTTATGTGTACAGGAGAGTGGAGATGTACTCATTTATGACATGTTTGGAGCCTATCAAAAAACCTTCAGCATGGGGCAAGAAGCTAGGGACACAAAGTTATGTTATTTGCTGGAACTTATCTAACTAAATCTTTGCTTAATACAAAAAGCCTATGACATAATATGATTAATAGTATAAGACTAAGTCATACATTTTAAAGTTGGTAGGGCCAATGTAGTTTGACCTGGGATGTACCACTGCCTAGCTATTTCTAGCGTAAAGTATTTCTTACGTTTCAATGGACGAATGTGATTGCCGGCACACTTTTATATGTGGCGCCCATCATAGTCCTCGGGAGTACCAACACATCTGTGATTGATTTCAGGTAGAACCACTGTTTTGTTTGAAGTTCCTTACAGATGTCCAAAGGCGGCAGTGACCACTTACCATCAGGTGGACTGCATGCTCATTTGCTACTTCAATTAGATAAAAAAAGAAACATAGTCATACATGATATCTAAATTCCAATTAGTCCCAATTAGAATATATCATAGGATAATGAATAAAGTCCACCAATTTGCACTTGGCCAGCTTGGTGGACTATGGCCTAAAACTCTCTCATTCTGAGAGAAGACCCATGCCCAGCAGTGGGACAATAATGGGTTATACCCCAATGAATAAAGTAACAATTCATATTATTTTATAAAAATATTTAAACACTGCACTCCTGCCAAGTCAGATAACCTAGCACTTACACAATCTTTAGCATTGTTACATATCCCATCATATCATGAAAAATACACATAATTGTATATAAAATAAATATATTTAATATTTTTATAGGTATGCAAAGCACAGCTATTCTCAAACCCTCATGGAATAGGTCTGGCAGTCATAACTACCACCAATCGAATGTTTCTTGTCAGTAATGTCTCAGAGCCAAAAATACGATCTGTTCCAGACTTACCTAGTAAGTATACTCATGTATTTTGTAGCCTGGTACTAAAGGGGTCAAAGTAAATTTCTGTATGAAATGAGAAAGTAATGTCACTTTGTGGAAAAAGTATAATACTTTTCTGCTATAAGGTGTCAATTTATCAATGATATATCAGAAGTCGACTTTAGCTCTATTATCACCGGAACATTTTATTTGTACTATGTACTAAATACACATTAAATACCAAGATTTGTTACAGTTGACCATAAGTTTGAAACCCCACCCCTACAATTCTACTGGAGAAATAAAAGTAGAAATAAAATTGTATATTTATTTTACTATAGTATACTGCAGTAGAATTTAACCATAATTTTGATCTTTATTGGTGTACCAAAAAATAATATCAACTATAAAAATTTAATCAATTTAAGTCATAGCTCCATATTCTTATCATATCATTCAAAATAAAAGGGAAATTCCACATACATGTCTTTGTACATATTTCAGGAGCAAATGAACCAATAAGTGCATGGTGTGTCATAAGCCAGGGACTACGCTCCTCTGCAGTTATTGGATTCCTTGTGTGCCGGGATAAAGAGGTTTACAAATGTCAGCTCGGTGAGACGAGAGCTGTACTAATGGTAATTAATGCTATATTTCAGTTATTTTTTACTTGTGTGACAGCAAATTTATCTTGATTCTCTGCTCTTAAAATAAACTAACGCCTTATCTGATTGTCTTTTATAAGCTCCATTACCCAACTATACAAAGTAAAAATCCCTACTAATATTATAAATGCGAAAGTAACTCTGTCTGTCTGTCTGTCTGTCTGTCTGTCTGTCTGTTACTCTTTCACGGCAAAACTACTGAACCGATTTTTATAAAATTGTGTACATAGATAGTGGTGACCTTGGGATCCATTATAGGCTACTTTTTATTTCAAAAAATGGGTTGAAAATGTTAAAATCGAGCATAAATGTTTGTATGGTAGTTCGTTTTTGACTAAGAGCTGTACTATTATTTACGTCAAGGGGTATCATAGATTTGATTAAAAACTTATGTGAATAATAAAACATTAAAAAATATTGATTTTGAGTCGACAACATATATTCGTAAAACTCGGTATGTCGTGAATTTTGTTATATTCCAATGCAAATGACAACCTCCATATTGGCTTTTGACATAGAGGTGTACTAATAATTCCGTCAAGGGGTATGATAGATTTGATTAAAAACTTATGTGAACAATTAAACATTAAAAAATATTGATTTTGAATCGACAACATATATCCGTAAAACTCGGTATGTCGCGAATTTTGTTAAATTCCAATGCAAATGACAATCGCCATATTGGCCCTTTCGCCTGGACGTCATCGTGAGTTCGTTCAGAAATAATACATATAAATTGGTAACACTTAATTATCATTCAAATAGATGTGATAAATTTGATTTAATTTACCCATAATATGGGTTTATAATATGAAAATGTATTTATAATGCGAAAGATACGATTATAATTACGAGGAATTCCCGATGAGTTAAATATTAGGTATACTTGCGCTATCACTGTTCTGTTGAATTATGTTGAATGAACATTTGATAGATGGCGTTATCTACAATACAACTTCGAAGTAATATCGATAAATTAAATGTTGATGTTGAATTACTAATAATTCCGTCAAGGGCTAAGAAACACTGGTTTGCACACTTGATTATAAAATAAATCCACGATAGCATATTTATATCTCTTAAGGTTAACTCACAATAATTATTTTTATGTTCCATAATTTAACTAAAAATAATACGTTATTTTCGAGTCTGTTGTCTTTTGTTCAGTATTAATCCTTATGTCGTCGTCAACCCATTATTGTTCCACTGCTGGGCACGGGTCTTTTCTCAGAATGAGAGAGTTTTAGGTCATAGTCCACCACGCTGGCTATTTGCGAATTGGTGGACTTCTTGTGGAATCCTTATGTAAATAAATGCATTCGTTAGTTTCGTAATTTTACAAAATTGTTTTTTACACTGTATGCATCAAATAAATACGTTTAAAGTCATTAGAGATATCAAATTATATAACTTCCTTCAAAGGGTACGATAATAAAATTCCGTCAAGGGGCAAGATAGACTTGATTGAAAACTTATCTCAATAATAAAACATTAAAAAATATTGATTTTGAGTCGACAACATATATCTGTAAAACTCGGTATATCGCGACTTTTGTTTATCGCCATATTAGCCATTTTGCCCTGATGTCATCTTGATCCTTAGTTCATTATGAAATAATAGATACCTATAAATCGATAACAATTAATTATCATACAAATAAATGTGATATAAATTTGATTTAATTTACCCACAATATAAAATTACGAGGAATTACCGATGAGTTAAATATTAGGTATACTTGCGCCATCTATCCTGATCTATGTTGAACTACTATGTTGAATTACATTAAATGCGATAGGTGGCGTTATTTACAAAACAACTACGAAGTCTATCGATAAATTAAATGTTGATGTTGAATACTAATAATTGCGTCAAGGGCTACGAAACACTGGATTGCTACCTTAAATATAAAATCAATCCGCGATAGTATATCTCTATAACTTATGGTTAAGTCACAATATTTTTTTTATGTTCCATATTTCAACTAAAAATATTACGTTAATAATTTCGAGTGTGTTTTCTTCTGTTCGGTATTAATCCTTATATAAATAAATGCATTCGTTAGCTTTTACACTATATGCATCAAATAAATACTTTTAAAGATATTAGAGATTTGAAATAATAAAGATGTGTCTCTCGGCAGGGGTAGGTAACCGTCTCGCTCGCGCATGCTAATACATGCCGGCCGCCGATGCGTGTGCATTATTAGAGTAATCTGACCACTTGATAGTGTCCAGTGTTGAGTAGGACACGAATGTTAAATAAGTTTGTAAGAATAGCGTTTTTTTGTACTAGACCAGTACAAACATTGCACTTCACCCTGCAGCATAACCCTGAAAATTTTTAAACATACTGCGGAAAAGTTAAAATCAATCTTTGTAATCGATGCGTTTTGGTTTAAATGTGGAGCAGGATTTGGTTTACAAGGTGCTTCTTGGTATTGTGTGACCACTAAGATTGTTAATTAATTCAAAGAAAGGCGGTTCACAATCGTCTAATTTTAAAATTCTAATTCTAATTTGTCTAATTTTTAAAATATTTTAACATAACAATTATGATCCTAACCACAAATACATACTTTAAATTCGTTTCTTTACTCTTTGTATGTCCGGGTAAATCGCCTGAGCGGCTAAACTCATTTGGATAGGACTTGCACTATAGAAAAGGTTGTGGAATAACATAATTATAGACTACTTTTTATCATATAATTTCAACGGGGTCGAGATTTTTGCGGGAAAAACTTTGCGATACACTCATTTTTACGCGGGCGAAGCCGCGGGTACAGCTAGTATTGTATAAATTGACGACCCGCGTGGCGTAGCGGTTACCATACCGGTCTGACGCGCAATGGGTCCCGGGTTCGATTCCCGGCCAGACAGGTATCTGAATGATGAGTTTAGATTCATGTTCTGGGTCTGGGTGTTTGTGTATTGTCTTGTGTGTGTCCATGGTACCCACGACACAGGAGAAAATCCTAGTGTGGGGCTATGTGTGTAGAAAGCGTGTTTTTTTTAAATTACTTTAAGTTAGTTGGGGGGGGGGTCTTATGTAGACAATGGCTACTTACCATGAAATTGATTGTTTAAACATATTAGAAACCATACGTTCAATTATTATATATACACTACTTGTGCACTAATGAAGAAAAATATCTTAGTGATAGGTTATTCGTCCCTGTAGTTCCGGGATCAGAATATGCCTACGGTAAGGGGCCGACTAAAAGGGACTTCCGGGGTTGCGGGCGGCTAGAGTGGGAGCTTGAACCGTCCAGCCAGGTGATCCCGGGAGGACGGTGGTATGTGTGGCGCATACTGCCGTAAAGACTAGACGGTGCGGTGGGCCCAGCCGCCCATCTGGGAAGAGCCCGATGGGAGAACGCGCTCAAAGGATTCCGGTTGCGTTCCTTTGGAGATCACGGAGTTTTCTTTGTAGCGCCGACGATGGCCACCGGGGGGTTTTAGTGCGGTAAGAATCCCACATAACCTTGCGTCGCTCCCATGGCGTTGAGTACCTTTTAAAGGTTTCCCTCGAGAACAAAAAAAAAGTGATAGGTTATCGGTCATCGAAACGGGATTAATAATTCTGAACGGTAGCCTGTTTATAATGACTGGTAGATAATTCAAGCCTGTTCAACTGATGAAGTACTACCGGCACAAATATTCGTGGGCTGCAGTGACTACTTAACATCTAATGGAATGCAATTTGTCAATTGCTACTTCTACCTTATTAAAAAAAATGCATTAGAAGTTATACTTCTTTGGCGTAACGGGATAAAAATATTTAAAAAGAAATTTTTTGCCGTATTCTCATCATTTTTTATAACGCGTTTAAAGAAGTATAACTTCAAATAAAAACGTGCTGCACTCGGGAACTGCGGCTTATTCTCATTTTCATTTCAACTTCATACTGATACTTTTGTGTGACGAATCTTTATATTTGAGGTCGTATTCCGATCCGGTGGTAGTGTAAGAAAAAAAATGTAACTGACAATTTGTAAGTGCCCCCGTAGGCCTATACAAAATAAAGACATTTCATTTCATTTCATTTCACTCTCATCATTTTTACATAACGCGCCCAAAGAAGTGTAACTTCAAAAACACCCTAAATCTGTTTCAGAAACCAGACATACAAAACGCGTACACACTAATCCTATCAATAGTGCCGTCTCAGAACGGCAAGCATGTGGCGTTGTTCACGGATTCCGGGTTCCTCTGGATCGGCTCGTCGGACTTCAAGAGCAAGTACTGTGAGATCGACACGGGTTATATTATACAGCCTAAGGAGTTGGTATGGTAAGTGACTTGTTTAATTTTGTTTTTAATTTCCTTACAAAACTGTTGATTTAGTGTACATTTTTTCAGTGCACGAAAATCTAGTAATAAATACTTTTTTGTTTTAAAAAACGCATTCTACACTCATAGCCGCACAGTAGGATTTTCTCCTGTGTCATCGGTGCCATGAACACACACAAAGACGAATACACAAACACTGAGACCCAGAACAAGAATCTAAACTCACCATTCAGATACCTGTCTGGCCGGGAATCGAACCCAGGACCCACTGCGTGTCAAACCGGTATAGTAACCGCTGCACGACGCGGGTCGTCAATTTTAAAACAAACAAACGGTAGTTTTTTTCTAAATTTGCGATATGAAGGCTTGGAGACCGAGCGTTCAGTATTCCATCTGCTAAGTGATCACTGCCGCTCATGGCTTTTTTATCTAAGTGAAGTAGCAAACGAGCATACAGTCCACCTGATGGTAAGTGGTTACTGACGCTGATGGACATCTGTAAGCAACTTCAAATAGAACATGTGTTCTATCTGAAGTCAATAACAGATGCGTTGCCGTTCCTGCGGACTATGAGGGTCACCTCATATAACAGTAAAATATATGTGGAGAACCCGGTCGAACTACACTAGTTCTACCGGCACGCATACATGCATGTAAACTAACTGTACTGTAATTATGTCATGATCTGTGTGTAGTGCTGTTGGTGTGTAAATAAATAAAAATGAAATAAAATATCCACCAGGTGGTAGAACCAGTGTAATTCGACCGGGGAAGTACGACACCACCTATTTCCAGCGTGAAGCATTTCTAGCGTTTCGATGAAAGTGTATGGTTGCCGGCACACTTTTATATGAGGCGACTATCATAGACCTCGAGAGCAGCAACGCATATGTGATTGACTTCAAATGGAACCCATGTTCTGTATGTAGTTGATTACAGACGTCCATGGGCGGCAGTGACCACTGACTATCAGGTGGACTGCATAATCGTTTGCTACTTCAGTTAGATAAAAAAAATCCTATTTATATTATAGGTGCGGATCCCAAGCAATAGTAAGCCACTGGGACAACATGATGCGGATCTACGGGTTCAATGGTACATCTGAGTCTTACCCATACGACGGACCCTTCCACATAATACCGGAGATCGACTGTGTGCGCGTTATATCTGAAATGACGCACGAGCTCATACAAAAAGTGCCTCTGGTGGTCGAGAAGATATTTAGAATCAACAGCACCGCTCCGGGTTCATATCTCCTGGAGGCATCGAAGCAATTCCAGGTATTTATTTTTATAAAGTTAAAGTAGTGAGTGACCATGTAATCCGTAGTATATTTGGCCATCGCCACCCAAAAACTACTGTAATGAACAATATCTGCTTGGTGCTGTAATTTAACCACAAGGGTTTTATTAGAGACCACCAAAACGTATAGTATGTAATGGAAGGACAGCTCATTTTTTTTATCTGACTGTAGCAGCAAACAAGCATGCAGTCCAACTGATGGTAAGTGGTAACTGCCGCCCATTGACATCTGTAAGCAACTGCATATAGAGGATGGTTTCTATCTGAAGTCAATCACAGATGCGTTGCTACTCCCAAGGACTATGATGGTCGCCTCATATAAAAGTGTGCCGGCAACCACACCTTTCCAATGAAACGCATAAAATGCTTCACGCTAGAAATAGGTGTGACGGTGGTACTACTCTGGTTCGACCGACTGCCTGTCGAACTACACTGGTTCTACCACCTGGAGAATAAATATATGCCGATAAAGGTGTTATTATTTTAAAACAATAAGCTCATTTACGTAATTTATTTGATATTTTTATATTGATAACGGTGGCTACTGACGGCCTAATGATTGAACAGTTCGCCTAATGTTAAGCTGACAATGCCCCCTACGGACATCTGTGATCAACATCAGATAAATTGTAGTCATACTTAAGGTTAGTCACAGATGCTTTGCTACTCCTGAGAAATAATGGAACGCCTTGAATAAGTATAAATAGATATAGGTGTGGGGTGGTGCTTCTCGGTCAAACAACAAAAAGCTTAAAAAACGCTTTCTACACTTATAGCCCCACAGTAGGATTTTCTCCTGTTTCGTGGGTGCCATGGGCACACACAAAGACGAATACACAAAAACCCAGACCCAGAACAAAAATCTAAACTCATCGTTCAGATACCTGACTGGCCGGGAATCGAACCCGGGACCCACTGCACGTCAGCCCGGTACGGTAACCGCTCGGCCACGCGGGTCGTCAAAGCTCTACCACAGTTTTAAATCTTTCCAGAAACGTAGCCACCGCGCGGACGAATACATCCGCCTGGTGAAACCGGACCTGCCCAACGCGGTGCAGGACTGCATCAACGCGGCGGCGTTCGAGTTCGACCCCGAAGTCCAGAAGATGCTGGTCCGCGCGGCCCAGTTCGGCAAGGGGTTCATCATGGACCCCGTGCTCACGGACCACTACGTCACCACGTGCAGGTGGCTCCGCGTGCTCAACGCTGTCCGCGATCAGAGGGTCGCGATACCTCTCACGTTTTTGCAGTATCCTTTGTGTATATCATTTTTTTTATCTGACTGAAGTAGCAAACTAGCATGCAGTCCACCTAATGGTAAGTGGTAACTGCCGCCCATCGACATCTGTAATCAACTTCATACAGAACATGGGTTCTATCTGTAGTCAATCACAGATGCGTTGCTACTCCCGTGGACTAAGATGGTCGCCTCATATAAAATAGGCGTGGCGGTGGTACTTCCCCGGTCGAACTACACTGGTTCTATTACCTTAAATTTTTTGAACGATTTTTGTATAGGGTTCAACAAATCAAGAATGTAGGAAGGAATGAACATTATGAATAAAGAACGAATGGATGAAAAAGAAAGTAATTAAAGAATAAAATAAATTAATTAAAAGAACACTATAAAAAAGCAAATGTTAGCAATATTTCACTAAACAAGTTGTAGGAAAAAGAACATTAGCCAGCATCCATATAATTTATTGTGAATGGTCACTGCCGTCGACGTTATAAATCCAAGGCCGTATTTACCAAAAAAAAATTAGAGTATATTTGTTCCGGACTCACTCTTTAGCAAAGGATAGAAAAATTGTAGAGAATTGCCAAAAATCTTTTATGTCCAGTTCGAAGGTATAAGACACCCTGTTAACAAAACTGTAACTATATCCATGTCTTTATCTTATTCTTTTTATCAGTTGTTATAATGGAAGTAATGTAAGCAGATAAACTCATTAAAATATTTTGTATCGCTTAGCATCTAATACTTTTCAAAATAAAAACAATATATTATCCCTTAAATTATAAAAACAGAGTTCAAAATCTAGGCGAAAGAATACTTCTAGACAGGCTCATATGGCGTCGACTACACTGCCTGGCGGGGCACATCGCTTCGTACCTCCAGTTGAAAGATGGACAAACCAGGGTGCTTTCACACTGGGCATGTTATAAGGTAAATGATAAACCCCTTTCGAAGGTTTACTCTGCTTTAGGATATTATTATTTACATGTATTAAATTAATGTAATTTTACTATGTAAATTTTTTGCACATCTTTCGTCAACTCATTATTGTCTCACTGCATGGACACGGGTTTTCTTTCAGAATGAGAGAACTTAGGCCATAGCCCACCGCGCTGGTCAAGTGCGAATTTTATGGTTACCTTACAGGCGATAGTAGAAGACATGCCAAACAAATGCATGGAGAATATGATAAGATCAGGAGTAATCACTAAAGTCTTTTCTAGGATTTTAGTATTCCTCATCGACCGCAAATACAATTTTAAAGAATGTCTTGGTGAATAAATCTTCCGAAGAGGAGGTCGCTGTCGTTCAGATTTCTGAGGAAATATAGGTCCTTTTTCCGAAATTTCCACTTAGTTTGCATTTAAATCTCTTGGGACCTAGAATCATTTAGCCCTCGCCAGCGCTAGTGTTTTAATTATTAATTTTATCACAGGTGACCCAGCCACACTTGGACAACGAAAGCGCGGCGCGAGAGATAGGCGAGAAGCTGCGCAACATTCCCGGCATCTCGTACTCCACCATCGCTATGAAGGCGGCCGAGAAGGGCCGAAAAGCGCTCGCTATTAAAGTAAGTTCACGAGACCTTACTCTTATTTTTATTAATATTACTAGCTGTACAGTACAGCAACGCGCGCAGGGTACAGCGTACAGGGTACAGTGTACCCTGCGCGCGTTGCGACGCCATCACAAAAAACTCACTAGAAACCTTCGCGAGCTCATGAATAACAACTTTGCTTAAGATCATCACGTGACCAAATGAATAATTTACGATTCTATAGAGAAAATACAGACAAACATTCATTTTTATATACATATAAGAATGCGAAAGCTTTTTACTGTCACATAAATCTACTGGTCATATTACGTTGTTAGGCACACAGATTGTTTATGGCCTGAATTAACACATGGAATACTCATTACCATTGGAAATGTGATCGAAGCGGGCCGAGCCATGGGAAATTTGCTAGTTAAATATAACTGTTTTTGTAACAACTTAGTTAAAGCCATTCTATTTCAATAGCCATTCAACCTTATTGAAATTATCATATTTTAAATCGCCATTTGACCAGTTACCGAAATGGTAAACGAAAAATTTGGTTACAATCAAAAGGTAATATTATATGTCGTTTAAGAATTAGGGTCCTTATATGGAGAATTTGAGATAGCGGTATAGTAAGGGCAATATTTATAAAAAATGACTCATTACCAAAAGCAATAAAAATGTGTACTGATATTTCAAAGTTTCGTTTCATAATATTATGATATTCATATTATTTATATATTACATTCATACAAATGAAAGGTAAATTACTTACGTACAAAACATTGCAAGTTAAATAAAAGCTTTTAAAAAAGGGTAGTCGCATCAACCCATTATTGACCCACTGCTGGGCACGGGTCTTCTCCCAGAATGAGAGAGTTTAGGCCATAGTCCACCGCGCTGGCCAAGTGCGAATTGGTGGACTGGACAAGAGTGAATTGGTGGTGAAAAAGGGTAGTATATGAGACATTATACCTTGGTCGTTACACTTTAAGATAACAAAATATTTTTGTGAACAGATTCTCGAATACGAAACCCGCAGCAAACTCCAAGTGCCATTACTTCTAGCGCTGGGCGAGGGCCCCACGGCGCTGCGGAAGGCCACCGCGAGCGGGGACACCGACCTGGTCTATATCGTGCTACTCCATCTCAAGGAAAAGATGGGGAAACACGAGTTTGAGGTTTGTTTTTTATGACTGAAGTAGCAAACGAGCATGCAGTCCACCTGATGGTAGGTGGCCACTGCTGCACACTTCGCTCATGGACATCTGTAATCTACTTCATATAGAACATGGGTTCTATCTGATGTAAATCTCAGATCCGTTGCTACTCCCGAGAACTATGATGGTCGCCTCATATGAAAGTGTGCCGGCAACCACACCCTTCCATCGAAACGCAAGAACTATTTCACGCTAGAAATAGGTGTGGCGGTGGTACTTCCTCGGTCGAATTACTCTGGTTCTATCACCTTAAGAGTGACTTAAGATGAGGCTGTGCTGTTATTTAAAGGAGATCGACTATGTTTTTTTTGTAAATGCTGTGCACACCTTTAATTTAAGTACATAGTATATAGTTTCGTAATCATCATGTTCTCCTGTAAACTTCCTCTATGTATTTAGTTGGTATGCCTAAATAAATAAAATAAAAATTTCGGTGGAAGTGGCTCACTTTGCTTGCGATCCGACGCTTCCACTGCAACTTTATTTGAGTTTAGCCCTTGGGAGTAGTAATCTGTGGGTTCCTTCACATATATAACCGATGTTTGATGAAAAAATAATACCTGATTGTAAATACTTTTAGACCAACGAAATTGTGATGTGTAGCAAGTGTATTGACTACTTGAAATTTGACGAAATGTTTGCATCTACACACCTATTGTTGATTTTAAAATGCATATAGCGCAACCTATTATGCTTTCATAAATCCTAGTTGTATGAATAATAAAATATATTTTAGAGTATTTATAGCATATTTAAGTTATTTGTTGATAGAGTTTAAATATGTTTGTGTACTAATATTTGTAAGGTACCAAGTAAGCTTTCAATCTCATGGATTTTATTAACTTGTTGAATTAGTGTATTAATTTTTTTGTCAACACCCGCTGGTATCATACATATATATTACCAGATTTTTATTCTCCGCCGCCACACATAGACACTTATAAAGGATGAGTTGATAAGAAAGGTGTTTAGGGCTGCCAACAAATTTTATGCAACACGGGCCTAGAATCTAGTACAGGGACCTTGCTCTTCTATATTAGTTGTCTAAAAGCAAAACCGCCTCCTTGCCTAAAATTATTTCTACACAGAGGAGATTTTGCTTTTAGACAACTCATAGAAAAAAATATATTTTATTGATCTAAACACATTCACATATCTATGTAAAATTGTATTCGTTTATTATATCTATATTCACAAAAACTCCACCAGCTAACAATCCGCGGGTTCCCGCTCGCGCACGCGCTGTACATAAAGTACTGCGCGAACCACAACCGCGAGGCGCTGCGCAAGGTGTTCGTGCAGGAGGACGACTTCCCCGCGCAGGCCGCCACGCACATCCGCGACGCCGTGGACCAGAACAACGCGGGCAGTGCGGAGGCCTCCCTCATATCCGCCAGGGAGTGCTACAAGAAGGGCAGGAACGATCTGGGTGAGAGCATGATAAGCAGGGCTATTTTAGACTCTGCTGGGGCGCTTGGGTACATAAGAATTCGGGGCCCTTTTGGAATGTTAAAACGTTTTCTGCACTCATAACCCCACAGTAGGATTTTCTCCTGTGTCGTGGGTGCCATGGACACAGACAAAAACATATATACAAACACCCAGACCCAGAACAAGAATCTAAAATCATCATTCAGATACCGGTCTGGCCGGGGATCGAACCCGGGACCCACTGCATGTAAGACCGGTATGGTAACCGCTGCACCACACGGGTCGTTAAGAAAATATGATGTACTTTCTTTTCATTCTAAAAGGGCCCCGACGACTTTCGTGCAACGACAAAAGTGTATTGCGCCCGACCATAATATTTAGATTTTAAATGTGAGAAAAATTGTCGGCCCTTTTGGGCCCTCTGGAGATGGGGGCCCTGAGCACTGGCCCCGAGTGCCCGAGTTATGGTAAAAACGCCTTACCGCTTAACGCTCTGCCTTTTCTTCATAATGAACAAAATAACACGTTTTTTTGATAAGGGCCACCAAACTTTTTGGAGTAATTAATTTATAAAGTAACACCAGTAAAGTCAGTTGAAAACGAAATTTTTCACGAATACTAGTAGTATTATAATTCAAAACATCGCGAAACATTTTTAATGATGTGTAGTTTCAGGACCGCTGTACTAGAAAATGGTACAAGGACGTTTTTTTCGTCTTAAAGATGTATTTCAAATTTTATTTTTATTTGCATTGTGGTGAATAAATCATTTACGCACAAATAATTGGTATTAAGAAATATTTTTTTGAGTATAATATTATAACGACAAAATAAATTAAAAATCAGGAATGCATTAAAATGTTTTAATAACGGACAAATTCTGACCAAGATTATGAAAGTATCTATTATTTTAGGTGCATCGATTTGTGAAAATGCCCGCAAGTTGTATAAACAGCAGTCCAGCTTACAAGAAACATACGGGGAAAGTTTTGTCGGTCTCTCACTGCACGACACTGTGAAGAAACTGCTTGACAAGGGAGAGATAAAGCTCGCTGATAAACTGCGCGCTGAATACAAGATGCCGGATAGAAGGTAATTTCAATTTTATATTTGACTAGCTTACCCGACTGACTTCGTTCCGTCTAAAAGTCAAAAATCAAAAATTATCAGTGTTTTTTCATTATATTATGCATGTATAATACATGCACTTAAAAACCTTCCTTTTGAATTACTCTATCTATTAAAAAAAATGCATTAAAATCCGTAGCATAGTTTTAGAGATCTATGCGTACATAGGGATAGACAGCGGGAAACAACTTTAGTTTTATACTATGTAGTGATATAACTCTACTAAATATATTTTTTTACCTGACATAATATGATCGGAAGTAAGGTAATATTTCTCGAAAATACATGTGTTGTGTGTACATTTCTTTGGTATGCGCTATACAGCCCAAATGGCTTGACGGTTTATAACATTTAAAATATCAATGGAATCGACTCAGGTGTAGAGTGACATAGGCTAAATAATTTTAGACATAGCGCCTGCAAACAATTACAGGCGGGGGCTTAATATTAAATGAAAGCTAGTTAATAGGCCATAACCTAACTACGTCAAAAGAAGGATCATGTTTGTCGAGCCTATATGTCAATTTCTTTGGCACGCGTCATAGTTCAAACGACTTGACGGATTGCTACAAATGACATATCATTGGAATCCACTCACTTTGTAGAGGGACATAGGCTACAATATAACAAGCATACAAATAACTTTTAATAATAATATTTAATAGTGTTGGATTACTATAATCGTCGCATTATTCGAGATACAACAAGATTGCTTTTCGGCGTTGATATTATAAATGTGTAAATGTGTTTGTTTATTCATTTTTTACGTCGCCACATAGCTATTATATGTTATGGTTTATATGTTGGCAGATGCTACTTTTTACCGCGCTTTCTCATTCCCATGAGAATATCGATTTGTTAGTTGTGTGATATTTTGTAATTCCAGACGTTGTTAATAGATGGCGTTAGTAAAATTCATTTGCAAGTTCTTAATCACGCTATCAAATGTTACTTTTAATTTATTTAAGTCAAAGGCAAGTAATAAATTCAACTGAATTCGTGCTGGATAAATTTCTGGCTGGATACAATTCTTTAAGAATACCTCTGGTTTCCGAAGTATCTTTTAATTGTGGAACAGACATATTTATCCAGCAGAAATATGTCATGTATGTTAAAGAACTCATTGTTAAGTCACTGTGACTATGCGGGCGACGCCACGGGTAAGAGCTAGTATAGTATACATGTGTCGAGGCTGTAACCCACCGTGTATAAGGGCGGCGAGCCATTTGTTTATATTTTGTTAAAAAACGTTTAACTAATATATAGGATTTCAGGTGCAATTCAGAAATATTGATATTAGTACGCATTTAGACTCACGTCACTAAATAGTGTCGCAATGAAATGAAATGAAATGTCTTTATTTTGTATAGGCCTGCGGGGGCACTTAAAAATTGTCAGTTACCTTTTTTTTCTTACACTACCACCGGATCGGAATACGACCTCAACTGAGAAGATCCGGCAAGAAACTCAGCGGGTTTGTCTTTTTTTCTTATTTATATTCATTTTTTTAATATTATTACGATCATGTTTTTTTTACATGGTAGGCAGTAATGACATTTATTTACACTATTGTGTTGTAATGTGGGTAGTAACGATATTTTGTATTAGTATTTAAGTCTGCGCACAATCGGAGTAGGGACATTCGTAATTCAGTGTCATTGTAAGCTGTTACTCTGCCCGAATTATAAATAAGTGTAAAAGTGAATATAAGTTACTTCCATACCAAAGTGGTTTCATTTGTAGATTTAATATGGAACAATCTGTGAATGTGGCACGCCGTCATGTACCTCCGCAGGTACAGCTGGCTGCGCGTGGAGAGCCTCGCGCTGCGCGAGGAGTGGGAGGAGATGGAGCGGCTGTCGCGGGCGCGGCGCGCGGCGGCGGAGCTGTGCGCGGAGGCGTGCGTGCGCGCGCGGCGGCCGGACCTCGCGCCGCGCTTCCTGCCGCGCGCGCCCGAACACCTCAAGGTCAAGTACTACGTCAAGGCTGGGTGAGTTATATTCCCTGATCTATGACCGCGATTGATTTTGCGCGAACGTGAAGGTGGTAGAACCAGTGTATTTCGACCGAGGAAATACCACATCTATTTCTAGCGTGAAGCATTTCTTGCGTTTCGATGGAAGAGTGTGGTTGCCGGCACAATTGTTTACGAGGCGACCGTCATAGTCCTCGGGAGTGGCAACGCATGTGTGATTGACTTCAGATAAAACACATATTATGTATGATGTTGATTACAGATGTCCATGAGCGGTAGTGACCACTTACCACTAAGTGGACTGCATGCTCGTTTGCTATTTCAGTCGGATAAAAAAAACTCAGTGACAAGTACTACGTAAAGGGAGCGTTCAGGAGTATTACGTAACGCAATTTTTGAAAATTTTAGACCTCCCCCCATGTAACGCAAGGTAACGTTTTGCCCCACCCCTTCTCCTTCCATGAACATTGGTCCACAGCAAGTCGCTGTGGCAGTGGTTTTAAGTTAAATTAGGTACATTTCTTTTTTGACACATGTTTGAAACTAAACTAATACTTCAAAGTCAAGTATCACATGAAGGCTGGATAGTGTTTGATAAGAAATCTGCCTTTGAGTAAGGTATGTTTTTTTTAGTTAGCATCAGACACCCGCTAGGATGTTCATGACTTATAGGCTATCATTAATAGGCCCTAATTATAACAGTACAAATAATTATAACCGACCTATGTTATGATGTGACAAATAGCATGCAAAATTTTGTTTCTATTTCAGGTATTACGAGGAAGCAGCTCAAATAGCTTTTGAACAGAAAGATGAGGGAGCTCTATTATTCGTTCAAAACAAGTGTCCGATGAACGAAGTTGCTCAGCACGAGAAAATTCAAAACTTGCTAGATCAACTTGCTAATAAGAAATAAGTGAGGGATATAAATAACCATTAAATAATAAGTGAATTTAAAAGAAGTTATTTTATTAGAAACAATATTAGCTTTCAAATATACCAGCTTATTTCCACGACACGAAAACGTAAAACTCTAGTGTTTTTTTTTTATGTAAGCAGACTTACGCACCCATAGAACTTGTTTGGCAGGGCTTGAAAAAAATCCCTTACTCATTGAATGAAAGTGTAGATAAACCTAGAAATTTCTTTTGCTTCATATAATCCTCGTACGTTTAAGATTACATTGCGCGGAGGCATAAATACGCTTTCTGTGATTATCCTCAATAATAGCAAAGCATTCTTTCATTTAAATATATCCCAGAGGTCATATCTATTAATACAAAAACAAAAGGATTTTCTATTTTGTCTAATTATATTAAAGACTAAATTACTAAAGTTAGAATCGTGAGATATTTCATAAAGGGTATTATAGTCCGCACGTACGAAATCACGAACAAACTAATTCCGTATTAATATCATAGACGCTAAAGAACTAAAATGCTTCTTAACACAAACGCATTGGCATGTTAATTCTAATCAGGGAGAACTAAAATTATAGTATTTAGTAATAACTATTTTTATGCCGTATATAATGTGGTACCTACCATTCCTTTCATTTATATTTGTAGAATTTCAGCTGAAAATCATAATCATACTATCATATTCATATTATAAAGGCGAAAGTTTGTGTGTGTATGTTTGTTACTTCTTCGCGTCTAAACGGCTGGAGCAATTTTCATTAAATTGGCAGAGAATTAGATGACACTCTGGATTAACATATAGGCTACTTTTTCTAAAAATATCTTATATTCACTTTTTTTTTAATATCTTATTTCCACGGGACAATCGATTTTTGTTAACGGGCGAAGCTGCGGGATTCAACTAGTAATTAAAATATTTAGTGGCTTCTTGTACAGCATATTATTGTGATAAATTATTTTATAGCTAGATTAAGTAAATGTTTGTATTACAGAGTATATAAATAAAGAATTGAAACAATAATGATGTGGTTGTAATTTGGCTTTATTATAGACATTGAAATTGTTATTATTAAAACGTCAACTGGCATCAAAACAAACATTGAGAATTATTAAACAGGCTACATAATTTTACGACATATATTTTTTTAATTTTAATTTTTTGTCAACATACACACATATTCCTTATTCTAGAAAGCTGTGCCTTTTTATTGTTTAAATTAATCATTTAAATTATAAGTACGAAAATAATCAAATATGCCAAAATATCAAACTGGTAGGAAATATTTTTAATTCGACATTTAGATGATACTGGAGCTATCCGGAACATTAGTCCGCTATGCCGTAAGGTATAAGGTAAGTAAGGTTTCACGATGTTTATGTGCCGCAAGATACCTAGTCTGCCGGACATTTTTTTAAATCACCTTCAACGCCCCAATGTCTCGCCAATGGATTGCTCTTAATCAAATGTGTATCAGTTTAACAACTCTAAAATGTTGATGCGCATGTTAACATTATATTTTATCTGTACATAAAAAAGATTTAGTTAAATTTATACATACTTCACAACCTTATATGGATAGAGATGTACGGTAAACAAAAATGTTATATTTTTATATTACATTTTATATAATGTTATGTTCAATGGAAAATGGACAATTCTAATTGTAACTTCACACGTCAACTTCAAGAATTTATTTTTATTTAGACTTACAAAATCAGCCAAATCCCACAGTTAACGGTAACAACATCAAAAATTGGTCACAATATATATGTATTTAATTGACAATAACAGCTGCTAATTGAGGTTCATACAAAGTATAGTTTAATAAAAAATCTTGAAATTTCTAAAAGTGGCTTAAATTTGGCAAAGACTCGTGTGAAAAAGGTACTTCTTGATGCTAGTTACTGGCATTTAGATCAGTCAACTAAGGTTTTAATGTTATATTTTTTCCCTTGTATGTTAAATTATTATTTGGCAAATCTTAGGGTTATAAAACACATATGGTATGTATATGTGTAAACTGTATCATTTATGAGTCAATATCAAATATTATTTTATTCGATTCAATACATTGACACAATTCTCAAACCAGATCCCGAGAACTATGCTATAGGGCGCGTTCCAGAAGACTCTCACAAAGCCCAAAACGTCGTTCTACATGAAGACCACGGTCGTTGTGGTCGCGGCGAATACGTCACTCATGACGTCATGACTTACGCCCATGCGAAGCTCACGACGACCCATCTAATAAGGTGGGTCGAAGTGATCGTTCCACTAGAGATTATGTCAGTAACGCTCACAAGCTAGTGGAACTGGAAAACCGCGGTCGTGAGCTTTGTGAACGTCTAATGGAACGCACTCAAACTGGCATATATATTTAATGTCAGATAGGTATACGTCCATTGCTTTGTTTGATTCGGAGACTAATTAAGACGGAGTTATTTTTCAGACAAATTTTGTACTATGCAAGCGCCACTTTCAGAAAAGGAACATGCTAAAAATATCGATCTCTTGCAGTTTCCAAAGAGTATAAAAGTAAAAAAGTATGAGTAACTGTTTTGCGTATTTGTTCGACTTTGCGATATAATAACACTCTTTCTTTAATACGACAATTAATGTAGCTGCCTCTATGGCTTCGATACAGCCAAGTCCCGTATTTATGTTATTTTGATTCAATGCTCTTATGAAATGTGCATCACACACACACATTACCAGCAATATGTTTATAGTATGAGCGCACAATATTGTTTATAAACCAAATTTCATCATAAACACGGGGCTTTATAATTCTTTTCTCCAGAGATTCCAATATAATTTGTAGTTATTTAAACCAATAAATAAGAAACACATAACGTGTAATAATGTAATGTTTTTTTTTTTTTTTTTTATACTTTAACCTAACGATAAGGCAGACAGGCTACCTGATGGAAAGTAGTCACCGTCGCCTGTGGACATTCGCAACACCAGAGGAGTCGCCAATGCATCGCCGGCTTTGCAGGAGAGCTCTTTTCGCACCTTTCTTGAAGAACTCCATGTCATAGCGCTCCGGGAATACCTCAGAAGGAAGCTCATTCCACAACTTGCACGTCCGTGGCAAAAACGAGCGTGCAAACCGAACCGTGGAGGACCGCCACGAGTCCAGTTGGTGTGGATGGAACTTCATCCTTCGGCGAGTGGTGCGGTGAAGAAAAGGTGACGAAGGCACCAGGTCAAAAAGTTCCTCGGAACACTCGCCATTGTAAAACCGGTAGAACACGCAGAGGGAGCCTATGTCCCTTCGCAGGCTTAAGGGTTCTAACCGATCGGTGATCCGTGGGTCGTTGACGATTCGGATCGCACGTTTCTGCACGGAGTCAAGTGGGTTACGTTATGTGTTTACGTTTAAAAAATAAAATTGTAATGAAGACTTTCATCTTTTAGTAGTTTGTTGTGTCAATTTCTAGCCACAATTTCGTGAATCCAGCAAGTACAGTAATGTAAAAAATGTGACCGATAATATTTATCTAGATTAGAATACTACTTTGCAAGATTCGTCAGGAAAGAAAACCGTTAAAAACCCGTTCTTCGTTAAAACCTTACTTCCGTTATTAGATTTATGTCGATTATGTAAGTTATATGAATGGCTGCTAACACAGCTAATATTAATTTATTTATGTAAATTAAATGACATTGGTCCAGAGAAAGATCGAACATTCGATAAAAAAATCTGCAAAACAATATTGATTACGCGAAAGGTTTTTAATATAGAAGATATATACATTGAATTACTAATAAAATATCTGTACGACTAATTAGGAATCCCTGGAGAATCATATCATCACTTAATCATGTCAATAAATAAAATTAATAATAGATTATTTTGGCAAAAAAACATTAAAAATTAATGAAAAAGCCTTTTCGTTTACACATGAGCATGTCAACAATGTCTTTCTAAATGTAAAAATAAATTAGGACATAACAAGTACGCATATCCAACAATCAGTCTTAAATGAAACAATGGTTACCAATGTACAGTATACAACACGTAGACATATAATAGTTTTCATGCAAAATTAACCTTGACACCATCCATCCTTTCCATTTGACTACAAAGAGGCCTGCAAACGATAATTTGTTCCATTTTACATCTAATTTATACAAGCTTATTTCCCTCAAAAACAAAAGCCAGAGAAGAAAAAAATATATTGTATGAAAAATATTTTTACTTAATGTAAGTCAAGTCAGTAAGTCACAATTGATATTAACGTTTTCTAATGATAGTAGATGGAAGTTTAATATCACTTACGGGCCTCTCAATAAGACAGGGCTGGCGCACTTACATTAGTTATTACTTCATTTTATAGCTGAGTACCTTATTTCAGTCATCATGTAATATATAAACAGCCCCGGAACAACATTCGCATTAAAGAAATGTTTTTATCAAGTGCTTATAAAAACTTCACGTGTCAAAGACTAAAAAAGCTGAGGGGGGCTAAAAATTGCAATTTGCAAATAATAGACATTCATCCTACATTATTACCAAATGACTAATGTACTTGCGCCTAAAAGTATTAATTATTAAAAAGCTTACATCAAATACAATATTCGTATAATAATACGGCATTTACACATTCTTTCTCGTGATTTCTTCTGCTATTTGACAATTTTTCTGCAAGATATTCGCCGTACTTTGGCGCGTATCTCATCGGTATGTTATATATACATATATATCTAGTATATAAAATTCTCGTGTCACAGTTTTTGTTGCCATACTCCGCCGAAACGGCTTGACCGATTTTAACCAAATTTTATATGATTTTTCAGTAGGTCTGAGAATCGGCCAACATCTATTTTTCATACCCCTTAAGGGTGGACCCCTTAACATTTTTTTTTATTTTTTATATGGCAAAACAACGTTTGTCGGGACAGCTAGTATATTCATAAATATGTAATTTATAATTTGCCTCGTCACTTCGACTCATGTCAAAAAATGTTTCCGACCCGAGTCCCACGAGCGACAGGGCGAATAGCGAACGAACCTTACAAATTCATGTTCGTTTGTGTAATAGCGCGAATGTGTAAATGCAGTAAAATGTAAAATTTAATTTTAAACATCAAGACATCGAAAATTTAAAAATAATATGACAAAATATACATACTGAGATATTTTCATTAAGTCTACAAGTTACACTATATCTATAATAAAAAATCACTACAATCAAAATAAAAATATTACACAGTCATCCCGCTCGATATATCGGTCTATAACTTAAGTAAGAAGCTGTCACATGAACAATAGTCGTGAACCTAAATGTATTTCGTATGGAAATAAAATGAAAAATATTCGTTACATAGAATTTTTGGATGAGTCTAAATAGATATAAAATTTAATACATTTTCAAAAATCAACAAGGACGGACGTATGTCCCAGGAAGTTGATTATATCAACGAAATATTGTTTGGTCGAAATCCCAGCAGTGGTATGATAGATATACAAAACATAATATTAAACTTATCTTCAGTAGTGACCCATTCAATTACGCGATTAATTTAAAACGTTTTGAGATGTTTTTCTTTGGCATTCAAACAATGGCGTAGATTTAATCCGAATATCACACAATCGTCTACCCGTTAAGCACCGTATACTAACTAACTTTAAGACAAGCCACTCGTCTCACTAAGTCTCCCGACAATTCCCTTGTTTTCTTTAGCACCTCGTTCTTTTCTTATCCGCCATTTTTGGGATACAAGGCTTTATATCCCAATCATTTTAATAATATTTACCATACAAGTTATCTGACTAAAATCTTTAATGTTTGTACCACATTGTTGTTGACAAGTTACATTCATCGTCTGCTTTATATCCAAAATGTAATTTTTTTATAACAGTTATTGTAACACGCAAGGTCCTATAACTGATGTATTGGCATCAATGTGTCCATTTTTTCAATTTTGAACTTAGTACCCAATTTATAAGAAAATATCTTTATGCTTCTCAATGAATAAAAAGAATAGTTAAAAAAAAGAGCAATAGTTTTCATTTTATTAAACACTATGCGATCAGTAAGAGATTTTTAATAGTTAATATAAAAATGTTAAATAAACCAAGGTACGAATTTGTAACTTACGAGTACTTATTCAAACTTGTGACATTACGCCTAAAAAGTACGACAGTCACTATTTTACTATAACAATAATGATACCGTCAAACTTGCACGACTGCTATTTACCTCAAAAGGATTTTAAATGTGTCAGCCTTACTCACTAGATATTTTAATAGGTATACGCTTAGAAGCATTTTTTTTTCATTTTTTTCTATAATATATTATCACATTTACGAGTATATTTTTTATCCTAAACGATTCTAACAGCAAATGCTATTTTTTGTTATTTTTTCTTAATTACAAAAATCTACCGTTCCAGTGTTTACAACACAAATAATTTAATTAAAAGCAAACCGCGTGTTTATATCTAACATTAAGTACATTTTAGGAAATGGCACTTACAATATTACAATTATATTCAAAAGATCTCAATGAGATAACTCTATTACCCTGCCGAAATAGCTATGAAAATTCCTCTGATATCTTTTGAAAAACATATTTAGATTTATAATATTTAGTAAACACGCTTTAGATTCAACTTGGCGAATATGTTCGAAATAGTTTCCGTAATAAAATAGTTTACACCGTAAACTTGTAATTGTTATATGAAATGAAGATAATAAATAACATTTGAAAAAAAAACATGCGTGCGTACAAAGTACACATGTCAGAAGTGAAACTTCTTTGGCGAACTAATTTATAAATCTTGTTTATATTTATACAAATCTAAAACTTTAAATTTCCAAGATTAAGAGGAAGGGAAAAAGGCGTGATACGACGTTCGCTCTGTCTCACTTTTTCTCTCAATCTTTCTCACTCGCTTGCTCCCTACTCTCACTCCACGGCTAGTTGCTCATGCTACGTTCGCCCTGTCTTACTCTCTCTCAATCGGTCTCGATCACTCTCTCTCTCTTTTCCGACACTTCCGTTGCATACCGGCGTGACGTTTCATCTGTAAAAATTTTACCCTCATGCGCCTAAAGAAGTTTCACTTCAAAAATCGGAAATATATAACAAAAGTGATGTAACCTGAAACATAACTGAGGAATCACAAAACTTTAACAACTACATTTGATAGAAAATTAACGTTAACGTTTACTTAGCCGTCAAATTAAGGTTTTTTTACCTAAAAAGGTATTTAGCTTTTGCCTAAAACAGTAGATACATATAATTTTACTCTTTATCATATTGAAATATTCACGTATAAACTCAAGGATCAACAGTAGTATAATGATATTTTAAAAGTTTGAATGCAATAAATTTTATTTTTAATTATTCTCTGGCGGTTCTTCGTTCAAGGAATTTTAGCTCAGAACTTTTCATACTATTAACGTTTTCCTATCTTCTTGAAAAATATTCACAAATCGTTCATTACCACGTTTACCACGTCGTTTTAAATAAAATATTTTTTACACATTTCTTTCACGGTAAGCTCTATTAAATTAGCCATAACAAAAATAATAATTAATGTCCCTTTGGTAACAAAAACAAAGATATTATTAAAATCACAGCAAACAATAAGAATAACAATTTAACTTAAAATATAATAAAAACAAATTTTCATCTCACTCCGAGATATTAAATAAATAATGTCTTTACACTCGTTAAATGAAGGTGCAGATGAAACATGGTCACGTGTGATGGTAATATTAAACGTTACATTCATTTCAACTAACATTAATTAAAATACCATAGCAAAATACTCACATACAGCGAATGGCACAAAACGTCATTAAATAATCGCGTGGCTAGTTAAGCTCGACATCTTTATAATGATAAATAACCACATAACACCTTCACGTAATGAGATATATCTACTAATACGATAAATAACAATGAGTTAGATAAAAATGATCTTTTTTTTCATTTTTTTAGGAACTGCACATTCAGCTCTAGACTTAGCTCTAATGACTTTAATTCGTTTCGGTAGCCTCACCCACGACGTTCAATTGGGGAGATTATCGTGATTGAAGGTAGCGAGCGGCTGACTGGCCACTGTGACTTTTGGCGAGCGTTCGTACTTGGTTCGGTCTACGGGACTCGAACCCGGAGTCGAGCTCGGCGTGAGGAGCACCGAGTGCCTCACGGCGCCCTGATTCGCGGCTATTATGTTCAGGTTGGTGAGATTATGCTTCGGAATGGTGAACGAGGGCAGATCCTTCGTCTTGATGCTGTCGTAGATGCGGACCAGCTTAGTGGCGTCGATGCCGTCGATGATGTTGAGAGGTCTGCCGTGGGCGGCGGGCGATGACGTCACGACCAGGCCGGGCATGCGGGCGCGCGTTTCGCCCGCGCTCGTCGAAGTGGGCGTGGCGGTGGGCGGGGCCACCGCGGGCGCGCTCGGGCTCGATATGTGCTGGGTGATGGAGTGACTCTTCAAACCCTGAGCTGTCTTATAGCTTTTGCCGCATTGGCACTTGTACGCCTTTTTTATCCTGAAAATTATAAATCAAAATTTAAATAACAGCTCACAGGGGACGTTTAGAGATGAATGTACTGTTTATTCTTTTTCTTTTCTGACCTAGTTTTAAGTTGTATAAATGTTACAAATGAATGAATGTTACAAAAAGATTATGCAATACTAAAACTGATTTAATTAATATTTTCAAACTATTCATACATGACAGTAAGTGTTAATTTTTAACCAATGCAATAAAAACTACAATAAAAAAAATATGAATTATTAATTAAATAGTAAGAACAGTTGAATGAAGCAAATGCACCATCTATAAAATATTTACTTGATGATTATACTTATAATTGGATAAACTTAAACAACACAGTACAACAATGAGTTAACATCAGTGATTCAGATACCCATTTCCTCCAAAAATATTCTTGAGTGGACATGCGTTTCTTAGGTCCAGAAGAGACCTTCTGTCTGTATTGATATGGCGATGGCAAGACAGGAAACTTTCTATTAAGGGCAATTAACAAAAATTCTTAATTGTAATCATTAAAACATTGGATATGATAAAGTGGCTGCAACCTTTTTTGTATCCACTACAGGGCACAGGACTCTTTCAGATCTTAAGCATGATCACTGATCATGCTCCAACACTTAGCTTTATTGCTTTATAAAAGTATAAAAGTAGCAATCTAGCTGGTGTCTACCTAATCAGTCATCTTTAACCAACTCTATAGGGAATAGGGTTCTATCTTAAGTTAATCACAATTGCAACACTATCCCTAAGGACTAAGATTGATGAAATGAATTGATCATAAAATTTGTTTCTATTATTTCACTGAAATGCAAATTAGATTGACCCTAAAAATATCTGTGGTATTGGTACCCTGGTCAAACCAGATGGTACCACCGCCACATTTATTTCTAGCGTAAAGCAGTTCTAGTTTTTTGGTCAGAGAGTGTGCTTGCCAGCTCATTTTTATATGAGGCGATCATCTTAGTCCTTGGAAGTCGCAGCGCATCTGTGACAGACTTAAGATTGAACTGCTTTTCTATATGAAGTTGCTAACACATGTCCACAGGTGAAAGTGTCTACTTACCATAAGGTGGATTGCATGCTCGTTTGCTACTTCAATTTAAAAAAAAAAAAAAACAAAATTCACGATATCTTAATTTTAAAAAATATGTTCTACTCAAACATTTAATATTTTACGATGATACATTATATACTTACTTGCCATCCTTCTTGTGACCATTCTTAGAGTGATATTTGATGCCATTGACGTTCTTGTAACGTTTCTTACAGCCAGGTACAGGGCAAGCAAAGGGCTTCTCTTGTGCTGCAGGGCCGAGAGCTCCAGAGGTTGCATTAGCATTCATTCTGTTATGATAAAATTGTTATATAATGTTGACATTGCTATTATAAAAGTGGCCCTTACAGTTTTGATTATACAGTGTGTTAGGGATCGTATTTCCGATACTGCACCCACGTATAGTACATCTCATTTTATCGACAAAAAACCATATAAAGAGGAGTCGCGATCCTCACCCCTCCGAATGGTAGCCATTTTAAAATTTTATACCTCATGTTTTTAGGACTTTATTGAAACTGATTTTTTTTTATGATCTTATGTTCTCAACTTAATTGAAAGTTACCTTGTTTTAAAGATGATATTTGCTACCATTTAAGTCTAAATTTAACAAAAATTTACAATAAACAATGGTTAAAACTTTTGGTTTACTTCAAAAACTAAGGAAATTTTTGTCCCTTTTTCGTTATTAAACTCTACCTAAAAGACTGGGCCCTTCACCTATAGCTTTTTTCTTCTTCTAATTTGTTTGCAGTAAGCTGTGCTAACCAATATACCTCAAATTATTTCTGGTATTTAGGTTTTTGTAATATATTAAACAATTTTAAAATGGGGTCTAACAAGAAGGGTCAAAATTAACAAACGACTCATAAATCCAAATAGTCCACCAATTCGCAATTGGTCAGCACGGTGGGCTATAGCCTAAACTCTCTCATTCTAAGAGAAGACCGGTGCCCAGCACTAGGACAATAATGGGTTGACGCGATTCATTTATACAGCACGTACCTAATATTCCATTGCTGGTGAGTGAGAGCGGTATTTTTACGATTAGTTGTGCAAGAGACTATAAAAATACAGATTAATAGGTCATAATTAGAAATAAAGGCTTGTGCTTTAGTGTTTCAATAACTAATCTGTTATCCAACGCCCCCTGTTGTGGCAACTACACCATTGCTCTATTGCTTGTACAGTTTCCATATTTGTATCTCGTACTATGGCTTACTTAACTGCAGAAGTAGTTTTTCATCATACAAACAACATTTTAAGAAACCTATACACCTGAGAGTTCTTTAAATGAAAGTTGTCAAAGGAGTGTGAAGTCTAACAATTCACACTTGGTCAGCGCGTTATGCTATGGCCTAAAACTCTTTCATTCTGTGACCAATGCCCAGCAGTGGGACAATTACAGGTATAAATAACAATACTGTTGGACTATAAAAGATATTAAGGATGGTGGTGTCCCTTATGGTTCCCTTATTAACAGGTTTCACAATAATAGTCCAGGTTATAATTTTAGTACTACATTTGTTTACTCACTTGACACCATAACGCAAAATAAAATCGGAACTATATTCTTCAACTGTGGTCCAAGAGTCATTGCTGTCTTCAGATGGACTCATGAGCTCGTCTTCATCTATTTCACTGCCTGAAATTATAGGAATAAACTGTTACTTTACCTCATAATGAATAAATATATTACCTTGTTGTGCTATATAAACAACAAATAAGTACCCATAATATACTTAAATAAATTAAAAATAATATTGTTCATTTGTGTTGATTAATAAAATAATTTGTATATATTTCTAAATAAAATAAATGTTTTTTTTTTGTAAACTTAGTTCCCCAATTTTAATTTAATTTAGTAATTTTAAGCTGTGTATTTATTAATTACTTCCTTGTGTATTAAATAATATGATGGCAGTATTTAGTTATTACCTGTGGGTGTACTACTTCGGACTGATGGTGTTTTGGGAGCAGAGAGGAGGCGGCGGCGGACGTCGGCGGCGGGCGGCATCGTCTGCATCTGCCGCCGCGCCGCCTCCGACAAGAAACGCTTTATGTAGCTCAGCGGCACTGAAGTCGGCTGCGACGCTTCCTTCTGCTCGATCACGGCTGGATCGTAATCTACAACCGGCACCTTACTAATTGTTTAACATTCCTATTAGAAGGAATTCACATCAGCTGTTCAATGTTTACGATGCATTTTAGAATGAGTTTACGAGTATTGATTATCAGACAATGCACCCGTTGAACCGAATATACAACGTAAACAAATAAACTAACCCAAATAATCACCTCAATTTCCCGCAATAATTTAATTTTAGTAATCTACAAAAATACACATCAGTGTTGACAACTTTCAAACATTGATAAGAAGGGAGGGTCACCACATATTTAGCGAACTATAAATACGCACTTAAATGGTAAATATCCACTCTTAACTTTTATTTACCTATATGAACATCTTCAATGTGCCAAATTAAGTCCACTAAACTTGGAAATATAATCCCACAGCCATTATATGTACAGATGTTTGTCATGAAGACGGCCATGTCGTAAGGAGGATGATACACTAGTCAAGCGCGTGACTGTATTGTTTTTAATTTTTTTATTTCGACATTTTTGCTTTTGTATAATCAATCATATCAATAAGTTTGACTGATTAGCTAAAATATAAAAACGATTTTGAAATAATATTTAATTTGCTCTATGCTTTATAAGGAAATTACAATATTTAAAGTCTTTCACTCATCTGTCATTCGCGCAGGTCAATCAATAGTTGGCTGCGCCGGCCGGAACTGGCGCAACCTGCGCAAAGTAACCAATGGCAGGGCGAGATTTTCATTCTGTTTCACTTCACCACTCAGAAATTGAACATTCCAAAGGCCGGTCTCCTCCTTCTCGGTGTTCTTTGGTAAGTGTAGTAAAAATTAGTGAATAAACTAATCGTGAAAAAGTGTAGAAATCTCAAGACACTAGCGAATAAAAAGTGCTTCTTTCTCTAAATACGAATTCGCCGTGGGTGATAGTGCAAATATTTTTTCGTGATATCGTAAGTTGTCACATAGAACGATTAGTAAATCCTTTTGCGAAAGATCGCCGATTCGGCCATTTTCCGCCGTCTTTCATTTATCTTGTATCTAGTGAAATACGCTCATTCTCGCTACAAACTACAGTGCACAGTGATAACCCAATCGGTATAAATTCAAAAGTGTAGTTTACGATCGACTCAGGTCCCTGTTACGTAGTCTTGTAAATTACGTAACGCTCTGCGGTCAAACTGTCAAGCATTCCCAAGACTAGATCTCAGTTTTTCAGACACAAGCACAGCTGGTACAGCTGCAGTCTACATCGATCACTAATTTAGTACTCCATTTCTTACAGTTGTCGCTCGCCGCACCCAATTAACCATAAAAATGCTGTCTGCCGCTAGATTGATCGCCCCTGCAGCCAGGTCTGCTGTAAGTACCTAAATTTTATTGTTTTACTGGATTGTCGACTTTTTGGTTCATTGATGATATATCCTGCTATTTTTTCTTATTAGACTTTGAATTTTATTAATGAATGTAAACGATTTTAAATTAGTTTTATCTCAATTCATTTCAATTTGAGGGGTGCGAAATAATATTAGGGAATATCCAGGGATTTATTTCAATATTTTAACATTTACTTTTTCTATTATATAATTACATAATCCAATACAGTTGTTATAAAAGAAGTATTGTCAAGTCTTGATAATAACTTCCTAATTATGATTTAAAGATAACATTTTAATTCCATTTAGCAATTGGTTTATGGTTGTATAATCTTAATTTAGAACCACACCTACTGTCAATGTCAAGATATGAACTTGGCCTTTGAGGATGAGATATCAAAGGAAGTGTATGAAATATTGTTTCAGATCTTCAGCAACACAGCCTTGGTGAGGCCACTGGCAGCAGTGCCCACACAGACACAGATTGTCCCAGCTGCCCCAGCCCAGCTTTCAGCAGTCCGCTCCTTCCAGACCACCTCGGTCACAAAGGACATTGACTCTGCTGCCAAATTCATTGGTGCTGGTGCAGCGACAGTAGGAGTGGCTGGTTCCGGTATGCAGTCATTTCATTTTTTTTTCTGTGTTATCATGCTTTTTATTGAATCACTAACCTAACCTGCACATTGCACTTACATATCCTTTAAGTTTCCATTTGATTCAAATGATTAATTCTTATAGACAGATCTAAGCATTAATATCCTAAAATATTATACCCCTGTACTTATGTTATAGGAAGAAGTTTTATGTAATATTAATATCTATGGTTGCATAATCATCAAACTGAAACATTTGATCAAATGGGATTTTAAAGTTGAATGGCTGTCCCTTGTTTTGTTCCCTTTTAATTTGCTTTCAAGTTCTTGTGTTACCTACAGGTATCGGTATTGGTGTGGTGTTTGGATGCTTGATTATTGGATATGCACGCAATCCTTCCCTGAAACAGCAAATATTTTCCTATGCTATCCTGGGATTTGCGTTATCTGAAGCTATGGGCTTGTTTTGTTTGATGATTGCATTTTTGATGCTATTCGCCTTTTAGACGATTTTTGTTTCTAACATTATAGTATTTGTACAGTGTATATTAACTGCAATGATTGTGATAACTCAACACATTATATTCTAACTAACATGTTTTATATGCATATTATAAATAATTGCATGAAGATTGATAATAAGGTGAGCTGGATTTCATTTCATTCTTGTATCATTATTACTATTTTTTCATTATCATAAATCTATATAGAATGATGTTTTACATACTCATGGATGATGTTATCATTCCAGGTGCTGGTATCGGAACAGTGTTCGGTTCCCTGATCATCGGCTATGCCAGGAACCCCTCTCTTAAGCAACAGCTCTTCTCATACGCCATCCTGGGATTCGCCCTGTCTGAGGCCATGGGACTCTTCTGTCTTATGATGGCCTTCTTACTGCTGTTCGCTTTCTAAGCCACCTACTTTTAAGAACACTACTACTGCCATCCTATACGAGGTTTCAGTGTATACTATCTGGAGTGGACGGCCATGGAATCGAATGTTTGGAAACCTCACCCTTATAGTGATGCAAGGACTGATGTGTGATGTGTTACACTTACCAGTGCATCAACAGGAATGCAATTTATTTAATTATGTAGTATAATGGAAATCTGCAAAATAAAATGTTGTATGTAACATTTAATGAAAGGCTACAGTTATTCCTATTCCTGATCAATGTAGGCTGTTAATTCTGAATCATGTGTTCTACAATATCTCTCGGTGTAATCGAGTTAAAAGCCGTTGATAATATAATTTTAAGCCAGTACTATCACATAATTTGCGTGTGAGTATTGTCATCGACTTTGCACTTGTTATGCTGTTTGGGAATGTCAGCATTATTGTACATTTTTAGGGCGATTAAATGATACAAAACAATTTCAATGAGCATTTTTTACAACTGCCCTATACTAAAATTTTAGTGATACCTGTATATAAATTTTACTCTGATTAAAGTTAATATTAGATAGTGTGTAAAAGTTAAGTCATTACCATTATGGCAATATTCTAACAGCCTTTAAGCTATGCAAGTGAATAATAAAGCTGATATCGCTTAAACAGAGTGTCGCAAATGGGTGGGTTATTGAAGTTCCATTGCTCACAGAGAAAAATATTACTAATAACATGAGGAAGACGGGGCCCCTCTTCCAATGTAACGAGTTGAACTTTGCCTAAAGTGGCCGAGAATAATTCAGATATATTATGATTACTGCTTTTATCGCCATTAAGTGTACCTTCAACTGGGTCAAGTCTCCTCCACTAAATAAAAGTCCAGGCATTGTTCAGTAAATATCAAAAATACCACAAAAATATTAATGCGTTCTAGTAATTTTACTGGATTGGAAAGTAGAACTAATAAAACTTTTAGAACAGTAAATTTTTGGATTTGGTCAGGCCATCTAATGATAAGTTTACCTGACGCCAGCAGTCTGTAATGGACGTACTCTTCGACTCCGGAAGTACCGCCGCCACATTAATTCCTGCTTAATAACGATGGTGTTATGCGCTGCTGTGTTCTAGTTTAAAGGTGTGGCAAGTGAGACATTCCACCAACGTAGTACTCAGGGTTAGTGGCAGAGCCCCTGACTCCGATATTATCTAGGATTGATTACAGATGTCAATGGGCAGCAGTAGCTATTTACTATCTGGTGGCCTATTAGTCTTAGGAGCAGAACTCTCAAAGGACAGGCGTGATCTATTTAGTCGTAATTATTTTTTAATATGGTATTTAACACTAAGTTGCTAAATAAAAGACTATTACAAAATAGGATGTAATTAGTCTTTTGTTCACGAATAAGTAGTAAATAATCCGTTTTTTTTTTTGTTTTTATGTATATCACTTATAGGGAATATTTGTTCCAGAGGGTCTGTTATATATTTTTTTATTCAGAACCTTTCGTTAAAGCCGTTGTAACGGTTTGTCAAGGCATTATACGCGAAGAATGTAAAGGTTAAATAAAAATAAATATGGGCAATGGCTCCTTGGGTTGAAGCAACTGCTTTCCACATGTATGATAGATCATGCCATCGTCGTCAGCCCATTAATAGCCTACTAGTAAAAGCGAGTCTCCTAAAATATAAAAGACAAAGGGGCCTTGACCCATAGCCCACTGCCCTGGCCAAGAGCGAATTGTTAATTACAGTTTAAAAAAATAAGTGCTAGCACGCACGTTTCCTGCCAATGTTTTCATTTACCGTTAAAGTGTGCATTTTTTTTTTGAAAATTTAAGTGCTTTAGTGCGTTTGAGTTTCTAAGAACCTAACCATGGACCATTGGACTATCACTGATTATTGAAGCACAAATGTGACCAGATTTTACTTAGATTAATAAAAAAAAATCTAGTAACATCGCACATCTATATATAGACCACTAATAAGTAATATGCAAATATTCCTTTGCAACTAGAAATCAAGGACGAAACGGTTTTAGCCCAACATTTCAGTGAGTGTAGGATGGGCGCCCCTACTGTACTTAGTGTTGCTAGTTTATAAAATAAAACTAGGAAGCAGAAGTATCAATGATCGACTTAATCGATTATATCGTTATGTAACATTGGACAAATTGTTGATGGAGAATATGAAATCTAATTTATAGTCTTAATTTTATCAACGCTGAAAATTCATTGATGAAGCCGACAAATTGCCGACGAAATTACCATAAATAATAGAGTATAACATCGTTTTCGAAAACCAACACACGAGCAGGTATTTATTTTCGTGGAATGTTGATATATTGCACACTCGTTAAATATTTACTATTAATTACTGGATGAAAATACAAAACAATAGTTGAATCTGGAACTAGCGGAAGCAACGATAATAAAAAAAAACTGCTAATTAGAGAAACTTAAAGCTTAGGAATAACAATGAGAAAGCAAGTATTATTATCAACAAATTTATTGCAAATAGGTTCAGGAAAGAATTTAAGAGAATACTTCCGCTATCAAGATGTTACGATACTCTTCTCCCAGGTGTATAAAAATACATTTACTCCACATTACTTGCGAAAGTAAACACTTAAATTTCTTTTTACAAAATTTCTAATATTACTCACTAAACAGTTCCAGGCATTCTTAATGCATTTTAGAATTTACATAGTTTTGGATTAAATAAAAGTCAAAATGAATACATACAACTTATTTCGAATGTATTCAACTTGACGCAGGTAGCTCGCTTATAATTTTTCGATAAACACTCAATTCTCAAAGAAATGTAAAACAGTCATTCACACACGTACAAGTGACCCTTATAAATATGTAAATATGTTTCTTTTATAAACATCTGCATTTCTATTTGGTGTTACTTTACATTTATCACTATTTTTTTTACTATAATTGTACATAATTATACTAAAACAATGTTTAGATAATAATTCGAACGTGTAAAGATTTGTTCATACAAGTACTGGGATTACACATACAACTGGATCTCAAAGTCTTACCTTCAATAGTGATTTACTGATGGACGTCAGATTTGTATCGTAAAATGATTTAAAAAACGAGCCCAAACTAGCGATCTAATCCAGCGCCTGATATATATGTCGTCGTCGTCGTCAACCCATTACTGTCCCACTGCTGGGCACGGGTCTTCTCTCGGAATGAGAGAGCTTAGGCCATAGTCCACCGCGCTGGCCAAGTGCGAATTGGTGGACTATGGCCTAAGCTCTCTGATATATATGTGAACCAATTTAATTTTAATACTCTATTTCTGATTTATTTGAATGATTAAAAGACAAAAATGTAAACCTTAGGGTTTACAAGAGGATTTTATAATGACTTCTTCCTGTCACGCGGGTTCCACATTCACACATTAATTACGGTCGAGCGCGTGTCATGCATATCGGAAAAAATATATTCAAAACAATCGAATGCAAGTGGCAATCACGAAAGGACAAAAGCCCTTACTTATAGTTATTATAATATTTAATATTATCTTGCTCTATTATAACCCGCCATAAATTTCTTTGTAAGTTGCAAAAAATAATTGTCAAACAATGCTGATACGCTTTATCTGATCGCTCTTATGAGACCGTATTAGAGCATCTGGTTAATATTGTATGTACCAATTTATTGAAATCAATTACACAAATATCCAATTATAAAATTATAACGTATAGATTTTTTTTATAATTTATAGATATGAAAAACTATGCAATCCCATTCTTAATGTCCTTAATTTACAAACGATATAGAGATGTTAAAATCAAAATAATTACAACAACAATGAAATGTTAAACTTTGAAAGCATATCTACACTTCCTTGAGAAGAAATGCTTTATGTTAAATATATTATTAAATTTGCAACATAATTTGTATCCTACATTCATGTACATAACCATGTTCACACAATGATTTCCGTAATGAGAATAACACTACATCAATGTTATCTCTCACACAAGTGAAAAACTTAAACAATGATTGTTGTAAATATCTTTACAATAATTTCTCTTAACCTACAGCAAAACAAAATAAGGCAATTTACTACACTTCTATTCAACAACTTCCAATTTTAAAACTGCACTTACACTCAGAGTTCACAGAAACTAGCTTGCAAAGTCTACTTTATTTCACATTAATTCTACAATACTATATTTGGATAATTCTATTAAAACTGTAACAGTGTAAATTATAAGCGGAATATTTTGTCAATATTATTATAGACGAAAATTAAGATATACTTCGGTATAGCTTAATTTTCTATGAAGAGTGAGCAATTTGAATTAGGAATAACGCCTCAATTTCATATTTATTTCTTCTCGAAAACTTGTGTCCTTTTTAATTGACCACCAGTCCAAGTGAGGTAAAAGGGTTAGCACATGTATTACTCATTCAACTTCAACATGTAATTGTTGTCTTTTAACTTTACTGTCATTTGATGGTCCCAGAGCTTTAAACAGATCGCATTAGCAGTATTGAAAAATCTGCTTCTGATCGTGATTTTGACATATATGTATTGGATTTTTTTTTAAATCAACACCAGAACTAGACAATGAAAAACATTTTATCAATTCACCTAGTTGCTATAAATATAAGCGTAAATTGACAATATTAGTAGTAGCTATACTAGATGTACATGTATGTATAAAAATGCATCCATTTAAAAGTTTCTTTTCCTTTTCAAATAAAAATATGTTCTCTATCTCATATGAAGATAGCAAAGGAACACGCAGAAAGTCCACACAGTCCACGTGATAGTAAGTGTTCACTGCCATCTATGGACACCAACTTATACAGAAGAAAGGTTCTATCTGAAGTCCACTAGAGAGGTACTATCGCCAAACACAGGTATGGCGATGGTACCACCCTATTGAACACCTAAGTGAACTATCCCATTCTACATTCCAAAACATCTGAAACATCCATATCATGATGCACAATTTTTTAACCTCTATTTGTTCTGTATGAAATTGCTCACATCATGTCCATAGATTTACTATTTTAATGTTAAGAAGATTATAAACGGCAATTTTCTAATAGTAGTGGTGAATTAAAGTACACTTTGCTACGCAATGTCATGTTGCAATCCAATTTTATGAGATCAACACTAATAAAATTTTGGTCCAAATACAGTTTCCATGAACTCCAATAGAAATCTCAACTTCCCTTACTTACTTTTTGGCTCACCTAGTCCAGTAAAACACCCACAGCACACTCGTCTAGTCACTTCTTTATATTATTACCCTCTTGTACATACTAATTGATATTGTTTCGGTTAATAAATATACAACTATCGTTATTAAATTGCTTCAGTTTCGAATTGGTTTCCTTTAGTTATGGTAATGGATCCGTATGTTTCATGCTGCTCTAATTTTAACACTTGATGCTTTTTGAGGACCAGTAAACTGTAGAATTTTTGTGCAACCTGCAATGTTAATAATTTATTTTAGATAATCGTGTAAAAATATAGAATTCGTAGGAAATTAAAGAACGCGAAATTAACGGGGAGGGGCTCAAACAAACTTTTCTGCCGCATTTATAATTTCGATAACAGCTTCTCCAACTTATAAAATGCATAAAGAAAAAATATTACATTCAGCTGAAACCAACCATTCTCGTTTAATATTGAAATCGATTTAGCATATTTTGAAGATTAGCATGCACGAATACATGTGTGTGACAACGAAAGGTACCGAACATAAAATTTCATAAATTTGAATTAAATACTCGAAACTACCCCTTATACCATAGTTTATTATCTAGCGAATTAAAAAAAAAAAACATATGTGTTATGTTTGCTCGCTGCATTAGATTGGACCTTTTTATTCTCACCTTGCGACATGCCTACTAATGAATATCAAGAACTTGTCCGTGCATTCATGCAAAGCATACCTGCTTCCTAATGTTGTGCCTCGGCGCCAAGTCCGCGAAGGAGATTTGCAAGCCGGAAGCGAGCTTCGGCCGCATCGCCGAGAACAGCTGCGCCGCGCGTCTGTTCAACACGCGCTCCTCGAACTGCTCGTCTGTCTCGCCCGCTTCACGCGAACCCTCGTCTTGCTGTTGGAAAGAATACAGAAACATGAGTAAAGGTTGAGCATTAATGAAATGAAATGAACTGTCTTTATTTTGCAGGCCATTATAGGCCTTTGGGGGCGCTCACAAATTGTCAGTTACATTTATATATTTTTTTTTTACACTACCACCGGATCGGAACACGACCTCAACTGAGAAGATCCGGCAAGAAACTCAGTGGGTTTGTCTTTTTTCTTTGTATATCTTTTTTTTTTGCCATCTTGTTTTTACATGGGTAACAAAAGTTATATAACATAGCTTCGGATGACCCGGCATACTGCTATTGTTTGTTATCAGTGCCTTCAAAATTGACAAATATAGGACATAGACTCATAATTTATGAGGTTTAATTGATACTAGTCGCCCGTCGCATCGGCCGAAATTCGACCGTAATTTAAATTAAAAATTAAATGTCATCTGACATTCTTGACGTTGTGTCTTTTCATAGTAAGACATTGAATGTTCTATTTCATTTACCAAGTACATATGTGTTTGTGACAAATGCAAGGCAGTGTGTGTAATGTGTTTTTAGTTGATTTTATGTATGAAAAATGCATTATTTGAAAAAAATATTAACATTCTGCACTCCTTCTCTACGTCCACTATAACCGTGCAAAATTTCATACTAATCCGTCCGCGGCATATTACTTAAAAATCCGTCACAAATTTTTGCTTCACGTATTAATATAATTGATATTATAGATGTAAAACAAATAAAAATGGATTTTAAAGACTGTTTACAAGAAGTTAACTCCTCCTCAGGAGCGATAAATATACGGTTAAGTTGTGTAAAACGACTGGTAACAAAGTTTAGAATATTACCTAGTACATTATAAATAAAAACTTTTTTCCTGCTGATCCAAGTAATTTAATAGTTTATAATTTGTGATTATAAGCAGACCAAGCTTAACACACAAATGTAACGCAACGTGTAAAAAAAAACAACCATATATTAATTTTAATAATAGGAACGTGATATACTAACGTTATCAATGCTGAGCGGTAAATCGTAATCGTGCTGCGGACTCTGGTGCCCCTGTTGGTCGTCGTATCCTAAATTTGTCATCTGCATTCCATTCTGAAAAAAACAAAATTGATATTATATTCGAGCTTTATATAATCAATTTCTTATATCTTTTATTTATCCATATTTGTTGTTTATTATCCTGCCATATGTCGACTATATAGAGTAATATGCACAGATATGAATCTTAACACATTAGTAAAGAGTATCACAGATTCAATATTTTTACAAACGTAGAGATTCATTATGCATAAAATTAATTTGTACCATAAAAATAAAAATGTCAATTTATTCAATGTATGATGATGTATATTCTATTTTGCATACACATACACTGGAGGTAGAGCAGTGCACACTGAGCCGTTTCATCATATAGAGTAGAAGTAGTACATTGTTAACATGTCTCTCCTTTTTTGTATTGGAGTATGCCATTTAATCATGATTTATTACGCAAATTGGCTAAAACACAATTTATTATTGTTCAATGTACTAGTTCTACTACTCTACTTTCTACTGTCTCATACTAAATGTATAGGAGCATTTATTGGAAATTTTGGATATTTCTCGTTATATTTTTAAAAAGTTATTATTGTCATTTTACTCATTAGGTAAAGTACTTATGATATCAGTTTAAAGTTTTTTGTATCTGTAATAATAACGGAATAATCGCCTTTGCACACTTAATGATTACACCCTGTATATATTGGTAGCGGTATGTTGCGACTTAATATTTTAACCAAACGTTATCGCATGGATTTCTGCAAAGTAACTCCTGACAGTAAATGTACTCCAAGTAAACAAAAAAGGAAACGGAAGTCCTCTTCCTCAGTAAATGATTACCGAAGATCGAGCTCACTTCCCTCGCACAACAAAAAGCGCAGTACCTGATAATCCGCAGTGTCAAGCGGCATGGGCAGCGTGTCCATCGGCGCGGAGTGCAGGTCGTGGTGCGTGGGCGGCGGCGCGGGCGGCGGCGCGCGCGACAGCAGCGGCCGCTCGGCGCCCAGCTGCGGCAGCATCGGCGGCGGCTCCGTGCCGTGCTGCAGCAGCGCGCCGTGCTGCAACCCTGCCGAAGGAAACGACATAATTATGTTAATTAACCACACCTATTTCTAGCGTGAAGCAGTTCTTGCGTTTCGATAGAAGGGTGTGGTTGCCGGCACACTTTCACATGAGGCGACCATCATAGTCCTCGGGAGTAGCGGTGCATCTGTGATTGTCTTCAGATGGAACCCATGTTCTGTATGAAGTTGATTACAGATGTCCATGGGCGGCAGTGACCACTTACCATCACGTGGATTGCATGCTCGTTTGCTACTTCAGTCAAATAAAAAAAAAATTAATTGGAACAAAATTCCTTATCGCGTGTTGCGAAAGAGGCTAGACGGAAAAACATCAGACGAAAAGTTGTCACGACACTTTTTGCTAGAGTAGTGAGCCGCGCGGCGTGCGCCTGTTTCCTTGTCTACCTCCCTCTCCTGTCTCTTACATAGAAAGCAAGCCAATTATTTTCGTTTCGTCTTTCTATTTTGCTTTGAACAGTGTTGTGTCGTGACAATTTTGTTTTGTTAAGTTTATACAGGTTGTTTTTACATAATTATTTATTAAGTTCGTATGTAACTTCGTTCAATTCAACTTTTTATCTGCCTGAAGTAGCAAACGAACATGCAGTCCACCTGATGGTAAGTGGTAACTGCCGCCCATGGACATCTGTAATCAACTACACACAGAACATGGGTTCCATTTGAAGTCAATCACAGATGCGTTGCTACTTCCAAGGACTATGTTGGTCGCCTCATATAAAAGTATGCCGGCAACCACACACCACACCCTACCATCGAAACGCAAGAAATGCTTCACGCTAGAAATAAGTGTTTCGGTGGTACTTCCCCGGTCGAACTACACTGGTTCTACCCCCTTAAAATATTTTTATTAATTATAAAAATAACTAAACAAAATTAAATCTAAGCATGTAGGATTACACCATTAGATGCAGCGACCAGGATGTCTCAAACTCAGAATATTATTTACCAACATTGCTCAAGAAAAATAAATCTTTCAAAAATACTTTTTTTTGTAGCTAAGGTACAAGACAGCACGCGCATTAATGCCACACATCTTAGTTGAAAGTAATATAGTTAATAAAGTAATATTAAGGTAACCTTCAATAGCAAGGTGTATTGAGGTTATCTTTACTAGAAATAAAATGCAAATGAATTGCCATAAAATTAAACTGTCACAAAATAAATCCAATAATAAATAGTCCGTTCGATAACCTGTCACAACCAACATAGTGAAAGATGATCTCAACAAATAATGAAAAATGTACATAGTACAATCAATTTTGGTTGTCTAAAAAAATTGCTAAGTCTTATTTGTTCATCACACACGCACACACAAAATTATCTCGTCACATATTCGAAAGAGATATTGGAAAGATTTCTCCACCCGAAGATATTAAAAACAGAAAACAAACAGCACATACCGATATAGTCCTCACCTGACGGCGTCATGCCACCGTGCTGCAGTCCGGCCGGCGTCATCCCGCCGTGCTGCAGGCCGCCGGGCGTCATCCCGCCGTGGCCGAGCCCCGCGGGGGTCATCCCGCCGTGGCCCAGCCCCGCGGGCGTCATGCCGCCGTGCGCTAGACCCGCTGGCGTCATACCGCCGTGGTCTAGACCGCCTGGAAGAGGTCACATTATAAATTAATTTTTATAACCATATGAATTGTTGTTTATGTATTCTTCGTTTACCAACAGCATCAATGTGTAAGAAAGTGAAAACTACTGAACCGATTTTTAAAATGATTTCACTATTAGAATGCTACATTATCCCTGCGTTGCATAAGCTATTATAGTGCGAACCAAGTCTAGTGGATTCTGCTAGTAAGGAATAATCTTGTAAATATCAATTCGTAAGTAACTCCATAAGCCTTTAAAAATAAGTAAGTTTTATTTAATTTGTGCCGTACACTAGTACACTACACAACTGACAAAAAAAATATAAGTCCAATATAGCTTATCACCACTCTTAGGGATCCTATACAGACGCCACTCAGCTATAAACTATAATTGAGTCTGTATAGGAAAGGAGAGCCTAATCCGACCTATTTTTAATGCCACATTCAACATAGTATAATTACTTTTAGTAAAAAGTGTGTAAATATATCAACCAGACACTTGTAGTATTTCATTAATAAACTGGTGTTACCTGGCGTCATGCCGCCGTGATGCAGACCGGCCGGTGTGAGGCCGCCGTGCACCAGCCCCGCCGGGGTCATTCCGCTGTCCAAGCCCAAACCCGGAGTCATGCCACCCGGGGTCATACCGCCCGGAGTCATGCCTAGATACACAAAACTACATTATTAGAAATTCTTGTTATAATTCGGTCTGTCGGTTAATTCGATTTAAATATAGTGGCTGTGACATACGGACGGACAGACATGACGAATCTTTTAGGGTTCCGATTTTGGCCATTTGGCTACGGAACCCTAATATGGGTCAATTTTCAAATTATAATATGACTGTAGCAAACAATCACGTAATCCACTTGATAGTAAGTGGCCACGTCCACGCATGGATGTTTATAATCAACCACAGACTCTAATCCTAGAGCCCTACCTAAAACTACTAAGACGTTGCTACCCCTGACGCCAAGTCAAAGGATTTCTTTCCGTTATCTTCTTCTCCGTCTTCCGTTTTATTTGGAATTGGAATACAGCACTGATTTTATAAGGTAATATATCACATGAATGCAAGTGCCTCCAAAATTGAACCAAAAAGGTTTTTACCATTCTGAAACTTACAAAAATAAAAGCAAAATAACTTGCATACAGTTTTGGAAACAAATCTGAGGAACCTCACAAACAGAACTAGATATATGAGTTTACTACTTTACTGGCACCATGCCATGCACAAACCTCCATGGTGTAACCCTGCTGGCGTCATTCCTCCTAAATCCACCTGCTGATTGTCACCGTGTTGTAACCCGGCTGGAGTCATTCCGCCATGTTGAAGACCACCTACAAACAATTTTCCTTTATTACAGATATAACAATTGTGTGCTGTGTAACTAACCAAAATATAATAAGAACATTTACTGTAGCTATTCATTATAGAAATCTTACAGAGGTAACTTTTCAACTTTATTGACTTAATTATGTTCCTGGGCTACATTACAGAAAAAAAAACAGTACGGACTACAGTCCACCGAACTGGATAAGTGTGGATTGGCAATCTTAGCCAATTTTAAGGTTTGTTTATCATATAACTCTCGGGCTTGTAGGTTCGCTCGCGGTGTTTCTCTTCATAGTTATAGCTTGTGATAAGTGTACGTTATTACTTATTACTGACGAAATTGCAAGTACAAAGGGCTCTTGGCTATTTTCGAATGCCTTGTCTACTACAGAAACTGATTTTTGTAGGTCTCATTTCATTGCGTTTGAAAATCATACAGATTTGTATCTCCTAGATTATTTACTTTGTATAAAAATGCAATGTCTACCTAGATTGAAGGTGACAATAGTGACCCATGCAAGTCTATAATCAACCCTAAATATGATTAGAATCCTACCTGCGGTCGGCCACAGACGCACTGCTACCCCTAAGGACCTAGGAATATTTTTTATATCTTTATCTTTATCGGACAAACAAATGGGGGGAGGGGGTTGCGTCTAATAGACGAACCTAGAAGAGTACCTCTCTTCTTTTTTTATCAAGTAGCAAACGAGCATGCAGTCCTCCTCTTTATAAGTGGTCAACGCTGCCCATGGATATCTGTAAGCAACTTCATATAGACTGGGGGTTATATGTGAAATCAATCACAGAAGCGTTTCAACTCCCGAGGATTTAGATGTTGGCCTCATATAAAAATGAGCCGGCTACCATACCCTTTCGCCGAAACTAAAGAACTTCTTCACTGCTTCACGCTAGAAATAAGTATAGCGGTGATACCTCCCGGGTCGAACTACACTGGTTCTACCTTAAGTTTTGTATATATTGTGTTAGTAAAACGTGTTCATTCCAAGAATAAGCAATTTTACGTTGAACTATCTTCATTGTTGTATGAAAATATTGACATAAGTACCCGGAGTCATAGCACCATGTTGTAGGCCTCCTGGCGTGATCCCTCCTTGGAGTAATGTGCCAGGTGTTAACGACCCCAATACTCCGGGCGTAAGGGGCGGACCAAGAGAACTCAGCATACCACCTGTGATATTACAATTTGTCATATAAAAAAAACCTATCTAGCATGCCAGTAGAATATGTATTGTGTTAGTATTTATATGTATGTCTGGTGTTAGAAATGTTAATTCTACATAAACTATAATGCTACTACTAATATATTAAAGTATGTACTGTAAATATAGATAATATATATTAATGTATCTGTGGTTAACACCTAAGCCTTGTTGACTGACTGATAATATATATTTTTTTATGCCTAACATACTAAATATATTATTTTGATAGGATATCTGTTTTATAAGGTTGATTTTCAATAAAGAAGAAAGTATTTTCACGAAAAGGTATTATTTTGGAGTGGATAGATTAATTTGCAGTGCGATAAGCTCTGTATTCCTCCATCCATCCATCAGCACTTAGAAGGCCACTGCTGGACATAGGCATCCATTTTATTGTGTACTGTATACTTGAGAAATTTCTGTTATGTGTTCAAATGATTTATTGCGTGAATAAATCAATTTTGTTTCATTTACTCAAGTTTTCGCAAGACTTATTAGAGTTAGATTCGATTGATAATGATTTTACTTTTATTTAATGATGAATTTAGTTTATATAAAAACAAAGCTTCAAATTCAAACATTCTTTATTCTTGAACACAGGTAAATACAGATGTTGAATACAATATTTGGATCGCTATGTCCTACCTTATATAAACGTTCTATTAAATATAATATAATAGGTTTAAATAATATATCATAGTTACTTTTATATACATTAAAGAACTTAGTACAATGTCATATTGTGCTAATTATCAGCTTATGATAAATTATAATTTCTATGTTAAAAATCATCAATAAGTTAATAATTGTATAGCAACACTTATTAACGAAAGATATTATATGTTTCTCGGACTTTGTTATCCCATAGCCTTTCTTGGGGAAGATAAAGAGACTCAGCTAATCTTAACTCCCTTTGCGAGAGAAAAAATCCATAAGTTTACTGTATTTTTGAGGGTTTTCACCAGTTTAATTTACTTAATTAACATGACTAGATTCGTGAGATCACAAAAATACGGAAACATGCGATTTGTACCCCCTGCTGGAGGGAGGCAAAGCGTTAACAAAATCTCGTATACCCCGAGAAAGGCACCAGAAATAGTCCGTGAAACTAGTGGAGGCCAGTTCGACGATACCATGGACCGGTCGAAATGAATATTATATGAAGAGAAGTTAGAGGTTAGACAATAAATATAATAATTTATCAATAGATGAGATCCCAAGCCGTAAGCGTGAGTGGGTTAAGATATATTAAATATGTCTAGATTTACAATCTATACGGAAAATCGTCAACATATACGTATATTACGATTGCATACAAGCATTTTTGATATCATTAGTGTCCTTTCTCACGCACACAGAACACATATATTACAACATAAGATTTACTCTTATGTTATAATAGGTTATATTTGTATACATCTGTTGTGTGTGCGTCAATGGGGTGTTTTACGCAAGCTTGTGGCAGAGGCGACACGTTGTTTTGATGTAAATATGTACAAAATAATAGGAATTTACATTATTTTTGAGTTACCACATTGGAATATAATGGGCAATATAACATACAATACGTAACGAATACAACTATTACTATAATTTGACGTATAAATGATCGATGGAATTTTATTCAAATATATGTGAATAAAAAAAATTAACGAATTTGAGCTTGAATTAAGTATGTATGCTACATAATTTTCTAATCCAAATGTAGATTTATTACCAGATTTTTTGAAATAAGAATGATATCTTTACTGCTACTAAAATAGACGTTATAGGTAGCCCAAAAATACTGTATTCGGTAGTATCCGCTATCAAAAATAATGTTAAATGTATTAATATAAGAGGTCGACTTTAGTGTTAATTTTCCGTGTAGACAGTGGCGCCTCTAGCGGGAAGTGCAATAAATCACCCCATTATAAATAAAGTATCGCAAGGGTCATTCATATCTACAGACATTGAATGTGTCCATAGCAGACAAAATTTTATTTTTCTATACAAATCACTATAAAACAACACTGCCTGTGCCAGTGGAGCCGGGTTACGGTAGACATAAGTACGTTAATGCACTTTGTGAAGGAAAATATTAGTTTGTTAGCCACGACCCGTGTCTGATACGTTCAATGTCTATAGATTTAACGGGTCTTAGGAGAACTCCTTCACCAGAAACAAGTGCTTATAACGTACTAGCTCATATTCAAGCCTCAAATACATCAGCTAGTAGAACTGAGCGTAACATTGCGTAATCGTACGTAATATAAGAATATCCGTCATACAATCTTTTGGTTCGTTACAATACTAGCGAACGCTAGTTTCAGAAAAACAATATTAAAAAGACTTGGATTACATAGCAGACGATTGTTCCGGTGAGAGAGTGCCTAAAGCTTAATTTACATCTACAGACATCGAACGTGCCCTGACAAAATCATTACTCTGTATATTTTTTACGGTTCGTGTGTACGTAATTTTACGACAAATATAAATTAAGTTTCCATTGCATAGAAAAATAAATTCCATCGGCCACGTCCAGCGTCCGCAGATATAAACGACGTAAGGCGTATCGCTTACGGTACGACGTGGAAGGGGTACCCGAATATTAACCAGAGAACGTTCCTACCTGGCGTGGCGGGCGGGTCGAGGTCGGGCACCACCTGCGGCGGCGACGGCGGCCGCGGCGCGTCGCGCACTGCTCGCCCGCGCCATGGTACGTGTGCGGTTAGATAGCATGTGTGTAAAGCTTACTATGTCTCGTTTTGAATCGATTTTAATATCGACTGAATATAACTCGAATGCCAATCGATTATCTTATGCCGCATTTAGGATAGGAGACTCGTTTCTTGTGCCGTATAATAAAATAGCATAAAGACTTAATTGGTTTTAAAGCCGGATTTTATATAACAGAAGACTCTTTGCGTAGTAATTGGTTTCTATGCGGTATTCTAAAGTAGAATAAGTCTTGATTTGGTTTAATTGATTTTCACTGCCACATTGCAAAATAGAATTAATCTTGATTTTGCCTAATTACCTTTGTGCCGTATTTCAAAACAATATATGTGGAAAGTAGTGTTACAAAAGTATAAGAATTAAATTCACTTTTTCACTAAAATGGTTTATGATTAATTGCTTATAAAAAAACAACCTATAATTTCGAAAAAGTATTATACTACATTCAAATATATTTTGCAACGACATATGTATGAGCCTTATAATGTTTTTGATGTTAATTTATGGCAGAAATCGAGTCTCCCATAATATAATTTAAAATAAATATATACAAGGAGAACATAGTAAACTTTACCTCGACAACAAGTAAGATTAACATTCACAGAATTAATTTAAGCTTCCAAGTGAGGATGGTTTTTATGTAGAACAAACCACAGATTAATAAGTCACTGAACACATGTAAACTGAAATTGCATTTTATACAGTTACACATTACCAAAGCTTTGTTAGTTGTTATGTATCCTTTTGTGAAAATATTATAGTATTTACAGCAAGAGACAAATTAGTGCATATTTGATGTAAAGGATAGTTACTGAGATGAAATGATATCAACCAAATGAAATATTTGCAAAACTTACGTATAGAAGGTTCGTATTCGTGGGGTACTGGTGTCCTCGGTTGGGGTTCCGTTTCGACCGCTGGCGTGGGCGGCGGTGGGGGCTCCGGCGTTTGATTGCTCTAGAAACAGAATAGACATTCGTGTCAATCGAAGCTCTAAGAGAAAATCGTATTTTTTCTTTTCAATAAATTATGATGAACCTCATTACATCATACTAATAGTACACTCTTATTTTATCACATTAATAACCTGTTTCTAAAGAAAGCCAACATTTGAACATGGTAGTCTTTAATTTGAAATATTATTTTAATTGCAATCTACTTCCAATAAAGGATAGACTTTCCTAGATGGAAACAATGAAAGTTTGAAAGGTGACGATAGTCTGTATGGTTCGACTGAGAAGATACCACTTCCACCTATTCCACATATTTTAGGTAAACAACAGTTTGGTGGAAGGGTGTGGATGCTGCCTAGTTTACATATAAGATGAGATTCGGAGTTAGTTATTGATATAGATATAAGAGTGGCCATTTATCATTGGATGGACCGCATGCTTATTATGTGAAGTGTTCATATATGTAATAAATGGGGTTCATTGGCATAAATATTATTTTTCGTGCATAAATATTAAATATGCATAAAAATTATTGGCATAAATATTATAATTCGCACTTGGCCAGCGCGGTGGACTATGGCCTAAAACTTTCTCATTCTGAGAGAAGACCCGTGCCCATAAGTGGGACAATAATTGGTTGTACCCGATGCATACGAATAAATTTTGACCTGAGTTACGGACGACAAATGACATAAAATGAATTTTCGTTTACGGTACATGTGGGCACGCCTAATTTCGACACATGTTAATCAAAATATGTATACACTATTATATTCACGCGCATTAACACCAAATTTATTAAGGGATGTGCGTCGAGCCCGAACTCACTTGCGGAACGAGCTAGTTTGGAACTTGTCGTTAAAACTTAAAACATATTACCTTCTTATAACTTTTTTCGTCAGATTAGAGGGCAGCAACCTCCGCTACACTTATACTCCTGAATAAGCGCGCAGAACACATAACTCCAAATTGCATTAAGCGAGAGAGCGGCACACTTATTTCTAGCGTTAGTGAAATAATTCACGCGTTTCAGTGGAAGAGTGTGATTGCCGGCTCACTTTCATATGAGACGACCATCTTAGTTCTCGGAAGCAGCAACACATCTGCTTTTTTACTATAGATTAAAATCGCGACCTATATGAAGTTGCTTGCAGATGGGGACTTTCTATCAGGAGGACATTATGCTCGTTTGCTACTACAATCTGATAAAAAAGAACTTTCTCCACTACACTCGAACACATAAAAAAGCACAACAGACAAAGAGAGCAAACTCCTTCTTTACCTACTCATATGTAACAGCATAGAACACAGACCACTTGACGTCAGGCTAGATAGCAGCAACCTGTCCCTCCCCCCTACCCACATGAGAAACATCACAGAATACTAATCTACGTAGCTTGAGGCGAGACAAAGCAACCTCCTGTATACTTGTACACATAGAAACAGCACAGCCGTCAGACGAGCCAGCGCACGACACTGACCTCCTCGTGGCGGCGCTTGCGCGCGGCGCGGCGCGCGGCGGGCGGCTCGGGGTCGGGCGAGCGCGCCGCCGCCGCCTCCGCCTCCTCGCCCTCCAGCCGCAGCGTCATGTTCCGCTGGTACTTCTGCACACGGACACATTTGCAATTTATTATTCTAATTCTGCATCATAACAAAAGAGATGTTGTGCGAGACTTGCATTATAAAGTTTTTATGCCATACAGCCATTAAAGGAACGGAATATGTATGTTTGCGTTCCTTATGTATATATTTGCAAGACTCTAGACTAAATTAGGATCATTATTTTATTAAGAGACGTTTCAAGTATTTAAATCAATTTGTTTTAATCTAATCTGGTTCGTTTGTTTTCAATGTGTAATATGTACAGATGGAAATGCATCTACATAGAATATTATAGAAGTAAAAAACACTGTTCTCTACACTTATGTATCCACGTTAAGACACCTCGCATCATACCATGATGTCAAAAACGAGGAAAAACACTCAAACCCAAAAGCGAACAATAAATTAAAACATTAACATGCCTTACTAAATATAAATACACACAGGAAAAATAATTATCTCTCTTAAATTATCCATTAACCTATAAAGACTAGACTAAATTAATGAGCCCAAATAGCAAGGAGATGTAAATTAATTTCGTGAGTTGATTTTGACGATTTTTCTACTCTCCCACTCCCTCTTTCATGAGATTTGTCTCGACCCCAACTAATCGCATCTGAGATTGTATAAAATTCGGTGACACATTAATTACTTAATTTATCACAATATTCTCGCAATTATACACTTTTTTGGAGTAAAACATGTGTCATATTATGCCAAACCCAATTCCTCCTCCCCTCACCATGTGACATTTGATGTCAACGACAATTGTCATTAAGCAAGTATTCAATTTAATAATTTGAGATGTTGATATGATTACATCTTATAAAATCATTAAATAGATTTCAATACAAAAAAATCCTATTTAAATCATCCCAAAATATTTACTTGTAAATATTTATTATTATTTATAGGAAAAAATGATCAGAAATATTCATATAAGTTAATTATTGATATACAGTCCTGGTTAATATTCTATCATTTGACATACCTTGAACAGCACTTTGGAAGGCATAGGTCGAGCTGACGTAGCGAACAGTTTCTCCACGCCTCCCGTCTCCTTCCAGTGCATCAGCCGCCGAGTGGGCGGCGCGAGATCCAACGTGATCACGATATCGGACGTGTTGCTCAGTTGGTTCTTCATCTCCTCGCCCGAGATGTTCTTCACTTCATCCACTATCAGCTTGCGCTTGCGTTTCGCTTTTGTAATGCCTATAAAACCACAAAATCTATGATTGTTGAACGTTATTACTTTTATAAACTGTTTTGTTATCATCATGCATTGATCATTTTTGAGTATGCAGAATCAATATCAATATAATATTTTTTTTATCTGACTGAAGTAGCAAACGAGCATGCAGTCACCTGATGGTAAGTGGCCACTGCCGCTCATGGACATCTGTAATCAACTGCATACAGAACATGGGTTCTATCTTCTGTACGAAGACAAAGTCAATCACAGATGCGTTGCTACTCCCGATGACTATGATGTTCGCCTCATGTGAAAGTGTATAATTCTTTGTAATCTCCGCGTTTACAAAAAATTAATGCACTGATCTAATATTATTACCGACGTGGAAAACAGGAAGCACGATCAAATATCTGTGGCTTTAATGAAAACTGGTGTAAGTCTGATTTTTACCAAATTGACTCAACAAATTCCTTAAAAAATAAACTAAAACTAAAACAAATAGGTGAAATAAACAAACGTGTTTATCTATCGATCGAACTAATTTATATAGACATTTAGATATAAATTTAAAAAAAAAACGTTTTTAAACAACTTTGGTTGAAAACAATTTGGCCTAAATTATCATAAAACCCATTTTCACTAAGAGCACAAACATATTCTAAATCTCGTAAACACATACTCAACCTTATACATACGTTTAAATATATTTGTGAACTGGATATATGCTACAAGGCATCTAACCTGCCTTGTTTTAATGATCCAATTGCCTTCGTTTAGAAGTAACTAAAGTACCTTTGAGAACAGTAGCATCGACGGGTGCTAGCGCGAAGGACTCCTCCTCGTTTTGCAACAGCGTAGTGGAGTCGAGAGCGGGCGCCGGGGTCAGCGCGCGGGGCGGTTCCTCGGCCGGCGCCTCCACTCCGTCCACCTCCTGAAGGTGTGGTAGTATATATTTTAATAATGGTCTAAGTTACATTGTAAGAACACATTATTATATTATACAGTTTACTATGAACAACTCGACATCGGACATACCTTTAAAAGGCTGATCTAAAATTTAAAGTAATCATTGGGCGCGTTCCAGAAGACGCTCAAAAAGCCCAAAACGTCGTTCCACAAGACGACCGCGGTCGTTGTGGTCCGGGCGAATACGTCACTCATGACGTCAAGACTTACCGCCCACGCGAAGCTCACGACGACCCATCTAATAAGGTGGGTTGAAGTAATTGTTTCACTAGAGATTATCAGTAACGCTTATTAGTGGAACGAAAAAAACTGCGGTCTTGACCGTGAACTCTGTGAACGTCTAATGGATTATTCTCTCACGGAACTCATTATGGATTACTATCAACATACAATTTAATTTCATTAACCGCATGTGTAAGAAGTGATATAGTTAAATCATATTTGTTATAGTAGTTTTAACTAAAACTGAAACATAAATGGATTTTATTTGTTAAAATGGTTAGAAGAGATATTCTCCTGTTCCATTATTGATATGAAACATATAATAGCGAGTTGGATCATCTCCCTGTATGCACCATTAGATCCAATGCTAATTTATTATGATGATGAACATTTCAAAAGCAGCAACATAACTGTATTTTATTTACTTCGAACAAACAATTGTATTGGTTGCAATAAGCAATGACTGATAAACGTTTTACCGTTCAATTATTGTTGTCAATAATTGAATTTTAAACACGTAATATCTACATATTAATACGTAAAGAAAAAACTTGTGAAGCATTTTTAAGTAATATGACATGGACGGATTAATATGAAACTCTGCATGGTTATAGTGGACGTAGAGAAGTATTGCAGAATGTTATTTTTTTTTAAATAAAGCTTAAAACATACATAAAATCAACTAAAACACATTACACCCACTACTGTGCTTTTGTGACAAACACATAAATAATAAACGAAATAAAACATTCAATGTCTTACTATGAAAACACATAACGTCAGAAATGTCAGTGTCTTTGTCAAAATACCCGCTATTGCTTTTAAATGTGGTTTAGCTAATTAAACCTCTTTTTTATTTAACAGTTGCGTTCAAAATTACTTGAAAATTATTACATTTTATTTGAATTTGAGAAATATTCGAACTATTTTGGACAATATGAAATTTAGTTTTTTAATTTAAATTACGGTCGAATTTCGACCGATGTGACGGGTGATTAGTCAAATAAAACACATGTATTATCAAATAAATTAAAACACAACAAGTGCGATACTAGCCATGGGGCGCGGCGGCGGCGGCGGCGGCAGCGGCGGCGGCATGAGCTCCTCCTCGCGCGGCGCCGCGCCCGCCTCGGGCTCCACCGACGGCGGCGGGGACCCGCCCCAGCTGCATACAACCAAACGTTTATAAATACATATAGATTACTAGCAGACCCGACCACGCGTTGCTGTGGTTAAAGAAATGTTACTTAAACAAATTTTAAATTGTATTATTTCGTATTTGTAAGAAATTAATATACTACAAAGTTATTAGTAGATAACATGTAACATATAAACTAAAGTGTCGAACAATGAAGCACTATTAATTAAAAAGCAGGAATAGTTTTATTGTTCACTATACTAACTTAAATTATTGTTCACTATACTATACTTCAGTTTAAGTAACACGTAGCCGTCTATGATAACTCCAAAAATTGAAAAACCAAGAATATCGAGATTTAACTGTATTGCGATCACCACAACATAAAAACCCACGTTAGTTTGTCTTTCCTAAAATATGTACATCGACAAACAAAATTACAAAAACAAAATAGGTTAGGTAGCGCCACCTAACGGTCACATCAGTACTAATTTAAATGTAATTTGCGTTCAAAAATACTTGATCAAAATAAATGTTTTCTATAAATAAAGAAAAATTGTTTGCAGTAAACTATGAATAAAAAATAACTTTATGTAATATTGAGTCAACTGTTCGATTGATATAATTTTACACTTTGTTTTTATGGAAATGAATGTCAGGTGAATGCATCAATATTAATATAATCTTAATACATGCATTGTTGCCAGTAATAAATTAAAATTGTATAGGTAGGTTTATTTATTAATAAAATATTTTCCTTAATATCTTAAATTGCTTTTAAAATTATTTGTCAATTTTAGTTTAAGGAAATACGAAATTAAAATAAAAAAAAAATTAACTGAAACGGTATTGATTTATCGATACATTCGGTTCATGTAGATGACCGTAACGTAAACAGCGCCATCTAATATCTCAGACATATTACTATTTCGATTTGGAGGTAGGGTGGCGTATCATCGCAGAATATACTGAGATAGCTTTGTATTACTTTAGTAACTTATAAGGATATATTTATATCTGGTTATAATATTAAATTGTCGCTCACATGAAATTTTAACAAACGTTTGCTCATATGAAATTTTAACAAAGCGCCATCAATACATTCGGTTCATGTAGATGAGTGTATCGTAAAGAGCGCCATCTAATGTCTCATATACATTATTTGGCGGTAAGGTTGCGTATCAACGCAGAATATACTGAGATGATATATACTGATGATGATATATACTGATATATATGATATATACTGAGATGATATATAGTATTAGGTACTTTAGTAACCTTTGATCGACAATATTACTGATCGAAGTTATTAACTTATGATGGTCATGATATTAAATTGTAGCATAAGTGAAACGGTTGTAATTTTAACAAAGCGCCATTACTTACTTAATCAAGTTAACAGATAACATTACACCGCCATCTGTTATTAGGATTATATAAAGCTAACAGCTGAATGTAAAAAAAATATTTGCAATTAAACCTATAAATTAAGATATAAACTATCCTATCTTTCAAGTTGGATCATAATACACATGTTGTGTAAATTTGATTATAATCGGTTCAGAGGTTTAAAAGTCCATTGCGGACAAATAAAGTGACACGTAATTTATATATATTAAGATTTGGCGGTAAGGTTGCGTATCAACGCAGAATATACTGAGATGATATATACTGATGATGATATATACTGATATATATGATATATACTGAGATGATATATAGTATTAGGTACTTTAGTAACCTTTGATCGACAATATTACTGATCGAAGTTATTAACTTATGATGGTCATGATATTAAATTGTAGCATAAGTGAAACGGTTGTAATTTTAACAAAGCGCCATTACTTACTTAATCAAGATAACAGATAACATTACACCGCCATCTGTTATTAGGATTATATAAAGCTAACAGCTGAATGTAAAAAAAATATTTGCAATTAAACCTATAAATTAAGATATAAACTATCCTATCTTTCAAGTTGGATCATAATACACATGTTGTGTAAATTTGATTATAATCGGTTCAGAGGTTTAAAAGTCCATTGCGGACAAATAAAGTGACACGTAATTTATATATATTAAGATTGTTGAAAATAAATAATACCTACATCAACTTTAAATTTAATCTATTAGAAATCTGAATTAATATAATGTATAAATATCTTTAAATTTAATCTGTGGCTGTAATGAAAACTGGTATAATTCTGATTTTTAACAAATTGACTTACATTGTTTGATTAACAAAGATCTTAGGATAAATGTCCGTTATTCAAAACAAATAGGTATGTGGGTATCTTTTCTTAGTAAAACTCAAAACACCCTCCGTGTTTATGTATTGATCGATGTAATTTATAAAGATATTTAGATATAAAGAAATCTTTGGTTGAAGAAAATTTGGCCAAACTGAAACACTGTGTTATAAACTCGTTCAAAATGATTATTTAAAAAAACCTAATAAATACTTATTTTCTTTCTAGATAACATATAAAATCATTTTCTTTTTCCTAAATTCATAATGAGCATATTTTTCAGAAAAGAAAATTATGACCCATTTTTTTTGTAGTAATCTACATTGCCTAACAAAAGACTGCTATTATTATATAAAATAAAGACCTGTGCTGTGGTGAATTCCCAGCGTCGTAGTGGTCCGCCATGTCGTCGTCGGAGTCCGGAGCGTTAGCTGCGGCAGTGCCCGCGCCTTCACTTACGCCAGCCGCTTCTATTTCAGCCTAAAGAAACAAATAAAACGAGAGACTATTATGTGAAACTGAGTTAACACTGTAAATTTTAAATTGGATTGGAGTTAAGATTATGGATAATATAGTAGTAAATGTTTAGTAGGAACAACTTCACTTCCACTTTTATTACGGTATGTATTGCACTTCAGGTGTATATGTATTTATATTTATGTATCTTTTTGGTTGATTAGATGATAATTGGCAAGATTTTTTACAAATCCAAAAAAAGCTATCGGTACATTTTATGTTGTACACAAATTTTAAGATTATGAAATTCTTCTTAATTAATAATAATACATTTAAATTTATTTTGGAAAATCGACCCCTTAATAGATTCGTTCTTGTGATTATAATTAAGTTAATTACAAGGAAAATTGAAATAGTGCGTAATTATTAACATTACTATATTGATGATTGTTAAGTAATTAATAATTTATATTAATTCTTCCATATTGTAATAGTCAAAGAAGTACGCAATATATATTATTAACCTGCAGCGACTGCGGCTGTGCCTCCGCGCCGGGCAGCCCCGCCGCCGCGCCGCCCGCCGCGCTGCCCGCCGACACGTCGCCGAACAGGTCGCCCTCGAACAGCCCGCCCGCGTCTGCATCACACGTCATAACACTGTAGCTTAGAGCAGCACGGAAAACTTTTGTACTGTACACTGATACACAAGGTATGCAAAAAGACTACTTGTCGATGCAATTACTTATTTTACCTTAAGTCCCGCAGATGCGTCTCCACGGGCCTTTATTGCCCCCCCCCCCCACATCCCCTTATCGTCTGATAATTTGTCTAATGTCTAACTAGCCTATAATGCTCAAGGCCTAATTGGGGCCATTTGTCTATAATGGGGGAGGCCTTGTGTACTATAGGCTAGTTTGCTAACCCACTCTACTTCTCTCTATTCTTACTTTGTTTATTTTAGAACGTGTGCCAAAATGTCTACATAGATATACAAAGTGAACATAAAAGTATAGCCTACTCAAATTTTAGTAGTGAAGGACCTACTTATTACTACTATTATTATTTATTGTAACTACTTAAGAATTTGAGTGTTATTACACTATGTTACAATATTGGCTATTGTAATACAGTTTGATAGCAATACATGATACCCATGATGACAAACATGTGCAATTTTACTTATGAATCGTTATCCCACATGAGCAAAAGCTAAAGGAAGCGTAAGTTCCTATTATTCACTCGACTTCCTGCATTTACCCCTCTCCATGCTACAAATTAAATTAGTCTATTACACTAAAAAACTTACGTCCAAAATCCGGCACTTCGCCGATGGTGCCGCCGAAGCCGTCGTCCATGGGCCCGTGGGGCGCCGCCTCCATGCGCGGCTCGTGCGCGGGCGCCGCGAGCGTGGGCACCACCGCCGCGCTCGTGCTCGCCACGCCCGCCTCCTTGCCGGCCAGCTCCAGCGACGACCCGTCCGCGAACAACAGGTTGCTCTGAAAGCGTAATTGGAACATGATGACGCGGTAAAATCAAAGCGGCATAGCTGAGAAAGGCATATTTTTTTACCAGAGCGCTTTTTTAAAGTTTTCGCTTGACATTTTTTTTACACGCTTTCTACACTCATAGCCCCACAGTAGGATTTTTTCCTGTGTCGTGGGTACCATGGACACACACAAGACGAATACACAAACACTCAGACCCAGAACAGGAATCTAAACTCATAATTCAGATACCTGTCTGGCTGGGAATCGAACCCGGGACCCATTGCGCGTCAGACCAGAATGGTAACCACTGCACCAAGCGGGTTGTCTACATAGTATTCGAAATTGTACTTTTAAATACAGTTTGGTTCACGTCAAAGCCACCTTATGGATTTTAATTTATCTATACAATATACAACTAGGTCATAAAAATTGATGGAAAAATAAAGGTTTTTTTGACACCAACAATTCAAAAATTATTTTTTTGCACATATGCTGGATTCATTTAACAGCAACAATAAAGCAACTGAAAACAAACCTATTAATTGACATTGATTCTTAATTGATATGAAGATATTCAATTTCTATAAATACTAAAATAGCTTTAATGACCTTCTATTCTCTACAACCTTCATTAAATCACATGTTTAAATGTACAAGGATGTAAATTCAAATACCATGTCTTGAGAAAGTAAAAATTGAATAAAGTGTACTATTTACAGTATACTTACTGTCTGAAATTAAAACCGCTGCCATCTGACATAATTCATGGTAATTACATGAAAGTGAACATTGCATTTAGTTTTATACATAATCAGTTAGTCTATTTTTTGCACTTAAGTTGAGTGTTGTGTGATATTACACTAATATTTATTTATGATTCCAAGATATTATAAGGTAGAATGAGTATTGTTCAAGTATGGAGCCACATTTATCCCTAAGAACTGGTTGATTAGTTCTTGTTTTGGTGGATTAGTGTGGATTCTGACTGTAATGTCATAGAACCATGATAGTACTAGAGATGAGCAACACATCTGTGGACCATTATAACATCCAATCTACTTCGAGGAAACAATATTCTTAAAATTATCTTACCTGCTCTAATCCACCCTCATTACCAATGGCCTCTCTCATTATGTCAGGGTTATCGGTGTCGAACCCCATGTCTCCAAACCCATCATCATGGGTGACCAGATTTAATGAACCATAATCTTCACGCATGGTAATTTCCTCAGCTCTTGACTGGTTCAATGAGAATTGAGCTTCAATGTCTACTTCACTGTAATATATAAATAAAAAATGCAATACAGAACAAATGAACATTCCTAGTATTAGTGATCATATCATAGTAACCATAATACCATTGCAAATGTAAAACATTTGAGATATACAAATATAATGCTCACTTAACAATAAGTATTAGTTATTAGTGGAAACTGTATTGCATTAAGTATATTTCAACTGTAACATTTAACTGTATGTAAAAAAAAAATTAAAAAAACATTGTGATACACCTCTGAAATCAAGGGTGAGAAGTCATATAGGTTGATCTTCACTTGTAACAGCGTAATAGTGGTCAGAGAAGTCAGACAACATTCCAAATACAAATTGCAAATAGCCTTTCTTAACTCTTTGCAGATTGGTTAAGAATTAGATCTTACGGCCCAACAGGAGCTGTGAGGATATAGTCATCAGTAGCTATATCTTTTATTGTACAATTAATACTCCCTGACAACAACTTAATTAACTTTAAAACATTGTTTGTGAAGCTGTGATCCACATTTTTAAAATAAGTTACTATCCTTAATTATGACAAATTTGCACTTTTCTGTGCACTGTTACTATTCTGTGAAATGGGCGAAGTGGTGTATGAGAAGACAAAAATAACTTATTTGATCCATTCTGATAGAAAAGTTAACCGTCTGCTAAACAGTTTACAACTTCTGCTTAAACAGTTTTGAAACATCAATCATACCATTTATCTGTTACTTACTTCAATTCTGGCATAGCAGTATCAAAATCATGGAAAACCTCAGGTAAGGTGATGGCATTCATGGCTGCCTCTCTATGCTCCTCAGGCAAGTCCACCATCCCTGGCCTAAAGGCCATCTGTAAATATTCCATCTCGTTAAAAAACTGTACTGTAATAAGCACACATTGATACAGTGTAAGCAAGTGAAAATACTTAAGTTACGCCTGTATTGAGTGATGTTAACATCATTAGTTAATACAGGGAATAGACACATTTGCATAAAATTAAAATTGAAGGGAGTTTATTCTACTTCAAAGTTAATAGAACATTTTCTACATGCCAGAAACATCAGGACTACTAATAATATCAGTGTTAAGCATTGCTGTGTTAAGATATGAAGGGTGTAGTTGTTAGACCAACTTACAAGGCGAACCACGTAATATACTTTTTCCCGGAAATAATAAATGTATATTTTTTTAAATTTTTTATACTCCGAAACTTCCGATTATATCAATTTTGTGTCAGGTGTAGAATCGTGCCATCTTGATTGGGAATATGTTGAAAGGCTAGTAGGGTTCACGGCAATACCCCTGACACCTTTTTGTCGGAAATGATGAGCTATATATTTTTTAATTAAAATAATAAATGAAACTCTAGATTATATCGATTTCGGATCCTTTTTAAATTTTTGAGAAATTACGAAATTCCCGATTATATACATTTCTTATTTGCTGTTTCCTATTTTTATGAGATGAGAGTCCTTAACAGATTGAGTCCAATTATCAACAAATAAGAAGATTGAAACGTTGGGTTAAGTTAGCTTTTTTTAATAAACAAAACAAATATCCCTGCTTCGACTAGACCCGTTGACTTCTTAGGCAACACCTCAAAATCGAAGAAAAATTATGTTTACCAATGTTACAATAATTAGTTATTGATCGTCCCATTATTGTATTATAGATGCATAGAAGTTGCAAAATAGCAAGGTAGGAGGGGTTGAAGGTGAGGCATGTGGCAAAGAAAAACAAATGATAGGTCAAAATTGAATTTAGGTTGGGTTCGGTTAGACTTTTTTAATAAACAGAAAAAGGAACCCTACAAAGTGGGGTTCCATCAACTTCAATGACAAAGTTCTCTAATTTAAGAGACAAACTATTACATTCCAAATTATATATAAACATGTCCTAGGTTAGGCTGTTTTTAACAAAATATGCAGAAAAAATAAACAATATTTAATGTGTCTCTTTAATTCAGTACTATTAGTTGTGTAGTTGACTATAGTTCCCTATAGTTGTATAACTAAATATACACCGGACTATGAGAGGTGCACTAGTGTGTATATTGACTTATACATTTGGCGCTTAACATGTTAACATAGTGCAGAAACACTGATAATTTTAGATTTTTGACTTCTAGGTGGAACAAAGTTCGCCGGGTCAACTAGTCTAATTAGTAATATTTAAAATGAATATAAATTGAGTATTTTAGCTAATGGGCTTGGTAAGTGGACAATGCCACATATAATAGTTGCTATCAGACTCCTAGTAGAAGAATAATCCTGCCTGAGGTATTTTACAAAAATGTTGGATGTTGCCAAATATTGTGTTGAAATATCTTATATTGACTTATGCGATACTTTATAATAATAACACAAATGTCTTACATTATGTTATTTATGTAGAAATACTAATCTATTCCTGTTTTGGCCTGATATAAAACCTACTTTATGTATTGTGAATGTGTACTATTGTATATATGTATAGATGTCGAATTAAGGAATAAATAAACAAAAATAAGTTTTTTTATAAGAATTCATACAAATACAACAATGTTGACAAACCTTAATCTTAACGAACGCCTCATTGCAGTCCTGCAACAAGTATTTGGCCTTCCTGGAATAGATCCTGACAACACCAAGCAACAGATGTCCAGAGGTCCTCAAGGCCATTTTCACTTTGGGCTTCAGGATGCCATCGACCGATTTTTCTATGTTAGTCTCAAACACATGGGCCTTTGTCAATTTCTTGTCCCAGTGGGCCGCCAGCCAGATCTTGGCTAGCGGGCCCTTTTTGGCCAGCACAAAATGTGCGTAAAACATTTTGACAGGCCTCTATATCCGGCCAGTTACATCAACGCAGCTCTGGAAATAATATTAACTTCTTAAAATATTAAATCACTTTTCATAAAACACCGTGCACCTTTCACACACTGAATTAATGAATAATAATATTAAATTAGTCCATGTCTTCAACGACCAAGAGTAATTTGGCGCCTATTCTTTATTGCATTCAACATGATCTCTATTAGAAATTTCTAAGACTGGAACCACTAATATATGGATTTTGCCTGATATCTATTTAACAGACAGTCGTAAGAACGAATAAATACCTAATTTTATAATCACAATTTATAAATCTCTTCTTCCACATTCAACGTAAACATGACAACAACTACGCTTTCAAGATGGCGGGTGCTGCAATACGGGCTAACCGTTGTTTTCGTTTAGAAATAAATTAATTGAATTGTTTGTTTAAGACATTTTGTCATATATTTGAATAAAATATTGCGTATAAAGTTGAAAAACTTCGTTGACTTCTATTTACATTTACATAACTACACGGGATTATGGAAATGCCAACATGGTTTAAATAATTAATTTAAAAACGTTTCTTTTTAAACTATTTTTTAAATTATTCGTACAGTAACACAAAACAATTTAAGGCATTGGTTTAGTTATTTATTAATGTTACAAATATACCCAAATATTCATAGTATAGTTTTTTGTGTTAACACTTCGATTTTTAACTTTTGATTTATGAATTTAGAGTATATTCTGTATGTACAGTGAACACAAATTATGATGAACAATTGAACATACATATACATTGAATGAAAATGGCAACATTACATTATAATCGAGCCTGGCCAATTACTTTTACTTTGGAAATCGATTAGTTTAACCGATCTCATACCGAAATAAAATATTGATATTTCTTTTAGTTATTTGTCGTATCTTAGTAATGTCGATGTCCATATTTTTTGTCTAATTTATGAAATCACAAAAACAGACGATTAAATTTTTTTAATTGTGTATCATAAGCGATTTATTAAAAGGCAACTTTAAAAATTTCGAAATATCGATGTCTAAAAAATAACACTAATCACTAAGGGTTGCTGTCATATTGTCATAATTGTCAATCTTGTCAGTTCTCTTTTCCGGTTTAACTGTGGAGTACGCGAGACGTATGTGTTTTGTATATCTATTTTAATCAGCCTTGTTTGAAAAATAAATCAATTTCTTTTCTAATTAATAACGTTAGCAAATGGTCCTTTGTTCATTTGAGAGCGTATTTTGTTACGGTATTAGCGTTAATAAATGATTTCCATATTCCAGAAATAGCCACTCAACATGTTTATGTCGATTTTGGAATCTGTTCGTTTGTGGCCAGACCGATGATGTGACTTCTGATCAATGTGTATTGATTTTGTTGCTAGGTCTGCCACAGGCTTCCCAAGATGGGCGCGTATAGATATATTCAGGAATTATATCGCAAAAAGCTGAGCGATGTTATGCGTTTTCTTTTGCGCGTGAGGGTCTGGCAGTACCGCCAGTTGACTCGTATGCATCGTGCACCAAGGCCCACTAGGCCTGACAAAGCCAGGAGACTGGGATACCGCGCCAAGCAAGGTAAGTTGTTACGATATCTAGTTCTGTTTAGTTCACCGGTATTCTATTGAAATTAACACGTGAGCCATCTCCTCATTGTAGATTTTACTAGTAGAAGGCGCGTTCAAAGCATTTAAGGACATACATAGGCTGCATTGCTAACGCATTCGTCAAATCATAGTATTCCAGTAGTCAGTTAACCTGAAAGTTTCATGTACTTAACTACATGAAACTTTTAGGTCAACTTATTTTTGTACTATTAGCGACTCATTACACAGAAATATTATAATGTAAGTAATGACCTATTATCTATCGCGCTACATTATTCTTTTCCACAATGCACATTTAGTGGATTTTGTTACTATATTATGTTCATACACACATGTTCTAAATTTTGTGGTTATTTCCAGGATACGTGATCTTCAGAATCCGCGTGCGTCGTGGTGGCCGCAAGCGCCCGGTCCCCAAGGGAGCCACCTACGGCAAGCCCAAGAGCCATGGAGTCAACCAGCTGAAGCCCACACGCAACTTGCAATCTATTGCTGAGGTTAGTTTTGGTTATATGGGCCATCCTTAATTACTTCACAAGAATTATAAAATATGTTTTAATGACCCCTCCTACTCCTGACTTTTGGCCATCAAATGTGACCAGTTGAGGCCCTCACTAGTGTGATGTCACATATTTTGCTATCCTACACCTATAAATTTTAAAATAAAAACAGTAGTTAAAAATTACATGCTTACAAAATTTTGTATTCTCAAATAAATAAATAAATTCTCAAATTTTACAGCGCTTTCACATGAGGTCGCAAGTAGCGCGTCAGCCGCGCGACTACAGCGAATGCTTTCTTTTTACAACTATATCTGGGGGATTTTATTCAATTAGGGTGGCGCGCTGTGTTTTTATAATGGAAATAACAATATAAAATAATAAATGCTGAAAGATTATTTCAATAATAAGAAAGCATCCCTTGCAGTCGGCTGATGTGCTGCAATAAAAGATTTTTATTTTTAAAGTCAAATTATTTGTGTACCTTGAAAAATATAACATAAGCAAAAATGAACTTTTATCAGTAATATTACTTTATCAGGAACGTGTTGGTCGCCGCTGTGGAGGTCTGCGCGTGCTTAACTCTTACTGGGTTGCTCAAGATTCTTCATACAAATACTATGAAGTCATCCTTATTGATCCATCCCACAAGGTAAGGAAATCTTAATATTTTATTATTGTCTGGAAAAGAAGCTGCAATAAAAAATGTTGTAATGATGAAACATTCATGCACCACTCTGCAAGGTTTTGATGAGAAATTACCTACTTATGTATAACTGAGACTTTCTCTAAATTCCTTCACATAATGATATTAATCATAGGCTATATTTACAATTTATTGTTTTCGTAGGCCATCCGTCGGGATCCCAAGATTAACTGGATAGTGAACGCGGTGCACAAGCACCGTGAGATGCGCGGTCTAACGTCGGCCGGTCGCAGCTCGCGCGGTCTGGGCAAGGGTCACCGCTTCTCGCAGACCAAGGGAGGTTCCCGCCGCGCCGCCTGGATCAGACGCAACACGCTCCAATTGCACAGGAAGCGATAGACAACAACACTTTCCAGTCATTGACTTTCTATTTGTTATTATTTCTCTCAGATGGAAAGCCAATGGCTTTAATAAAATATGACCTACAAGTTGTCTTTTTCTTTGCTATGTGTAACTACTATGTACTAAAAATTTGCTAAATGTGAGTATGATTCTTATAGCAATTAAAGCATTACTATTATTATTATGTAGACTCGATAGAATTTTAATTTAATTTCATTGTCATTTCAGATAAAATTGGCAGCCAATAGCGTAAAATAAAGGTAATATACTCTTGTACTACATATTTACATTTAAAAAGCAATCTTTTTGACAAGCCTGATTACACAACCTTCATGTGATGAATATTATGTCATGCACCAATCTGAAAGATTTTGCTGAACACTCACCTACTTATTAATCTGACACTATGTTATGTTAAAAATATTTTAAACATGCCTTTTTCTGTCTGATTCTAATCAAATGTGTCAATTACAGGTCACCACATGAAACAAATTACTTTGGGAGTGAAGTATAATAACAGGTAATTTTCATTTTTCTCCCATTTGTTTTGTATTTTTGCGTTTTGTGTTATTTAAATGATGATACCATGCTTTATGAATGCGCAACCATGATTACCATGCATTTTAAACTTCCTTGGATGGCTGTCTTAATATATATAAATTACGTGTCACTTTATTTGTCCGCAATGGACTCTTAAACCTCTGAACCGATTATAATCAAATTTACTCAACGTGTGCATTTTGATCCAACTTGAAAGATAGGATAGTTTATATCTTAATTTATAGGTTTAATTGCAAATGTTTATGTAACATTTCTTTAACCACAGCAACGCGTGGCCGGGTATGCTAGTTGTTTTATAGAAAACTGTCTATTAAATTATGGTACAATATAAAATGTTCTAATTTGTACATTTTATTAATTGCAGATCGTACTGTTCTGGGCGTAGTCGTCTGCCAAATCTAACAGGTAATTATAAGCTATGTATTAAAATATATATATAGACTTATCATATTGTAGCATGTTTGTATCCCAAGACACACAGATTTAAACTTACCTGCGTTTCTTGCATAATATTTTAACGAATTTAAATATGTAATATTCTTATATCTAATTAATGTCCAAATTTATTTTAATATATTTCTTCAATATAATTTTATTGGTGAAAGAAAGGATTTGGATATAGTATTATCTCGTTCAGGTGAGGTTATTGTAATTTACATGTTCAGTACACCTCAATCCAACGGGAAACAAAATCTTTTTGATTATTATATAGTCTTAACATAATTTAAATATAAATACTTATACGCAATATTACTTATTTCAGGTATTCCGCTTTCATGGCGACTCCTTAAAATTTTAATGTAATTTATTAATAATAAAATTTTATACTTTGTTATAAAGATTTTTTTATTTAAACAAATACTAGAAAAAGCCAATTGATTCGTACCAAAGTAATTTATTTCACGACTTTGTCTTAACTGTACTTGGTCTAAAGCTCTAGACCCCAGGTTTTTAATCTAACCTGTGGGTATTTACCCCATCTGGGGTAAATCTGGTACTTTTGGGGGGTAATGGGCGACGCTGGGGAATAAAATAAACTTAATTAAAAAAACATTATTTATTATTATATTATCTTATATATTAAATAACAATATAAATGATAGTAGCATAGAAAACTATTTCACAAAGGCAATGTCTACACAATTCAGAAGCTGTTGCAAAGATTTTGAAATAGAGAAAGAGATAATAATCTTGCTAAAAATTGTGTAAAATAATCTTAAATCTAAATAAATATAAAATCGTTACCATACCATTATTATTTACATACTTTTCATCTGAGACCAATCTCTGACTTAATTTTTGATGTAAAGACATTGCACATACCGTATTTGAGATTTTCAGGACGGCTAAAGTAAAAATAATAATTTCAAGAAGTAATTACCTTTTTGCTTCAAGTACTATGTCTGATTGTTTAGAATAATATTAATCTATCTTACTCTGTTATATCGTTCAATACCTATTGATTTAATCTTGATTTTATTATTCTAATCGATCTGTTATAAACGTTACTACTGTTTTTGATTTTAAAAGTTGGAACTACTCACATGTTCGGTAATTTCTCATTCATATGGAGACTTCAGAATGACGTGTTATAAGAAACATACTAACAATTATATACGCACACCAAATAAAAACCAATACAAATTTTCACATCAAGCTAGATTTTCCTTGTCTGTCTTAGAAATCTCTTTATATTTACGGTAACTGATAGTTAAGTAATAAAATGTATTAATTTTATTTGTAGATTGCCTTATAATAATACAATAAGCTGTAGATACAATCTGCTTTTAGTATGATTTACTAAATACTAAATTTATTATGTATAAATAATGCACCTGTGATATTTAGTTTCGGTTATGTAACAAATTTAAATTAAAGAACAAATTTCTTGGCTGTTACATTGTTCCTGTGAAAATATATGAAACAAATGTACCCAACTTTATAGAATGTTGAAATATTAGTTGATTTTGATTTGCTCGGCAACGAGAAGTTAATTTTGTTCTCGGTACATTTTCTAATTCTAATTATAATGGATAAATATTCTTTAAAGTTACAAAATTTGGCTGTAGCCGGTTTATGTACAGATTTTGAGCTATCGTCAACAATTGGTTATGTTGTTTGTAAATATAACTTAGTGCTACGTGCGCCCAATATTATTTGCGTGGTCCAGCCATACGGAAAAATATCCACCATGTAATTAACACCGTACCTCTTCAAGCTTTGGTTAGTCCATCGTCTCATCGTCGAGCTTATTTTTTATCAGTATTTTTTTCTGCCATGGAGCATCAATGTCGTGCCCTGGATGTCTAGTAGGAACAAATAAGAAAATCACCGAATAAAAATATCACGGCGCCGTTAAGTACACACGACCATCGACACGACACGTTTGACGATACATCTCTGAAACGGCTACACATTTATCTCAGGTTTCTATTTCGTACACTTGGCTAACGATATTACAAAGATATTATGTCTAGATGGAGAATCGGTCTTAAAGTGGAAATTGGTAACATATTGCTTATTTCCGACGTACATCGGTTTTGATCTTAGCGCAATAAATAATACATATGTGAAACATAGTATTTGCGTAAGTACAGCACCTATAACACATCTCAACTTTAAAATCGAGCCGTAAACATCATCGCGATGCAGTATCTAGACATATATCCCGACAATAACACAGGTAATGCTAGTTGGCGGGAACGGGCTGCGGCGCGGGCCGCCTGTCAAAGTGGAATGTATCTGAAAGGTAAAGGCCGAAGATCGCCACACTGTAAAACACCGTCAGCCCGAACAACGCCACGCTCGCACTCGCCGTGAACATGTTCGAATACTCGCACCTGGAAACAAACGAGCTAGTTATCCATATATCAACAGGTCTGACAAAACAATTAAAGCGGCTAATGGTACATCTATGCATCTATTACGATGTGCTTCAAGTGGATGCTATAAAACATATAAGATATGTAAGTTTTGTTGCAGATTTCATTTTAAAAGGTTTCAAGGACTACACGCGGTTATAACCGGTGCAAAATAAGCTAATATAAATAACAATTTATAGCAATTGAATATGTGATAAAGTAGATGTACATTGATATCTCGTCAGACGTGTACAAAGTTCTATACATAAACACTGCATGCTTTAAAAATGAAAACGTTAACATATATTTTGATTACGCACACTCATACAAAAACATTTTTTTATGTTTATACGTGCCAAGAACCTTTGATATAGAAATTATATCCAACAGCAAGTCGCAGCGGTCGTTATTTTAAAAGTTTAAGATAAGTTTACAAATAAGAGTTTAGAGGCAAAAATATCTACCGCGGATAAAAAACATTTTTTTTTTGCTTATAGGTGTTTCATGATAGCGTAATCAACGACAGCACCTTCAGGTTCATAATTAAAACAGTAAATGATGTGTCACGTTTATATATAACTTAAAAAAATATTGAAAAAATCAGATAAAATACACAATACATTCGTTCATCACTAACGAATGTCATTACTTGAAAATTCGCGAAAGCGAATATCCCCTACTGACATTTCCGAATGCGAATATTCGTGACATCACTAGTACACATAGGGCGCGTTCCAGAAGACGCTCACAAAGCCTCAAACGCCCAAAACGTCGTTCCACAAGACGACCGTGGTCGTTGTGGTCGCAGCGAATACATCACTCATGACGTTATGACTTACGCCCACGCGAAACTCACGACGACCCATCTAATAAAGTGAGTCGAAGTGATGGTTCCACTAGAGATTATGTCAGTAACGCTCACAAGCTAGTGGAACAGGAAGAACTGCGGTCGTGAGCGTGAACTTTGTGAACGTCTAATGAAACGCACTCATAGAGGGCACTGTCGTCGACTCCGACCTCTCCGTTCGCATGCATCCGACTGCTAAATACAAGGAGCAAACTAGTTCTTGCCTTCTGGCTAAGTTCGCGCTAGTGCAGCGCGACGGGCGCGTCCAGGCACGGCTCCGGCTCGCGCTCTTGGCTGCCCGAAGCGGCACAAAAGGCAAACGTTATCAATACCAAGACAAATTTATCCCTTCTTAATCTAGTTCCGATGGAGGGTAGACTAACGCTGGGTAGATGGCGCCACAATGCCTATCTCAGTGACAAGTTGTACACTTAGTACGAGATTATAACCTGTACTCGAAACAATCCTTACGCTTACGTTTTCGTCAATCATTCTAATGCCAAAAACTCTAAACTTATGCGAGCAATGTATGTACGAAAATCGTTAAAAAAATGTTGTTTTGAGAAAAAGCAAAAATATCATACTAAGGGCACTTCTCGTTTAAAAACGTATTTTGCTGGCAGATGCAAGTCGTTAGTATGACGAAAGCTTTACATACTCAAAAATACTTAATGCAAGCGCTATAATATAAGCATGTTATTAAACATAGAATCAGTTACAAAACCTTTCAGTAATTAATTAGGTCAACGTTGGATATATAAACGAACTTAAATCTTACTAAATTAAGGTTTATAATAAATAAGCTTTTAAAAATGTGCCTGTTTATGAGGGCCTATGTTGTTCTGTAATATTAAAACGAATAATTTTGATACATACCTAAAGAACCAAATTATCGTCAGAGCGAGTGAGACAAGTGTCATCAGGATGTTCTCCAGGTCCCAGTATCTTTCGGGGTTGATTATCTCCGTCACCAGCTCATGCATAGCACCCTGCCTCTCAGCGTTATTTGGTGGCTGCGAAGTGAAATAAGAATCAATAAAAATTTACAGGAATCTATTGCATATGCATTTGTTTATTATTTTATAACCCTTAAGGTCCTTTAAATATGCCATTACCATAAGACTTGTATTATTAAACAATTAAATAGTCATTAAATAGAATAAAACAAAGCTTCCCGCTGTCTGTCCCTATGTATGATCTTTAAAACTACCCTACGATTTTAATACAGTTTTTTAATAGATACGAGTGATTGAAAAGGAAGGTTTTTGTGTATAGGAAATGCATAATGTAGTAGAGGAACACTGATAAATTTAGGTTTTTGACTTTTTGGCGGACCGAAGTTCGCCAGGTCAACTAGGTCACAATAAATTGATGTTACGAAGAAATCATTATGTTGATGAACGAAGGAGGTGTATTAAAAGTTGAGAGTATGAGATGTGAACAGACAGAACAACTTGAACAGAAAGACTGTTGTATTTTATTGCCATATTTATGCCATGCTTACATTAGTTCGTTCATAAATGGTCTCGCACGAAGCTCGATAGGTAGTTAATCTTGCGGGGTGGGTACTCCCTGCTCGCCGCCGTCGCGCTAGGCCTTCCAGCAGACGTCCACATCTCAATACATAAATTCTGTTCAGTAAATCGAATCGACTTAAGTCGAGGACTGGCTGTACTCATTTACCTTTAGTAGACGTGAGTGAGACCATTTTTCACATACAATGTCTAGCGTAGCCGCCTCGTCCAGCAGTACGCGACCGTGGAACATGTACGGCGGTGTGTACCTGCGGCACGCGGCCGCGGAGTGCGGGCAGAGAATATGTACGGCGGTGTGTACCTGCGGCACGCGGCCGCGGAGTGCGGGCGGGGAACATGTACGGCGGTGTGTACCTGCGGCGGCGCGGCGCGGCGCGGCTGCACGAGGCAGTGCACGACGGCGCGGTGGTGCAGCCCGCACGCGCGCAGCGTCGCCGCCTCGTCCAGCAGCACGCGCCCGTTGAAGATCAGACGTACGCGACTCTCCGCGCTTAGCTCCGCCGAGAAGTGCCGGCTGGAGGACACAATAATTAATTATACTTATGTAATTATACAGCTGTAACTTAGAGGGCAAGGGGAAGTACGTATCGAACACCACTACATCTATTTCAAATTTGAAGCTTTACGCTGGAAGGGTGTGTTTGCCAGCTCACTTTTACATGAGACGAACATGTCAGTCCTCAGGAGCAGTAATGCATCTGTCATTGGGTTCAGATATAACTTGTGTTCTATATATAAAGTTAATTACAATGTTTCATCGGCGACAGTGACCGCGTATCAAGTGGAGTGCATATTAACTTGCTACTTCAGAATTTTAATAGCAAAAAACCAGAAATGTGCTTTTGTTTAATTTTTTCTTATCTCGATTATGCTATAAAGGGGAAGGGCCGGCCTCTATACACGGTCTAGCATAATATATAGGACATAATAGGGCAATAAGCAAAAATAAATAAATATAATTTTATAAAAACATTATGAATCTAAAACATTTTTCATTAAGAATAAGTTAAACAACCTCCACCAATATTTGTGATTAGCAAACTTGTATTCTTGAAGCCAAATTTTCCTTGTGCATTTGTCTTTTTTTGTTTGCCAAAGGTTACGAGTAGTAGCCGAAATATTCGTAAATATAAATAGGCGATGTTAACAGAACGCGTTTTCTTTTGTCGATATAAATGCTGAGTTGTATCAAAAAAGGCTTGCAGGTATTATAAATACTTATTATTTTCTAAAATATAGCATAAATCCGCCACATTCTGGTTACCAAAAGAGTAACAAATGAGAGCTGTATTAAACAATTAATGCAATGCAAACAATTAAATTGAAAGCTCTATAAAAACAATGTAATGCAAGGTGAGTTGGGGTAAAGCAGCATCATTGAAATTGTAGACTTATTTCGGTCATTATCTTTTAATGGGTAACTTCATCCAACACGCCCTGAATATGAGAAAGGTGTATGATTTTTGTAAAAAATGGCTACATTACCTTACAATTTAAATTTTAAAGTTTTAACCCATGTCCAATATTACCCCAACTCACCTAATTTTTTTCTCATGTGTTTTGAAAAATATATTTGATTATGATTTACCATTTAAAATCTTTCAATGGTTCGTCTAGGATGCCCTCAACTTCTTTCAAAGTGTCATTGATGTATTTTAACTTTATTAGTATCTTCTGTGTGTTGGAATCAGACTCTGTGGCTGGGCTGGTGGTACTGGCAGCTGCGTCTGCATCGTTCTTGTTATTGATCAAAGCACTTTCAACTTTCACGTCATTATTTACATTCGTCAGTATGGTTGAATTAGCGTTGGTTTCAGGCGGTGAGTTGGTATCTGAAATTAAACATAAATGGATAATCTTTAACACAATATGCACCTCACGTAACACTCGGTAAACAAAAACAAGTGAATGTAGCATGTGTCATTGCTGTTGTTAAAAAAATCAAGGATCGACTTTCGTTAAAAACTTTTAAAACGGTATTGAGCTCAAAATTAAAAGGATGAGCTCTACATGAGTTCTTCCTGAATGATGAACCTGCCGCGAGATTTTCTTTAAAGTTTATTGCAAAAAGTAAAATTAAAAAAATATATATTATGCAATTTTTTTTTATGCGGAACTAAGATAAACGGTTTTACCATCCAATATTGAATGTATTTTATGTGTCAAAAGAACTGTATTTTTAAGTCAGTGTGAAAAGACTAAAACAAAATTCTATAGTAATGGCCTCATTTTTTTTTATAATTTATAGGCAGACATTTGATTGCAATCCCACCTGATAGTTAGTGATGATGCGGTCGAAGATGTAGCATGCCTGCATAGAAACAGCCTATTCACTCTGGCCTTGAAGAGGTCCAAATTGTACCTTTCGGGAAATATTAACATATTATGGCATCACTCACCATTACAACGGGCAGTACCAGTAGTATCATCATTGAGCTCCGCCTCCATCGCGCTGACGATGCTGTCCATCTCGCGTATCTGGTCGTTGCTCGCCGGCTCGGCTTCCTGCTCCTCGTGGGACTCGGAGGCCTCGCTCGTGGACTCGGATTCCTCCACATTTCGAACTGTTGATGGACCTGGTAATGTGAAATTGTTAGCGGAGTGAACTAAATATACAAAAGAAGTCTTACACTGGTAAAAAAAACCCGGCCAAATGCGAGCCGGACGAAGACGACTAAGGGTTCTATAGAGGCACTTACAATATGTCAGTAAAATTGCTTATGACATGTACCATATACATATATCGTGGCAATGCCGTATATCTAAACTAGTATTTTGCAGAATGAAAAGGTTATAAGCGCTTCTTCGGCAGTGTGTATCGCGATGCAGTGTAAATTAAAGACAATTTCCTAAATGTCCAGCCATTTTTCCAGACCCAGAAACTTATCAATGAGTCACTTACCCTTAATGAAAGCATGGCTATTAACGCCACAACTAATAAGTTCTGGATAGTAGGTTTATTTCTTTATCAATTCCGTAAATTTAAAATTCCTTTGTTTTAATTATTCGCGAATTTATATTGTTTCTCGAAAATACTGTTTTTATTCACAGGGATTTTGAATTCTAACAACTTGCGATTTGATTCAGATTGCTAAAATACAACGTATTCCCGTCGCAGATACACATTCTTTTTATGTATGTATCGTGGCTTTGCATGAATAATAGCACAGTTCAAAATTCATCAATTTAAGTTAAAGATACAGTTCTATCAAAAAAACCGTACAATTGAATACTGAGTGCCTTAACACTGCGGTTAATGGCCTTTTAATATATTTTTATTACTTTAACTGCATTCAGTAAAGAGACAAATAAAAAAGCATTTTTACCTGACTGTTATTTAAAATTTACGTTTTTGTATTGTTATTATTCCATCAAAGCATTATATATATACATGTACAAATATATATAAGTCAGATATTTTGATGTGCATTTATACATATAAAGAAAAATATTGGTAAATAGTTGAGTTATTAAATTTAGTACATTGTTAGTCAATATTGGTTGTCTCATAATGTGTAGGGTTAACCTAATTGAGGATACTAATTCGCACTTGGCCGGCGCGGTGGAGTATGGCCTAAAACTCTCTTATTCTGAGAGAAGACCCGTTCCTATCAGTGGGACAATAATGGGTTGACGACACGATTGGGTCTCATAATAATGAGCAAAACAAAAATGATGTTCCTGAAAAGCAACAAAAAAATTTCTAACTGTGTAAAATTGTTAAGTTTGTTGACAGTCTTACCTTCAACTCTCCTATAGAAATGTAAGCGGTTGTTGTCCATCATGGCCATGTCTGCGTCCACTATGCTGTCCATCTCTTGCAGCGGTATCACTCGGTTGTCAGTCTGGTTTGAAGATTCAACAGTTGCGGGTGGTCTTGTATCTGAGAATATTACAAGTGACATAAATTATAGCACGAACACAATGATCATTGTTATTTTAATATACGGTATGACAGCAAGGTTAAGGGAATTTAAATCCTTCTAAACATGGGCGAAAAAACGATAAAAGTTTTTGACGATAAATTTCTGAATTTATTTATTCTACATCCCTTCAATAGAATAGATTCAGAAAAAAAAAATCAGAGACTTGCCAAGCCATTATGTTATTGCTTCTGAGGCCCTCGTTAAATAAACTGTATCCACAATCATATCTGATGTCTATTTATGTTAGTTTTCCTTAAGTATAAGATTCTATAAACGAAAAGTAACCTAATAGATCAATGGTTAATTCTTACCATCTATGAATACCTATAATGCATGTGATAATATTAAATACGAAATGTTTGTATGCCATAAAATATATCAATTTCTACTATTCAAGCAGACTGTTAATAAAATCAACAAATAATTTGAGTTTCATTTCTTCCTAACCTAATTCTGCATCCACAAAACATAGTCGCAAGAATTCTCTAGTTTTAAATAAATGTATAAAAAATAATTTTAGTTTGTCAATAGTGAGTCAAGAAACTTACACCTCACTTCAACAGAAATGTTTTTTCATAGTACATACCTGAAAGATCAATAGCTGGACTCTGCACTGAAAATCTGCTTCGAGTGTTCCTTATACCCAGTCCTGAAAAATACATAGGATATTTAAAGTTTTAATCAAATACAATTGGCCTCTAGACCTGTAAAATTTTTTTTAATATTATTTCTGATAAACAATTATCTTAATAATTTTAATTAATTTAATTATTCTGAAATTTGTGATTATAATGCACTATTTTTATTCAAATAATGTATAAAACTTTTTGTATCAAATTACAGAGTAAGAAAAAAACAAATAAATTTGGCAATACAGTGATGTAATTCTGCTAGTTTTTGGAAATACTTAAAGCTGAGAATAACCACTAACAAAATATAACAAAATATATTTTTTTATAAATAAATGATGGAGTTAAATTTGTACATACAGTACAGGTTGTAAACTTGCAACCCTTCTTATGTCCTATCGTAAGATATATGTTTTGTAACAATTTGAGTGGCTTAGAGCAAATTTCAACATTGTAATATGGACTACTTGAGGTTTGAGGAAGGTGCAAATTAGAGTGAAACTGAAACTGGTTGTAAATACCTATAAAATTTAATGAAATTAAAGTCAAAACTATTGATCTAGACCCCAACGAAGCATGGAAGCAGACATAATTTTACCATTAACATCAGCCCCTCAATTTCCGACCACCGCAGAGATTACTTGACGTAGTAAATCTTTTTCACAACATTGATGTTCTTTGCAACCTCACCTTTAACGCAAACTCTTCTAACTCACACTAATCTAGTCATCTAGGCCTAGCCCCAATGACTTACACATTTATATGTACACATTTTCTTATCAATGCCAAAAAGCAAACATGTTATATCTCAAAAAATGCAACTTTGTACCAGAGCATAAAAACTATGTAAAAAAATAATAGCTTTAAAAATAGATGGTCTACTAGTATCTTATGCTCCAAGATATTAAATTTTAAGCAAAAAACTATTATATCTAATCTTCGAAACCATTTTAATATTTGTGTAATTGTTTTTATGTGAATATGTAACTTAAATCCGACCCTTTTTTCTAAGAATTTATAGATTTGTTTTCCAAAGTCAATATTGTGAGATAGCACTTACTGGTACGTGTGCTGACAGTAAGACGATGGTGCCCTCGAGTCCGCATGAAGAGGACCGCGCGATACCGGTCAGGCCGAGCGTTGGTAGATAACCAAGCCAAAATAGCCACCACCACCACAATAACAGCTATACCAAACTGCACCACCTCATCTCCTATACCGTCTATTAGAGGCATCTTGCTGCAAAGCAACACATCTCATTAAACACTAAGCATATGGACACATCACACATACAAATGTAGAATACCATAACTACAATGTATTTTTATATTATGATAGATGTCAAATGTATTTTGCAAGTTTTTTTTTTGCGATCAATTAAATGGGTTTAGTAATAACTAAATAATGATTATTTGAGAATATTAATGGGTTTTTTTTAAATTGATCAATACTAGAAAAAAATACACCAGCCTGTATGTTAAACTGGAAATCAATAAATATAAAATGTGATGTGAAACTTTGCATATTTTTATATTTTTTATTTTTTCGTTAAAATATAGTTTGTAACATAGAAATATCATGTGGAAAAAATTGGAATGGCGTTTTGATTCGTTTAGTAGATACATGAAGTAAAGTATGAAGGTATCATATTATATGCACCTTGATTTAAAAAATGAACTTAATTCACAAATTAATATATAAATATATATACGTATTTAAATACACCTTAAGTTTAGTCTACCAGCTATATCACCAAGTAATGTAAATAAGTACTTATGTAGCATAAATTGGTATACCAGTTTACAGAGCATAACTTAAAGGCATGTTGCAAAACATTAATTGATAGGTATGATGTGCTTGAATATGCAAGTTTCTAATGTGACATATTTATAACTCATTATGCAAATTCGACAAAAAATGTTATTCACCAATATATTAACAGATCAAAAGCTGCATGCCACAAATAAAATGCACACACCTAATTGTTATATTCCAAAAATGTATAACTGGTGTTCTAAATATCGAGGGAAACTAATACTTTACTAAAAGCAAAACACTCAAATATGTAGTATCAACAGATGTTACACCATAAAAATTACTTTTCGAAGTAATATAGACGTGCACTCAAGGTCATGTACACGAACATCAAAAACAAATAAATACCTACCTTAGCCTTATAAATCCTTCAGTTATTCCTCATATACAAAACTGTTCTTCCTATCTGATCAGAATATTGAACAATAAAAACACATTTCGCTGCATCTGAAATCAGGAATTGTAATCCTAGATTTGTCTCAATATAACTGACTTGCCAGAAGAGGACACACTAAGAACACCATTGAGCGAACTCAGACGTTAAGAAATAATTTCCTAAATCACATTATACTAAAGAAAGACTAGAATTCGACACTAAATCAATAATACAATTTTTTAATCGTTTAATTGCGTACTATACCCATAGATAAATACTAATGACTATACCTATGTACCCTTTGAGAAATAATATTTCATTAGGAACTAAATGACATTTGATTTCTTTCTGAGATAAAACTTCACGATTTCATTTGTTAAACAGCCAAAATATGCCAAAGACCGAAGACAAAGAGAATAGTAACACTAAACAGACTTTGTAAATACAAATATTACGAAAATATCGTTTTATTCTTTTTCTTTTTTTTTTAGAAATATTAGGTATTTTTTTAATATAAAGGTATTGTGTTGCCGATAAACCTTCGATTGTTTAATAAAAATGTGTATTATATAAGACAACAAAACAATGTTTTTCTTGATCCGTTAAAACACTCGTGTATGGTGTGTTAAGGTGGCTTCAGACACGCGCCGAGAGCATCTCACCAATAGTATCGTAGGAGGATCTCGCAGTTACTACTAGAGCTGGCGACCATTTTAGTATATCAGTTTATATCAGTACAAATGGTCACAATTATTTTGGGAACGAAGAAATTTGAAGATGCAGACATTCAGGGCTGCGGGCTCATGGGGCAGAGTATTAAAAAGTCAAAAAAAAAGGTCATTAGCACCCATTCAATTCATGATTACTCCCCAGATACGAAAACACATTTTTTAGATACTTTGCACACCGATTTTTAGCTATAAAACTGTTTGAAATTCATGGAATCTAGGGAAAGCGGGTATTACATAGGATTATTGTGATCGTTATTATTTCATTATTATTATTTTCTTTTATTATTCGCTGAACTCACGGTAACCATTCAACTTCTGTAGCTGAAATCTATGGAATACTAGTTGAATCCCGCATCCCGATTGTCCCGTGGTAATAATATATTTTCCCACGGTAAATAGTAGCTTATATGTTAATCCAGATCAGCTAACTCCCTATTAAATTTTATGAAAATCGCTCCAGCCGTTTAGACGTGAAGAAGTAACAAACATACACACACTCTTTCGTCTTTATAATATTAATAGCATGATATTTTTTTTTAATAATAACAAAGTAGAGTTCTTGGTTTTCGTGAGAAATCCCAACATCAGTCCAAGAGGCAGACATCTACGTATATTAAAGCACACCTATTTTTTTTTACATTTTCGCAGTGCTGTCAGTAGAAAATGCAGAGGCAACATAGTGGCAGACTATATTTCCGTGGTTCTTCTCAACGCAACACCTCTTAATATGGTAGGAGATCCTTAATATTTCAAATGGTATAGTTATGGTTAGTAATAATGCATGCCAGTGTGCTGACGATATCGAAATTAAACTCGCCAGCTCCCTAAATATCGAAGGAAACGACTCATGTTTAAACACACAGTGTGTAATACACTGGGTGTATCAGAGGAACATCGGATTCTTATTATTTTTACAATTATTTTTTAACATTTAGTCACACCATATTATGGCACATTACGTATCATAAAAAAAAATAACAAGTTACTAAATGCGAGAATGAAAACAAGTTGTTTAAGTTGTTTAGTCTGATCAGACCTGACGAGTCCCATTGATTAGAGCGCAAATACAGACTTGAAAAAGAGAGGTGACGAGGCAAATTGAGACTCAGCGGGACAGCGCTCTAGCCATCTCAAGATGTGTTTACTTTGTCGGTTCCTCACCGACAGAAAGTTCGTGTAGTTGTAAATGTACAATGGCCGACCGTCCGTGCGACCGATTTTTGGCCAAAGCTGAAGGCGATTACTCTGCTACCTCTACAACGTTCCGCCGAAGAAGAAGGTTTAAACTCCACGAGAAAAAAGTCCTAGAGCTGATTACAATTACTATGTAACTTCTCAAAAACATTAGATAGGTACTAATAATAAAAACTTTTTAACAAAAAATATCTACCGACTTCCATGTCACAAAAAAGTAAAAAATAATTTAAATATATTTTGGTCTAGAACATACTCAGTACTTAGTACATAGTCCTGAAGTCGGTGCTCGACATATTTCGCTGGACGACGGTAACTACGTCCTATATGAGCACCGACTTCAGAACTATGTACTAAGTACTGAGTATGTTCTAGACCAAAATATATTTAAATTATTTTTTACTTTTTTGTGACATGGAAGTCGGTAGATATTTTTTGTTAAAAAGTTTTTATTTTACACTTTTTAGTGACTATATTTTTATGTTTGTATTTAAATAAAGCCTCTAAGTTTGCTTTGTGCATCTACATATTCACAAAAATTAAACATAAAACACTTTTACAATTCATACAAACAGGGCGCCCCCTCTGGAAGTACCCCTCCATCATCAGGGTTGAGGAGTTGAAGGTCAAATTTTTCATCTTATATTGTTGCTTAGTAATCTTATAACATATACGTTAGTACCAGGTGGCTAACTTCTATGGCTCAGGCTTGCAGTACCCTGCATCATCAGGGTTTAGGAGTTGAAGGTCAAAATTTTAATTTTGTGCCTCTGTTTGGTATTATTTTTACATACCCGTAAGCACCAAATTGCCAACTCCTATGGTTTAGAATTGAAGTACCCCTTCATCATCAGGGTCGAGGAGTTGAAAGTCAAAATTTTAATTTTGTGCCTCTGCTTAGTATTATTTTTACATAACCGTAAGCACCAAATTGCCAACTCCTATGGTTTAGGATTGAAGTACCCCTTCATCATCAGGGTTGAGGAGTTGAAGGTCAAATTTTTGATTTTATATTTTTGCTTAGTATTTTCTTTACATAACCGTAAGCACCAAATTGCCAACTTCTATGGTTTAGGATTGAAGTACCCCTCCATCATCAGGGTTGAGGAGTTGAAGGTCAAATTTTTCATCTTATGTTTTTGCTCAGTAATCTTATAACATATACGTAAGCACCAAATGGCTTATTCCTATGGTTTTGGCTTTAAGTACCCCTGCATCATCAGGGTTGAGGAGTTGAAGGTCAAATTTTTGTCCCATGAATTTGCTTAACAATTTCATTATATATTCGCAAACATCAAACGACCAACTTTTATAGTTCAGGCTAGCAGTACCCCTGCATCATCAGGATTGAAGAGTTGAAGGTCAAATTTTTCATAGTAAATACCTACATAGTAATTTTATTCTATATTTTACTCAATTGGACTTCTCCAGCTAAGGTTCGGCCGACTATCACTAATTTTATTATTTTGCTCCAAAAAGTTGAAGATCCTATGATTAGAACCTTATCAAACTCTTATCAGACTACCCCTGGAGTACATCCTTTCTAATAAAAAAAGAATCATCAAAATCGGTTGGCGGGATATTGAGTTATTCGTACACTTATCGCGTACATTGAAAATGCAAATTTAAGACTTATGCGTTTTTCTTATGGATGCCCTAGTCAAAAAAATACTAAAAAAAAATGGGACCCTATGACACGCACTACCTTTCAAATAAAAAAAAAATCATCTAAATCGGTTCACCCAGTCCGGAGAAATGAGGTAACAAATATAAAAAAAAAAAAAAAAAAAAAAAAAAAAAAATACAGACGAATTGATAACCTCCTCCTTTTTGGAAGTCGGTTAAAAAGTTCGAACAAAACTTGTGAAGGACGAACATGACCTGAATGTGTGCTTACCCCTACGTATTACCAGTTCCATAGCGGCGACTGGTATTCCTTCCAGTTTGTCCAATTTTGAATTTTTGACGCTTGCCAGAAACCTTCGGCTTTGTCCATAACTTTGGTAATTTTTTGGCCAAAACCTATAAATATTGCTGATATTTATACGGGTTTCGGCCAACAACATCTCGTACAAAAATCATCTACTCTATAAATACGTTTATTCAGCATATCGTTGTTTATCCGTTTCAGCCTTACTATACATATAAAAGTAGAAAGTATTATTATAACTTAAGGAGGAGGAGAACTATAGGAGCAGAAGAATATTTTCGATAGAAGACATAAATTGTAATTACATTCAGGATAGAGGATACAGTCTTTAATAATTATAATATAAAAAAATGTGATGGGTAACCAAAGCTCCGTATGGAGAAGTAATCCAATAAAAATGCAAAATCGATTTTAGAAACATATAATTTTATACTTTGTAGGTAATCAATATCTTGATGTCTAAACATTTTTCAAAGTTGGGTTTTCTCGCTTCATGTTCTTGAAAATTGCGTCATCCAATTTGCAAGACTGCGATTATCCGGTAGACAGAGAAAACGATAGATGACGCATTATTGCTTACTTTACAGATACTTCGCTTGTTATGAATGTGTTGTTCCGTTTTACGCATTATATGTTCCAGATTAACGTTTAAATATTACTACATATTAAATTCCTAAATTGTATTCATCAAATTTGAAAAGCTTTTAAGTTTATTGATTAATAAATCAATTTTTTAAAGAACAAAATACCATTGTAATACATGTTATATTTCGGATTTTTTCGCCGAAAGGGAATATAGTAGGTGGAAAGAAACGCACATTACGTCAACGACGTAAACGTACCTTTATTTGACGTATAGTCTGAGTATATAGGCCGTCTCTTTTACTCATAGTGTTTGATATAGGTTGCCTTTATTTTCGCATATTCGTCATTTGAACTTTAAGCTTTGAGTAAGGAGTACGTGTGAACTTAAAATTCGTATCCATAATAATTCTTGCTAGCTGGTCTAAAGCGAAATAAAAATACGCGATTGAAAAGCGTTAAGTTTGGATTTTATTTGAAATTTATTTATTATTATATTAATATCATGTTTTGTTAGTTCGAAATTATAAAAGACGTAAAATTGGGCCGCTTTATTTTTATTACCGGTTTATATTGGTCTTTTTAACGGTTACGTTATTAAGGCCGCCGCAGGTGTTATTTGAAAATTGTAAGAAATAAAAATAAAAGGCATTAGCAAAGAAAAGTTGTCGGCGACAATTTAACATGAGCTACGCATACACCCAAGAAAACAAAATATACAACATTAAATATCACGGTACAATTCTGAAGTCGTTGTCAAATAACCAGGAGGTATTTCACTCCAATTACTACGGGTCTATGCGAAAGGACAAGATAAAGAAGTTTAAGAGCACAATTTGCAGAAGACATATTAAAATGTAAGTACCTAATTCCTCTATATTAAATCGTTAAATACATAAATCTAAACTTGTTATCTATTTTAGACTATGTTTGTGATTTAGCGAATACAATATATCAAGTTGAATTCGATTTTCTTCAAAATTGTAATGTAATCATAAAATTAAATATTAGGTAATCCATGTGCTAAAACTTAAAAATAATAACAAAGATAGGCTCACAGCGCTGTGTAGAGTTCCTACATTAGGAATATTTCGATATGACATAACTTGTTGCAATAGTTGCTTAATTCAAACAATCGTCATATAAATCACTAATATCTATTTTTTTGCCTTCCATAATCCATAAATTACATAACAAAGAAACATAATAATAAAACATGCTGGGAACTCTACAATGCTCTACATTTATAATTTTATTCTAGTTCGTCTAATTTTCCGCTTGTGGCGCGCGCGTCGATTTGTTATTTTCTTGATTCAATAATTACATCGGTGTTTACTCGTAATTCATAGACTTTTCAGAGGTAATACTTTTAATGGAATAATCTTTCTTTTTTTCACAACCTACTTATTATTCCCTAAGTGTTATGATAAACTTCGTGTAGAATAATCTTTCTTTATTTTCACGACCTATTTATTACTCCCTAAGTGTTTATTAAATTTTAGATGAGCTAGAAAATATTGTAAAAGTGAATAGTAAATGTATAATTAATAATTAGAGCATTTTAGCATATTTAAAATATATGTACTTATATAAAAATAAGTATCATGAGTTACTATATTTTTATAGTATTAATATAAGTAGTCACAAAAAATTGCTATGAGGTTTTTTTGCGTTGTTAGTTTTCTGTTTTTTTTTTTACAATCGTATATGTTTCTGATTTGATACCTACCGTTAATAAATTGTAATAAAAAAAACGACTAAGTGCGAGTTGGACTCGCGTACGAAGGGTTATGTACAAATATCTATAAAATCACCAAAAAAAAATACGTTTGTTGTATGGGAATTCCCTGTAAATATTGATTGTATTGTGTTTTTAGTATTTGTAGTTGTAGCGGTAACAGAAAAACATCATCTGTGAAAATTTCTACTGTCTAGCTATCACGTTTCATGAGATACAGCCTGGTGACAGACATACGGACAGCGAAGTCTTAGTAATAGGGTTCCGTTTTTACCTTTTGGGAACGGAACCTTAAAAACGTATTATATTTACACATTTAAAAAATTATTAGCGTTTCAGTCATATGCGATGATTTTAGGTTTAATGAATATTTATCGTCCATTGTTAATTAGGCACGCGCGCTTTCTACACTCTTAGCCCCACAGAAGGATTTTCTCCTGTATCGTGGGTACCATGGACACACACAAGACGAATACACAAACACGGCAAACACCTAAACCCAGAACTCGAATCTAAACTCATCATTCAGATACCTGCCTGGCCAGGAATTTAACCCGGGACCCATTGCGCGTCAGACCGGTATGGTAACTTGTTATTGAACTTGGTGAATTGTTAATGAAGAAGACAATCTATATCTACCATTGTATAGTGTCCAATACTGCATATTATATATGAATAATAGTAAAAAGCAATTAAAAGAGACACAATACGATAATTTTACAGACTTTGTCATAACTAATTATGTAACACGAAAAAAGTTAACTAAGTATTTTCGGAACTTCCTGGTTTAAAATATCTATATAAAGCAAAATAGATTTTTGTTTGTCATTTAGTACATTATATTAGTGAATCAATTATAAATGAGTCACAGTTCATGCATGCATCATTATAAATAAATTGCCAACCATTGTATAGAATTTAACACGCCTCATGTACTGTTTTATCTTAAAAACAAGTCGAATCCGCTAGGCGTTGTGGCACATATATTAATTATTTTATTCAAGCATTATAATAATGCTAATGAGAGTAAAAAGTCTATTAGACAGAAGATCTGACCAAAATTACCCAAATACTTTAAAGTAAAACGAAAAACAAGGACATCTCAAAACGCATATTTATTCGTTTTTGAAAGGTCAAACACTTAGAATAAATTATATTAATTAAATAAATTGTAAATGTAATGGTTGTAATTCACTCTAATTCAATCAATTGGTTTTTTCATTTTAATTTTAGCTGTATTTTCTATTTTTGTTGTTTAATAGTACATTGTAATAGAAAACCAAAAACTACGATAAAAATATCAGCATCAAAGTCTTGAAATGCCAATAGCGTGCCAATTCGTTACACGAATTGCATGCCTGCAAGAATAGGCATCTGGTAAACCAGAGACATAAACAAAACTAATGAAAACTTAAAAAAGAAACTACACCCGGACTCTATAAACCTAACGTTTTTAATATATGATACATAAAACGTAGCAACTTATAAGTTTATACTATACAGTATATTATATTGAAATTGTACTTCAAGAATTAATCAACTGCTTAATAAGCGCCTGAATAAGTTTACATAACAATAAGTATTTACGTAAAATTTAAATGAAAACTTTTTAAATTTCGGATATTCCCGGCTACACTTTTGGACTTTCACCGACCGTCTCTTAAGAATTCGTGGAAGTCATGCTAAAATCAAAACACGTTCATGTCGAGATTATACGTCTGTTTTTTCCCGCTATAACCGGTTTTTGGATTGGACCAGCTATAATATCAATTGACACCACATAACTGCAGATAAAAACTGTATAAATTCAGATAGCTTACTAGATTTTTATTATCTCATTATAATATTGTACAAATTAATGATCGACTAAAACTAAAAACAATTGTGATCGAATTCCACTACAACGCACTGATATAATTATAAAAAATAAATATTCAATAAACCTATTACTAGAAGTTGAAATTATTTTAACATTGAAAAAAGTCACATGTTTATCACATGTGATGTTTTTAGTTCTTTAAAGATAAAATGTATTAAACTTACTTAATATCTATGTTACCTTCGGGAAGATGGTTATAAGATGCTATTTTTTTTATAACTAAAATATCATCAAGATAGTTTCCTCAATAAGCTCCGATTTATTAGCATATTTAGGCATTAAAGGAAATGGACAAATCCTTTACGGAAGAGTTTTTTCATAAAATGTGTGATTGAAATGATATCATAGTCGTTAATTATTCTTACTAGTGTGTGTTTTAATAGGTCATAACAAACTTACACGTTTAGCAACTTTACAAGATTAGGCATTTCAATATTTTTGTTTTCATTCTATTTATTATGACCTAGACACTTTTTTTTTGCAATACTTGTCAACCCGTTACTGTCTCACTGCTTGGCACGGGTATTCTCTCAGAATGAGAGAGTTTTATAAAAGAGAGTTTATTTAATTTATTTAAAGCTATGTCTTATACGTTACTCAAATACATATGATTAATCTCTTCCTATAATCAATACAGCTGTTTTTTTAAAAAAAAATGACTTTTCGTTTCTCGTTATTTGGCATTTGGAAAATTTACAAACTTTCTAAGGGAAATTATTTAGTATAGGATAATAATATAAAGCTACTTTAACTAAACATTTAAGTTCAATGTCATCTAACTATGTCATTCTCACGAGTTACTTGCATCTTCGATACTTATTTTGAAGCAACTTTCTTATTTATATAAAAATGGTGACTACAATCATATGATCAAAAACAAGGATATTTTGTCGTAAATTTTAAATAATTTATAAATGTGAAACCAAGTTTATAGAATAATAAAATACCTAAAAACTACATATATTTCTATACGCCCGAGAACTGTCTTTAAGTAGAGAAGCCAGTTTTTTGTTACTAGTGAACAGGAAAAGCCTATAAAAATGTATTAGCATTCTGATTTTTCTACATTTTAAATATGCCCATTTATGAATATAAAATGTGTCTATTAATAAATAAGAGATGTAGAAATAGGACAACTATTTTATTCTGATTACATATTTTTCTGTCGAGAATAGTATCTACATACACCTGACTCACATTGAATACATATTCGGTAGATATTAATTTGAGGCCAGAATATTGTTTTGTTTCGTAATTTCCAGGGCACGATTTTGTATATACATTGAAATTTATCACATTTACGTAGTGATGTTCATAGGTTAGCTGGAGAAACGTCACGTTGCCAATGTTCGCAATTTTATCATTATCATTATCACGATGATTCAGAATGTATGTACGGCGCCGTGTAGCTAGAGGCTCAACTGGGTGAATGCCATATCGTCCCCATCAACATAGGTCGATAATTTTACTGTTTGTCTACCCATGCCATTGAAGGTCATTTTGTGACGTCCTTTGTTTGCTAGGTAGTTGCCTAGATCCATAATTATTGTCGTGTTTGTTCAGGCACTAGTGCACCACTGTAATTATCCGTAGGTAGGTACCTATTTATAACGACTCGGACTGTAATAATACGTTTTTTGCGCTTTAGGTGTTATTTCAATAGGATTTTTTCATGAACGCAAATGCGGACGTCACAAACAGATAATACCCAGGTGCCTATCGCGCCTCCGCATTGTAATACAAAGTCTTATACTTGTATATAATGTTTATGCGTTGTGTTAGTTTGTCGGAGTTGATTATAATTCCAAGAATCGCTACCTAGTAGGTAGTTTTAGTATTTTTATAGGTCAGCTGCTGGTAATATTTCATTTGGGAAGGTAACGACTGCCTACGTCAATAAGAATTAGGTACTCTTAAACATGAACAAACATAAGGTAGTTAAGAGTCAAGAAATTCAAAGTATAAATAGGTATGTATGACTATGAACTCTGGACCAAAGTTTAGTCATCCTCAATATATTGCATACCTACCTAAAGCAAAAGGTCGATCAACTTGTTCTGTCAATATTCCGTGCATTAGGTAATTATTTTTAATCTTAGATACTTTGTGTAGACGGAAGTTTCATACCTATCACACATCATATCATAAATATCCCTTAACACTAGGTGCAATTTAATTAAATATTTAATGCAAATTTACGTTTTACAGTCAGTCAATTGAATATAACGGCATTTTGTTTTAGTCATGACGTTAAACATGTAATAAGTACTATTAATTTATATAAAGTAACGTCAAGACCTGCTTGGTGTAGGTATTCATAGATTTAACAGTTTATATATTTTGTATATTATTTTTCATTTGAATGAAAGCGATCAAAAATGTAATCGGATTTCTTTTTTTTATATCGTTAAGCAGTATGCAGTCACATACCTACAATGTTTTAGCCGGTAGGAGTCAGGCATATCCTCTCAGCTGCCCCGCGCAGAGAGGAACCCACGAAGGGTTTCCCCACGTAAAAAAAGTTCCTAACCATGGCTTCTAATTTATCGCCCCAAACAATTTTGATAAACTAAGAGAAGTGTTGAGTGTTGTTATAAGATTGTATTATTGCTATAATTTTTTTTTATAATTTATCTTGACTAAATTTATACTGAAAATTATACAACTTGTACAATTAAATATTTTACCATTTGTTATTAATTGATACGAGTGCAATTACAATACAACTGACGACGTTTAATCAATACAAAGAGATAATTGAAGTCATTTAAAATGTCTTGTCATTTGAGATAAGCTTAGATATCAATTCATATCTTACATCATAATAAAGATTAAATTAATCTTAATGAAATTATAGATTGCGTCGTGTGGTTATTTAGTTGCATTTATAGGTATGTATGTACATTTCAGTACGTTGAGTCACGGCGAGAAAAACATTGGGTTATTAAGTTTACATCCACGTGAAAACCCCGGTGAAATCCCCCTCCGCTACATTCTGCTATGTGTGTCTCTCAGTCCGAGTTGGCTGGACTATAGCTATACATAATATAGCACCACAAAACGCGACGATCTCGTGACTCTCTAAAATCGAGCTCCCCCATTGGCTCTCTAAGTTGACGTCATTTTAAACAGCCAACCACAAGCCGCGCGAGATATTTTTAGAACACAATTATTGTGAATGGTGGGGAATGAGGAAAACTGTATGAGGCGCTTTGAGCGCGCGAATGTTGCACAATATTTTCTTGGCTCTCGCGGAGAGGACGTGTACCTACTTAAAGTTTTTAAGTGCTTGAAATCTCTCGCAAGTTAATATATTGCCATTGTATATGTAAAAAAATATAACCGTTCAATTAACGCGTTCAGAAAGTTATTCTTTTTCATTTATTTTAAAGAGTGACTTCTCGGCTACAAGCTTTCGTAAAATATCAACATTTTAAGGTGAGTCGCATTTAGCAATTACTGCAGTAACCTTAACATAATTTCATATCTGATAAAAAAAACGTGATGTTATCTCTGTGAAGTGGAAAAGTTTTCGCTGAATCTATTTAACTACTTCTATTTTTACTTTTACGAGCTCTGAATTCAGAGAACAGACAGGATAGAACCTGTCCGCTCACGTTGCCTCATGTTTGTGTACTTTTATAATATGTAGCACGTTTTCTCGAACTTCGTAGACGAGGCCGGCTAAATTCTATTTATTATTCCACGATTAGTTTTATCATACATGATATTATGAATAATTATTACAATTTTACCAACTCGTTTCCTATCTGAAGGAATGAGAGTAATTTTACGAGACATTTTATGTAAACTGGGCTTCAAATGGGTTTAAATGTTAGCGTCTGGCATGTATGTTTAATATCAAGGCCGTCTTGTAGGTGTCATTAAATTATAATTATTGAAACATGTGAGTTGTGAAATATGTAGGTGCTTATTTGAATTTATAAAGAGTTGAAGATGGACTCTACCTTGCCGCTGGTGAAAGTATGGCTTTAATTTTTAAACATAATAGTAACGTTGAAGATACAACTCGCAAAATTGGGAGTAATAGGTATGTCGCAGCTATTGCTGAAATACTAAGAATTCCATGTGGCGTTAGGCAATGTTCCAAAACTTCGATGTAGAGTTGCGTTGCGTATATTAGATACTTATATCTTGACGTTATATTCGTTGATCGATCGATTGCGATTGGGTTTTTTGTTTTAGTGGTTATATGAATCGATAAAAGCGTAGGCGGTTAAGAGACGTATGTCCTCGAGGCTATCAAGCTAAGCTGATAACCGCACTAATACGATTACAATGGTCTTTTGTCGCCGCTTCAACGCGGTATCTAGTGTACACATATATAACATACACACTTTTTTGTTATAATTAAATTAAGCTGAAATTTTATAACAAACTTGCAACAAACTATTAGAAGGTAAAGTTTTTAGTGCTACAAGTATTTGGAGTATTGCGTAATGATAACACGTGGAAAAATATCTCATTAAGTGTTATTATGTAGATAGCGGGTCACGTCATTGAATTCCACGTATCCGGTTTTCTATAGACATACTTCTCTAATTTGTTTTAGTACTAAGTATGTATATGTTATAAGATTGAGATTATTGCATCTATTTAGTTGCAATGAAGATTAACACATTATTTGAATCCAAGGCTCTCCGCATATGTTAATTGCTAAGTTATGAAATACTTTTAATATATTGATTTAATCAATTGGACACACCGACTCTTATGACAGAGTTCCCACGAACTTACTTGCCTTTTACATAAATTGATAGTTTAATTATTATTTTATGACGTAAACGGAAAAACATAACGCAGTGTTATTGAAGCTTTTTAATGTGTTATGTTAAACAAGTCAATCGAATAGGAATTTATATTGAGTAGGAAATACTCTTTCACAAACAAACAGCGGCCCCAAATGCTATAAAATTAGAATACGCCGAATATAATTAACCTCGATCATGACATGAATAGAGGAGTTTAGTAATGTGGCTACTTCTTGTTTTAGTTATTCAATGCCATCTTCTTAAATAAAATTCCTTGGTTACTCAATTAGGGTCTTATTGAATAATTAAGCGTCAACTTTTTTGGTTAATGATATATAGGTATAAGTTAGATATTTTTAAGTATTATTTAACTTTACTAAACTTAACTTTAATAAGCTTTTTCTTTGTTTCAGGCCTACTCTAAGAAACATTTCTTGGTTGGGAGCCTAAAGGGTTAAGATTTCATTAGGAGCTCAAGAAGAGTTCGACAAAGTGAGTATCACCGCTCCGGCGGTTTGTTCCACCCTAACGCCCTTTCTGTTTCAGAACCGGAAAAATGAAAAGATCTCGAGGCAACTCAAGCATCGACATCGAACACATTTAACGTATTAGATACAAAGTAGATATCAAGCTGTTTCAAAAATAAAAAAGTAATTCATGCAATGGCATAGTTCCTAAAGATTTAAAACAAAAAATAATCAGCCAAAATAGTCTAATTGATTTTTAAAATGATTTTTAGAAAAAAGTTGGTGTCACGAAATCGCCCGTATATTGTCATATCAAATTTTGATCATTACCATTACAGTCACCATTATTTCATTTGTTTGGTGTCCCTACGAAAATATTAGACGAAGATCTATGAGAGCTTGTTTTTAAACTTTGTCAGTTCTCGGTCACTTGTTCAGTCCATGTATCGCTGATTACTTACTTAAGTTTCGTATTTTTTTAATAATATATACACACATTTATACGTGTATGCCCACGTGTGTGATTTGACATAACTTCAGGTGATTTTGTTAATATTTTGTCAAAACAATTATGGTATGATCATATAGTAATTGCATAAGTGGTTTCATTATTAAAATATAACAATGAATTGTTAAAAAACTCAAAAATGTTTAACTGTTTTTTATTATATAGCAACGATTTTCAATACTAAAGTTAGCAATGACCGGTTTGATCAGTATGTAAAAAAATCTGGCTACCGATTTTAGTTAATATTAATTGTAGACTATGCAAGATTTTGAACAAATCGTTCCGTAGTTCTTAGTCTAATAACACATGCTCATTGACACATCTTCACCATGAGTAGGGGCATACACTATCATTTCCAGCTGCTAAACTTCATCAAATTCATAATCATACTAAATAACATTAAAACGTCTTTAATAACTAAGAAGACTTTGATATATTTAGGTAACATCTTCTATTACATAAAATGGAGTAGAGGATAGAATGGATGGAACCGTGTGAAATCGTATTTGCTAAAAATGATGATTTATGTATTATCAAGCAACCATAAGCAATCTTTTGAGTATATCACAATGATTACATGACTTTGACTTTATCGCTTCCGCAATAGCAGGGCAGGTGATACTATCTTGATAACAGTACAGTAGCCACTTGTAAACTGCGACACGTTTAAACTTGTAGTCATGGTAGTCGTAGATTCCCAGTATTTGTCATATATATATATCGTATACTAAACGCATTTTCATTAATGCTAAAATGTCATGTAAAGGATTCTTGATACATTAAAAGGTGTTATACATTTATACGCGTATTAAATGGTAAAGCAAGGTCTTAAATCACGCTGTCTCATAAATAAACGTCTAAAAATACTAAATAAAACTAATGATACTCGGTGATTTCCAAATGCGTTTGAAAATGTATAAATTACAAACATAATTTATCACCTACGATCATAATCATCATTAAACTTATTTATTGCTAGAGGATGCGATCCACGTTCCATCCGATAGTTCCACCTCGCTTCATATGAATATGCACATTATGTTACGTCGTATCATTTTTGTTTGTAGTTCTATTCAAAATGGTTGCTCAAAAGTTCACCTGTCCGAGTCGGAGCGACGATATCGGAACTCAGTTCAACTCAAACACCAAAAGATATGGTTTTTTCACAAACGAGTCACAAGACTCAAAGTATTTTGAAAGTGGTAGAACTAGATCATTTAAAGCACGGAAAGAGTCAACAGGTGAAGGTTTCGATCGGAGAGCTTGTAGATTCAAGCCCAGTAACTTCGTCGTCAGCGCCAGCGTCCGTCACCACCAGCTTATCAGAGGTAAGGGGCAGCCGGCAGAACCGTGAGTAGAAAAAACCCTTTCTATGTACATTTATTTTATTTAAGATGTTATTACTTTTGGCCTAGACTGACAAGATAAAATGCTCACATGCGAAATTGCAATTTCCAGGAATTATTGAAAACGGAGCCACTAACACCGAGCGCAATGTTTCACGATTCGGATTGCGAGTTCTTCCAAGATCTGGTTCCGTGGTGCGCCGCGCCCGCAGCGGAGACAGTAGTACAGTCCATTGGTAAGCATCGGCTTTGGTAGTTAAATATTATTGCAGTTCAATGGTAATGATAATAGTTATCTAATAAAAATATTTTTCTTTTCAGATTTACAAAAAACCGTTGAAACAAGGACACACGACACAAACACACTGCACACACCAATCTCACCGCAAGGTTGGGATGTATTTGACGCTAATTCTCCTACGACCCAGGCGGGCATGTACAATCCTATGTCAAGTTATCCCGTTTCACCGAATATGGACAGTATACCGAAGTTTAATACGGATATGTTTGATCCAATAGATTTAATTAATGAGAATAAAGTACCGTTCCAAGAACGGTTTCTAGATATAAGCAATTTACCTGTGGTCATTGGTGACTTAGCGTCTGGGAATACAATCGACATGAATCCGTGGCAACCTCCGGAATCTGTCGGGTGGCATTTACATGACACAGACTACACTAAAACAAATACTAACCTACACAACACAATGCCCTTCATTCATCAAGACGACTCACTAGACACGAAATTCATATCGGTCATACCACGAGAGGTAGAAAGAAATGATGTAGTTATATCAGAATACATCATCAACACTGATCGGGGGTTAGAAGAGGACCAAATAGAATCTAAATCGGCTCGACGTATGGGAGGGTTGTCCGTCAACGTACCAACGCGCGACCAAGGTTGGTTCGCGGATGTCATCAGTACACCAGAAGTTCTCACTTACGTGGAACAATTGGAGAAGGAAAAGTGTACAATGCCTAGTTCGGTAAGTTTTAGCTTCTTAATTGTAGGTTTCAACATTTCTTAAAACACGCAGTTTTAAGACATTTTGTTATAATGCGAAGTTTATTAACATATTCATATTTTTATTACAGCAACTAATCAAATCGAGCAACGGATCAGTTCCTGTCGTGTCACCTGAAACCTTCACCAAGATAGAAAATTCTCCAACCGTCGATTATGAACCCATTACTCCAAAGAGCGAATCTCACCTGGACTCTGACAACGACGATGTTAAATCTCATACCAGCAAGAAAAGACGGCATGACAGTGAGGATTCAGATGAAACTTATACACCTTATGCCGAACATACGCCTAGAAAGAATAAGAGGAGAAAGGCTAACATACCAATCAAGGATATGATACGCGCGCTGGAAGAGTCACAGCAGCTGACGAAGGCGCGCAGAGGCCGCCCTCCCAAGCGGAGGGAGAGCACGGTTTCTTCAGTGCATAGTGTGGATGATAACTCCTCCACAGTATCTACGCACGAAATGAAATACAGGGAATTGAGAGACAAAAATAACGAAGCATCAAAGAAGTCCAGAATGAACAGAAAACTCAAGGAATTGCAAATGGAACAATTAGCAGTAGAATTAGAAGAGCGTAACAAAAAACTTAGAGTTAGAGCTGATATATTAGAAGATATGACAAAGAAACTGCGCGAAGCCTTCATGGCTGCAGTGTCGCAAAAGAAAGCAGGATAAAACGTTTACAATTTCTTGAGTGTTCTGTTTCGTTTTCTTTAGTTCCTATGTTCATAGAATTGCGCCGTTTTATATCGCTAAGACAATGTAGATATATGTATATTTGCAACATGCGCTCTCTATGGATGTAGACGATATGGTCGTACATGACCATTCTGTGAACTGTTTTGTCTTGTTATTTTTTTTACACGGACTTGACAATTTTACTCTGGATTTGACGAATATGTTAGGAATAAGATTTTCTTAATTATACCTATGTATTAATTAAAACTATCAACACTTCTATTATATCTTTTACCTTGAAAGTGTTGACACTCTTGAGTTAATGTTAGTCTTGTAGACCTTCGACGCTATTACGAAGCTCGAATTTGATTTTGTATAATGTTAAAAGATAAATTAAACATTAATCTTTTATCTATAATTGGTTAGTTTTAAAAATATTGCATGGATTGTGGTAGAGTTTACTGCTCTAATTCAAATAAATTTAATTGCTGTATTTATATTGTGTTTTCTTTACCCTACAGTACAATATCAAGGGCGTAGCCAGGATTTAGCTTTGGCAAAAAAAAGAAACGAAGAAGAAACAAATCCTACTAAAATTATAAATGCGAAAGTTTGTGAGGTTGGATGAATGTATCAGGGATGTAACGAAGCTCCGATTCCGGTTCCGATAAGTCGGAACTTCCGATTGTAAATGCACCTTCGGTTCCGATTCCGGTTCCGAAATATTTATATCGGAGGTCGTCTGAAGCGAATTTGATTTAGGTACTTTGTTAATTGTTTATGGGAAAATGTTAATAGGAAACATGCCAATTCTGTAACACGACAACAAGTCGTCGTGTTACACACACTTTTTTTTACTTTGTAATTAAAGTTGAAAAGGTTTACTGTGTCACGTTGTTACTAGCAATTCAATGATGTATCATTGAAATCATCTCAGTATACGGAATGAAATAAGCTATAATTTTTAGATATGAAGAGAAAATGGTGGATTAATTTAAAAAAAAACTTTCCTTCCTAACCTTTCTTATTAAACTGCATTAGAAACTGGGACTGTTCTTCTAGCATAAGAATGTACCAGCAGAACCCGCAACTTTATTTGCACAGAGCACAATATGTTTTATCCATTACCATTTTGTCAATAATCAACAATATATTGAACCACAAAGCCAAATACTAATTTTGATTAAATTTGCATCAAAATTGATGAACTTTCATGCAAACTTTCCTCTCCATTTTTATCCCATTAAGGATTAATTTACAAAAATTCTTTCCTGGTGCACCTACACTATAAAAAGAAACAGTGCAAATTTCTAATTACATTCGTTTGGGCTGTGCGTTGATATGACAGTATTTAAGTCAGTTTTTTTCACATGAACAAATTTGCCCGTATAAAACACTTTTTTTGCCATAATGTTTATTGACTGATACAACCTCCGATTCCGATAAAACGAATTTAAAAACTCCGATTCCGACTTCGGTTCCGATAAGTGACCTCCGTTACATCCCTAGAATGTATGTATGTTTGTTATTCTTTCACGCAAAAACTACTCAACGGATTTGGTTGAAACTTTACAGTAGGATAGGTTATACATCAGAATAACATATGAACTATAATTTATAACGACTTTTTTGGAATAAAAAGGTTATAATGTAACGAAAAATATCAGGTTAGTCGCAAAAAAGGTTGTCCTCTGAGAGCTATCTTCGCGTACGCTGCCTAAACCGTTGGAGATATTATCCAAATATAATGTACCGTGGGATTGATTGGCTCACATAGACCTAAACAAAAGTCCGCGACAGCATATGTCTATATTTTATGTATAACCCACGATAACTCTTTTTATATATATATTTTTTTTAAATATGAAGTTGATGTTTCCATGTGTTTTATACAAACTAAATATTAATACTTATTAAAATAAATGATTTCAAAAAATCAAGCATCTAATACAGATTGATTTTTTTACACCATGTAAATTGGATAAGTAGTTTAGAAGATATTACGAGTATAACATATTGCGTAGTCAATTGATTGACCGGCAGTACGCGTCGTGCGCCGCCGCCGTACACAAAGAAGTTCTATGAAATTGGAGCACGGAGCTTGAACCGTCCAGCCAGGCGATCCTGGGAAGGACGGTGGTATACGTGTGGTCGCATATCGTGGTAAAGACCAGATGGAGTGGTGGGCCCAGCCGCTCACTTGGGAGGAGCCCTATGGGGCAATGCACTTAGAGGACTCCAGTTGCGGTCCTTTGAAGATCCCGGAGTCCTGGTGTGGTAAGAATCCCACATAACCTTGTGTCGCTCCCACGGCGTATGGTACCTTTTTAAGGTTCTCCCTCGACAAAAAAAAGGTTAATGTGAATGAAACAGTGGAAAAGGTTAAACATGATATTCAATCGTCATCGACCTTTTAATGTTACACAACTCGGCACATATGTAAGATTAGCAGTAGTTTAGGTTGTAGTTGACCACGCCATCCAACTGCGCGTTGTGTTGGTAACCGTCACACATTTTGAGACCCTTTCTTAAAACTTTTAATTTCAGAGTAAGCATTAATATCTGTTGGCGACAAAACTAATTCAAATATATAAATTTGAATTTGAATTAGTTTCAATCTGAAGTTAATGACAGATGCGTTGCTACTCCCGAGGACTATGATGATCGCCTCATATAAAGGAAAACCGGCAGCCCCACCCTTCTAATGAAACACAAGAATTGCTTCATGGTAGAAGTAGGTGCGGCGGTGGTACCTCACTGGGTGAATCTTTACTCTACCACCATGCAAACTTTATGTGGCTGACTAAATTCCACGCGAGCGAAGCCGCGAGAAAAGGGTAGTAATTTAAATATATGTTGGTTTTGAACATACATATAGTACATAATCCCGAATTCGCCGCTCATATAGGACATAGTTTCATTTGAGCGGTACGTACATATCGTCCCTGTAGTTTCGGGATCAGAATAGGGCTACGGCATCCCCTGCCTGTCGTAAGAGGCGACTAAAAGGGGCTTCCGGGGTTGCAGGCCGCTAGAGTGGGAGCTCGAACCGTTCGGTAAGGCGATCCCGGGAAGGACGGCGGTATATGTGGTCGCATACCGTTGTAAAGACTAGACGGAGCGGTGGGCCCAGCCGCCCATATGGGAGGAGCCCGATGGGGCAACGCGCTCAGAGGATTCCGGTTGCGGTCGGACCGAGTTCCCGGAGTCCTCTTTATAGCGCCGAGGACGGCCACCGGGGGGTTTTAGTGCGGTAAAAATCCCACATAACCCTGCGTCGCTCCCACGGCGTCGGGTACCTTTTGAAGGTTTCCCCCTCGAAAACAAAAAAAAAAAATATGTATGTTCCAAACCAACATTTTGTTTTTTTTTAGTGGTATGGAAGTCTGAAATAAGAAATAGGAAAGTATAAAACGTATAATCTTTTCACACTTTTTAGTGATGATATACTCACTCTTAATTGTATTACAATTATATCATTGAGTGTGCATGGTGCATACACAAATGCCAACATTAATTCAACCTCAACTTAAATGAAAATGTAACATAAGCCCAAGCCATAACTTACACTTACAACGCTTTTGTAACGCATAATTATGAATTAAGAGCACCCGCTTGCAGGGCGCCGCCGTGTCCTGCTCGCTTAGTATTTTGTTTTGTTTTAAGTTCCAACCTTTTTTTGTTAATTTGATAATCCTTATGGATACCCAGCCGCTCGAGAAAGCCGATAGGTTAGTCATTGTCTCCAACCATGTGAAAGAATATGGTCCAGACAACCTGACGTCAGAATGTCTGACCACTTTCTTTTCATGTTTTTTCACTGCTCGTCGAGGTACTAAATAATTTAATTTAGGTACCAAATACTATCAAAAGGGTATTACATCTTAATAGTCTCCAAATCAAAAATATCTCACCTGGTCCAGGGGTCCTGACGCTAACCGATAGCTGAATACTTCATGTACCGGCCCACCTGGATTTCGGCGTCACCTACACGCACTGACATAATAGGGAGTTCCTTGGCCCGCTTCAGACAGTGGAACTATAGTGCCTCAGTCTTCTGGACGCAATCACATATTTTTAAACTCGTTCTTAGATCATATATTTTTCTTAATAGTCACATGCTCGTAACTGTAAACTTAACATATAGAGGCCATTAAACTGTTTTCGAGCATCGTTGACGTTATCCATTTTTTGCCACCGTAATGTAGATAAGTATCTGTCTCTCTATAGTGCTTTATTGCACGAGCATGGAGTCCAGTGGTGACTGCCGCCCATGGACGTCTTTAAGCAACTTCATATAGAATATTGCTTCTATCTGAAGTCAATCACAGATGCGTTGCTGCTTCCGAGGACTATGATGGTCGCCTCATGTAAAAGTGTGGCGATGTTACTTCCTCGGTCGAACTACACTGGTTCTACCACCTACAAACGTGAGTTATTGCTTGTGTTGCAAGGCAGTAAAAGTCAGTCCATCTCTCTTAGGTGTTCTCTTGACATGCCTTCATCTTTCCATCGCTTATTCCACATTTCGGCGGTAGTATGGAGATTCTAGATTTATGTAGGTAATTTAATAACGAGATTAACGTGTAAGTCACGCACGAATTTATTTTTACTATTATTATAAATACTTACCATATTTTTTTTTTCGGAAGCGCTTGATTTTATTTTTTGAACTTAATATAAAGGCGGAAAGCGATGTTTCTTGACGTAGCATTTTTGGACGCTAGATTCAAATTACTTTTCGAACAATTAGAAATGAGGAAAGTGCCACAAAATTGATTTAAATTATTTTTTAAAATGAGTACTTCTTGGGGATACAACCCATTATTGTCCCACTACTGGGCACGGGTTTTCCCTCAGCGTGAGAGTTTCAAGCCATAGTCCACCGCGCTGGCCAAGTGCGAATTGGTGGGCTTCACACCCCTTTTGAGAACTTTTTTTTTATAGAACTCTCGGGTGCGCAGGTTTTCTCACAATGTTTTCCTTCACCAAAAAGCAGTGATAATTAATTTCAAATATGCACTTAATTTTAGAAAAAGGCTATCACTGCTCTATGATTGCATTTGTTTTTTTTAACTTTAGTTTACTTGCGTTACACACACCGTACTAAAGAGCAGCTTGGGTGTACCTGCGCGTAACGTCACTCGAATCATATTACGTCCGCCATTACAGAGACAGCGTTTTAGGCGCGAGTTTTACAATTTAAACTTTAAATCATATTTTTAATTATTTTATTGTAAATGCTGCATATTTGGTTTATTGCCTGTGTTATATCAATCTTACTACTACTAGTAACACGGTTAATTTAATTACCATTGTTACTACCGCAGTTGTTAGTAGTAGCACGGGAAAAAAAACCCTTCTTGCTACTATCTTCTTAAATCTCAAAATTTCCTGTGGAATCTGCGTGTGAGCATGTATGTATAAATGTCCATTTCTTCAGTACGCTCTGCAGCCCACAGCCCAAATGGATTTTTTTGAGATTCAATATTCACTCAAGGGAAATATTTCTCATTATAGGTATTTTGGAAGTATAAAAAATATAAAAATAAACCAAAGGCATTGGCTGTAAAAAGAGTAATTTATTTATAATTCACAATTAAGACAAAATGTACCAAACAAAAAATCTGATGAAATTACAAATAAACATTTCACGCCATATACTATTAGACCAATAAGAATATCCTTGTGACCAGGCCCTAACCTGTTGTATTTAAGGTACTTTTAATTTCAATATCTATTAGGATTTATTTGCATTCAAGGCAGGCAAGATAGCAGTAGTACATACTTGCGAACTATTTTGACGCCTTATTAGCATTTGATAAACAAAATGTGAGTGTAAAGATAAATAATACAATTAATATTCTAATAATAATCTAAATCGACTAAATATTTAATATAGACATATTCTAAAATAAAGAAATAAGATTCCCTATGGTGGCATTGCAACATTTTGCAGTGAAATTCACTAAAAAAAGAGACAACATTACAATAATGTTCAATAGTAATACAATATTCACAAATAAAGTAACTCGGTGAGCAGCACCTGTACTAAATACCTGTTCATGGAATTAATTGGATAATTTCCATCGCTTTCGGCTCCGTTTGTCTTGTAACCGCTCAAATATCATTTATGTAACAAACTTATAGAAAAATTTACACCAATCAGTACATGGTCACATTATAACGGGCCCCAACCTTCACTGCGGCATGTCGGCAAACTATAAAAATGAGGAATTATTAGGAAATAGAAGTGCTAGGAATGCGCGCATAGGAGATGATACTTATCGTTAATCACAAAGCAGTCTCAGAAAGAGCTTGTCGCTTCGGATGCCGCATCGAAGGCTGGGGCCGGCTTCGACGCAGTGTGAGCATATAGCAACCCTAATATACACGTATACCACACCGCACTAATGACTAATCGAGTCCTATTACATAGCACAATTTAAGATCGTCAGGTGCTTTAGCGAGACACGCTACAGACACTTGATACTCGTAAATTTACACTTTACACTCAGTCAGTAAAACGGACACTGTAATAAAAAGGACGCCGTGGTTTTGCGTGTTAGTCGGAACCGCCGTCGTCGGCGTCTTCTAAGAAGCTAAATTTATTCGATGCTACGAAGTTCTGAAATGAAAAAAAAAGGAAAAACAAATTAGCCCACATTCATCATGTCAATAATGAAATATTGAATGTTAGAAAATATATAATGAAAAAATTGATTTTCATGTATAAATTTCACCTAAATGATGGAATAGAAGAAGCATATTAGAATTGTAATTGATTTTTTTCAAAAAAGTGCTTAACTTAACTATTGAAGTTGCACGTTAATTTGATCAAAATTTAATGATGTACGTTTGTTTTGTAACAAATCAATAAAAACCCGACTAATTAGCATGTAATTTGAATGGCCACGTATTATCAAGTGGATTGTACGCTCGTTTGCTACTTCGATCTTTAAAAAAAACTCAGAAATATTTAAATACGTGATATATACAAGGTGTCGTACCGGTTTCTCCTGTTCCTTCAGCTTGGGCAGCGGCCGGTCTTCGGGTTCGTCGCGGCGATCACGAGAACGGCTGGGACGACCGTTACGTTCGCCGCGTTTCTCCGCTGAAGGCTCGCGGTCGCGGCGATCGGTGGATTCGCGACGTTCGCGTCTATCCGGCGAGTCGGCACGATCCCGTGAGTTGGGTCGATCGCGCGAGTCGCGTCTGTCCCGCGAGTCGCGACGTTCCCGCGAGTCGCGACGTTCCCGCGAGTCGCGTCGGTCCCGCGAGTCGCGCCTGTCTCGCGAGTCACGACGGTCGCGTGAGTCCCGTCTTTCGTACTCCCGATCATCCCTGTGGTCGCGTCGATCGCGGTCGTCTCTATGATCGCGTCTATCATCGTCTCTATAGTCGCGACGATCCCTGTCGTCTCCGCGGCGATCTCTATCGTCCCTGTCGCGACGGTCGCGGTCATCTCGGTCGCGTCTATCGTCTCTATTATAATCGCGTCTTTCCCTGTCGTCTCGCGAATAGTCACGCCGGTCTCTATCGTCTCGCGAGTAGTCGCGCCGGTCTTTATCATCCTTGGAATAATCGCGTCGGTCCTTATTATCCCTATTGTAGCTGCGTGAGTCTCGTCCACGGTCGCGATCGTCTGCAAGAGTATGTAGGAGAAGATTATTAATGAAACATTAACAACAATGAATACATCAAATATAATTGATTGATCGATTGAAAATTAATTGATTCTTACCGCGCCGGGGCGCTGGTCCGCCACGACGGTCGCCGGAATGATCATTCTGTAACGAAAAAATGAACCGTTTAATAAAACAATACGTGTAAAAATAACAAAAATGTTTTCGTTTTTGATATTTTAAACGCTTACTCTACGTCCCCAACGTTCTTTTTCTTCAGTCGCACGTCGGGCTTCTTCCTCTTGTTTCCGCAAACGCTCTTCAATTTCTCGTTCCCTATAAAGATCAAGAATATTTATAATAATAAACAAATTATGAGATTATTTGAGAGCTATCGTATTTTATTAAAATTATATTTTATTATAATTAATCTGTAGGTATAGAGCGACCGAATTGCATATATAATTGATGTAATCTGGTGTCTAGTTAACCTGCGTTTACTTTAGCACATTAGTATTTATTATACTTACAACAAGTGTAATATAGTATTACAACTGTTGAATTATGTGCAGAACAATTACATTTCTTCCTTTGTGTTAATCAAAGTTTACAATTTTTTTTTTCTTATGAATATTATCGAAAAAGTATAATAAAAATGTTACTTACTTAGACGCGGTGTCTACTGGCTTAGCGGCTCCGAACACCTTTTCGGCAGACACAGGTTTGGGTACGTTCTTATCTTGTTTGTCGTCTAAGGGTGCTCCATCGGCTGGCTTGGTGGGTACTTCGGTCTCGCGCGGAACGGTGCGAGGTAGTAAATTCAGTTTCGGTCGTTCACGCGGCTTCACATCTGTGTATTATATGGGAGTTAATTCGATATCTTTCATAACATAGTATTACAATATTTGCTGAATATGAGTATGTAGTATTATGAATGGTAAGTAATGTTTGACCATATACTAGAAATATTGTCTTTTGAAGGATCATGTGAGATTAATGGATATTAAGTGTAGTGTTAAGCATGTGTTGAACTTGTATTTGCAATGTTAAACATAAATGTTAACTTATAAACAGAAATGATGTATGAATACACTTTTTTGGCAACAATGTGACGGTTTCAGTTGAATTAAGATATGACTGAACTATGGTTCTTACAAAGAGGTCACAAAGTAATGTTTCTATTACTAACGCCTTTAAGCTTGTATGGTTTTGAATTCTTACATTTATATGCTCATGTTTATCATAAATTCAAATTCGGATGTACATAAAAATTGTAGTCTTATGCTATGGATGATATGGATATTTATGAAGAATATACACCTTCCCTCGGCGGATCACGTTCTCGGTCCCGCTCCCCGAAGCCTCGAGAGCCGAAACCTCTGCTGTCGCGACCCCTATACAAACAGGATATACATGTGGAAATCTTAATACTAAATATTATCTATATACAAAATTCGATTATTAACAAGACAAAAGAAATAAAGAGATATTTTGTATCATTTATGATTTTTAATGTGATCTAGTGCTTATTTTTTACGTAGTCATGTAGTAATAATGCTGATCCGATATTGAGCGATAGAAAGAAACATTTTTATACATACTTTTAACTAATTGTAGTAGGTACTGTAGTAACTAAATAGTGGTTTGAGGATTGATTCTTTATATGTTTTATAAATTGGCCTTTGAGATGAAATGTTTCAGATGTTAAAACTTTTAGTAGTTTGAAATAATAAGTAGTCTTAAACTTACCCAAAGCCGCCACCCTCCCGATCAGCTGTTCGGAAACCATCGCGGCCACCGTATCCGCTGCGTTCGCTTCTGCCACTGCGGGATAAAATAATGTTACCTAACTCCATTTCTTTTCTTGTTTTCATTAATTTCTTATTTTAGCACGGTAATCTTAACAGTTAATTTCTGTAAGCGAATATCATGAGATCTTGTAGAAATTTATCTATAGATTTTATGAAACATACAATGTGTCCACAAAAATACATGTTGGTTCAATGCTTGCTAGGTTAAGTTATTACGGTAATCCCATGTAATGTCATAGTAAACAAACATGCAGTCTAAGTTGCTACTTTCCATTAGGTGGTCCCATGTAATCAAGTCTCTTGTTGTCACAGCTGCTATAGTTTAAAATTCAGGGGTGGCAACACATTTGTGGCAAACTCAAGTAACACTTATCTCATCTAAGGTTCAGTCCCGGAAGCAATGGTAGATTTTATTTCAATTTGATTGAACTAGCAAACGAATATGCAGTCCACCTGATGGTAAGTGGTCACTGCCGCCCATGGACATCTGTAATCAACTATATACGGAACATGGGTTCCATCTGAAGTCATTCACAGATGCATTGCTACTCCCGAGGACGATGACAGTCGCCTCATGTGGAAGTGTGCCGGCAATCACACCCTTCTATCGAAACGCAAGAAATGCGTCATGCAAAAAATAGGTGTGGCGGTGATGCTTCCGTGGTCGAACTTCACTGGTTCTACCACCTTGAAAATCAGGACCCTAACCAGTTGCACTTGGGAACCCGTATGACCATATGTTGCTAATGTGGCCCACTGCCAGTGGGCAGTGAGCCACATTAGCCACGTTGCTGACATGCATGTTCGTGTGCTTTTTTAAAGTAAAGTAAGTAAGTTAAAGTACTTTTTTATACCTATCACAAATTATCGCTATCGCCCAGGGTTGACTGGCAGAGAATGCCATTAGGCATTAAGTTTACCTTGTAACCCTAATTAAATAAATAAATAAAACAAATAAAGTATAAAAAAGTTAAGACTAGGTAGGTGTCTCACCGTTCCTCCCCGAACCGCTCGCGGTCGCGGCCGAAGGAGTCCCGGCCGCCGTAGGGCGCGCGCGCCGGCTCGGGCGCCGCGCGCTCCGCGTCGCGCCACGCGCCCGGCCGGTTGTCGGCGCTCGCTGTACACACACGGAATTATTATTTAATACATTAATTTATTTATTTATTACAAAACTTACAACTAACATTACAGGACTTCATCTAATTCGTTAGTGTATATTACATTATCGTTATTAAATTAATGGTAAATGTCATAAAATTACAACAATTATAAGATATATTAGTGCTACACTTCTAAGCTATGTTACGGAAGGATTGATAGTGTTCATATTACATTTATAAGCGGGGATTTTATGCGTAATCGTAAACAATCATCAACAAAAATAATAATCTATTCATAATCGCTATCGTTTGGGGCAGCCGAAATAAAATAACATACGTTTTGAAGTGTGATTTCGAATAAATATATTTGAATACTCATTCCCCAATGCTATTGTAATGTAACAATCATATGTATCTTGCTAATGTGAATGACTGTGAATACCATGTAGGTGACTTATACGCCATTTTTATGATGTAGGAAAATGTATAGTTACAAATATCCATGAGCTGCAGTGACAAAGTATCATCAGGTGGATAGCATGCTCACAGCAATAAAGCCACAGTACTCACATCAACTTACATATTCTTTCCCATTAGCAACCAAGATACTCATACAGTAACAATTACATCATATCATGCTTTCATTAGGAAATTATCAAGGAATTATTGTTAAATAATGATATTGTTTTAATTTATTAATTAATTTTATTGTTGTGTCTATCGTGTAGATTGTGTAGTAATTATGTTTTATCCTGTTCATATTTTTGTAAAGAAAACATAGTCAAATAACAAGTCAAGATATTTATTACTTAAACAATAGTCACTCAGTATTGAGCACATTGGTGAGAGGAGCGAGCTGAAGATTAGTCTGAATTGAGTTACGGCTTCGCCGTGTCACTGATCATACTAAAACAGCCGGCAGAGGGAACTTCCAAGAGCGTCTAGACCACGTCTCGTCCGAGGAGTCCTAAACTGAGAACTAGAGCCCTGTTTTCTGGTATCCCACCGTCGTTGTCAACAACGCTCACCGTCTAGATGAGTACGGAACACCGAGACCGCTTGCCTTTACTCAGACCTTCCCGAGATAAAACGAGTAACAAAGATCATCAATGGCTTGCCCTCTACACAAATAAATACGCATGTCCTCCACGGTACTTATATTTTGACTGAGAAAATTTCCAAACCAAGTACTTTCTATACCAATATCTTTCGGTTCCCGTTTAGAGATTTTTACAAAAAATATTGATGATTTATGTACTCTGTATGTATATCCCAAGAGCGACATTTCAGCTCACTCCATGCCAAAAAGAAACTCAATAATCATCATAGTGACACCAATCTAGTTGTATGAAGACGCCATCTAAACGTCTCCAAATATACAAAAGATAATGTAAAGAGAGCATCTTTAAAGGACCATTTGTGGTTCGACTCTATAACTACCACCATTATGTATTATTATATGAATTTAGCAGACTATAGTGCTTTCGAGCAGCAATACATCCGAAGATATTCTTGGGAAGGACATCAACTCTATTGGGATATGATTAACGATTATCATTTTAGGCAATAATATAATCATCTATCATTAGGTAGACCACATGTTTATTTGCTACTTCTAAATTAGTATTAGTATTCCAAATGAAGTAGTAAAAGAACTAGTTATATGGCCTTTCAGGAGTCGAACCACAAACATCCTATTCTCCAGTTGTCTCCTGGTTCCATCATCTTCCTAAAGCCACCTTCAGAAGACAAGTACCTCGAAGCCAGCATAACAGTGTACGTACATTCCCGTTCCCGCTCCCGGTCCCGCTCGCGCTCGGGGTTGCGGGCGCGCGGCTGCGGCTCGGGCACGGCGCGCGGGCCCGAGCGCCAGTCGCCCATCGTGCGCTCCGGGTCGTAGTCCCTGATACATTATAAATCTTGTTAATGTTATAAATGCGATGTGCTTATTTTATAAGTGCAATATTATAATGCGCTCAAATATTACGTAAGTAGATTTATTACAATTATTTACCATTTAAGCATAGCTCTAACCCCCTCCCCCATGCTTACGTAAACATTTTTCAATTAAAAATGAATTTTTGTACAGTATTGTAAAAAAGTAAATAACTAGCGATGACGTAATCATCATCTAGTCTAGTATTTTGAATGACATGGGGGGTCCCATGTCATTCAAAATAAGCAAAACAAAAACCTTCCTTGAGGGTGCCAAGGACATCAAGTAAGCAACTTTATATAGAACAGGAATTCCATCTCGAGTCAATAATGATGCGTTGCTACTCCTGAGGACTAAGATGGTCGTCTTATATAAAAGTGAGCCCATACACACCCTTCTGCCGAAACGCAAAACTGCTTGACGCTAGAAATTAGTGTGGCGGTGGTGCCTCGCCGGTCAATTTACACTGGTTCTACCACCTGGCAGATCTTATCATATTAATGCAATATTATAAATGCAAAAGTTGAATGGTACACATAGTTTATGCTTAGTTTGGTATTTTATAGTCTTGTTTCACATTCCAAAAACCGATTCGCCATGTTCAATAATATTACATGGCATACTACTATGCATCTAATATAACCCCAGCTTTTAAGACAAAGATAATATATACGTATTGATCTTCTACAGTTCAAAGTACTTGTAATATTTTGATGTGGGCGACGTCGCGTCGAAGGGCCGGTAAGTTAATTAAAATTAAACCTTAGACTCAACTAACTGATGTTGTTATTTTGATATTCAAGTACATTGCTGGATAGTTATTACATTTCATTTATTATTGTTAGTTATATGCCAAGTTTACTTTGTTTCTTAAAGGTCCCCCGACAGTAGTTGTCGTAATGAATAAATTTGGATCAAAATATGACTAGTACGTAATATGAAAAATAGTAGGTAAATACGTAAATATATTTTTTTTCTTTGTAAATGTTTTAAAGGAGTCGGACATTGTTTTGAATTACTATAATATACTGTATAAGAAGGAAAAAAAAAACTATCGAGTAGATATACGCTATTGATATAAAAAAGAAGATCGCTCCGCGCTTTAGAAAAATTTGATGCCACAAACGTTAAACTTATAACTCTACACTTTTCGTATTAAAGATTAAATAAAGCGTGTTAGAAATACATGCACAGGAGCAATTATAAAACATATACAATATCAGATGGGTTGCAATATTAGTTACTCTTACAATTAATAATAATAATAATCTTAATTAAAAATAAAATAAACATTCTGTATGAATAATTTCTCAACAATTAGTACTACTTTTAAGTACAATAATAACCATATCCTAATTAATTTACAGCTATTCATTTATAATTTACACGGCTCTAAAACGGAATGCATATGCAATTAAAATTAATATATGTATGTAATACCCGTGTGCGATAACTTAAGACCTGATCTCGTTGACGTCACAAAGGAATGTTGGTAAAATATGTAAGAAACGTTATTTATTGATGCCGAAAAAACTCGAGGACAATTTTAATAAAAATGCATTAAAAACCCCGTCAAGTGCGAGTCGGACTTCAGTACAAAGATACCATTAAATCGCTGTTTAGCGATAAGACCGCCTTTTGTACCGTTCTTTTAATTTGTATAATTCTATGCTATGTATACTTTATGCGTACAATAAAGAGTATTTATGTTATATTATTATTAAAAGAAAAATAAGGTGGTTGTTAGAGTATATTTTGTTATAGCGGCAACTTTCTAGCTATCATGGTTAATGAGATACAGCCTCATGATAGATTTATGAAACACAGGCTCGTGACAGACAAACGGTCAACAGTATCAGTACTGGGTTCAGTTTATACACATTGGAGCCCTCGTAAAAAGGACTACTCGAGTATCGATTAAACTATAGGCGAGGTGTCGCATTGCACTCATTTATCGCGCACAGATCATATTCATTCTAAAATTATCAATCAATAAGCGATTCTAGCGATAATTTTCTTAGAAATATGATATGAATCAAAAGCACAAATACAAATTTATTGACCAGTAATTGACAGAAACGGTAAAAAAATAAAAAGTGACTAAACTAGTTTGGTTATGTAACATGGTAATTCTTGTTATTTTGTAAGAAATACTTGATCCTATTGCTCATAATCATATGAACATGTTAAACATTTGGTGTACTTGTCAATATTAATGTTTATGCCTTGATAATAATATGAATAGATGGGTCAGTATATATAGAAAAATATTCATATTGTTTATATGAAGAATTCTATATAGCGACTCCGACAATATCTTCGATTTAAGCCCTTGAAGGGCGGATTTTTTTTTCTTTCGCATTTTGGGTGTCAAAATCATAACGTGAACCAATCGTCCAAATGTTATGGTTTTAGATATAATTTATCTAGACTCAGTAATTATTAATTATAAGTAAATGTCTTTTTACTTTTATACATACATACAAAGATTATAACTATAATGTTCTGATTTAATCAAGGGATTTTTTATTCTGTAGATTGGCTATATATCAGTTATAAAAACAAATCAATTTCATTATAAGAAAACACTGCCAATATAATGTAAAATAAGGACTGCGGGATATAAGAAACCCTTTCACTCAGGTACGTATACAAAGGCGTGCAGCTGTCGCCTCATACAATAAAAGTATCTTTCGCTAATAATAATATTTTTACCTCTCCCGGTCGGATCTGCCTCCCCGGCCCATACGACGGTCGCTGTCTTGTGTCGCGACATCTATTCTTATCCTTCTGCCACCTATTGTCTGTTGGAAAAAAAGGGAATGTTTAGAATGTCCATAATAGCATTAAAGTGAACAAAATATACAATGGACAGTTGTTTATCTTAAATCAAAGTTGTGCGGAAAACAAGACTATTTTTACATTTCACTTGAACTAGGCATATTCATTTACAGTTATTTTGCTAGTTAAAAAAAACAATATTGTTCACTTTGATGATTATATAACAACCAGGAAAACGATTTATTTTTAATATATTGTTAAGATAAGGCTAATAATTGTGTTACTTACCAAATCAAGCATGTTCATGGCATTGATAAGACTATCCCTGTCTTCGAAGTCTACATAACCATAACCTTTGAGGCGATCACCCTCTCTTGGCAGCCTCAGGTTGGTAATCTGTCACAAAAAAAAAGGGAATAAGGAACCATGTTGTGGAATTAGTGTATTCTTTTCTTTGTAATATTATTACTGCGGACATTAAGATTTGACCTCGCTAAATAATTTTAAGTGTTGATCAAAGTTCGAAACCATAGGAATATGGATACTGTCTCCGTTGTAACTAAACTATTTAAAAAAATAGTGAAATAAATTTTGTTTATGAAAAGCATAATATGTTACAACAATTAGAAAGATTTCATCACTTGTTTAAAAATAATTGTCATTATTTAAGAGACATACAAAATGCAATACTTCTAGCAAGGCCACAATACATTATTTTAAGCAATTATTCATTGTGTACTAACTGCAAAGATTTTAATCTATGCAGCAGTTAACATTCCCACCTTAAGTCCAGTGAACAGTTCGGTGATGGCGCTCTCATCGACATCGTAGGGCAAGTTGGAGATGTGTGCGATGAAGGGCGGGCGGCGCGGGATGGACTCGTCGTCCACCGCGAGTCCGCCGCGAGCCGCCCTCGACGCTGAAGGGAGCACCACGGGCGCGCGAGGCCGGGATCCATAGGAATAGCTTTCTGTAGCTGAGTTTTTGAGAAAAACAATACAAGTTTTAGAAATATTTCTCGATCATTTACAAAAAAACGACAACCCAAGTATTAATAATATCACTTGGAATATTTACAAAAAAAAATGTAATATATAAAATGAAACTATTTCATGTAAGTGTTAAGAAAAAAGAATTCTTTGATTCCGTTTTCATCACTGCAGCACTTATTGCTGCCTTATAAAAAGCGTCATGGATAAATTATAAGTGGTGTTCCTTAGTCCTCATTACAATCCTTAATGCATTTCTATAAGTTAAATCTAAAAAGAAATAGAATCTACTACTTAGTATGTACAATACTACTTCCTAGTAGTGCTATCATAGCAGTTGCAAGTCCCGTGAATGGTACTCATATTACATTATGAAGTAATCTAGCTAACAATGTACCAATCTAGAAATAACAGTTATGCTTTGTATAAAATCATATTGTCATCATTCTAGATAATTTCAGTAGTATATATGATTAGGATACGTTGTATGTAGTCATGAAGAATGATGGCCTAAAGAAAATTTTCTGTTGAATTGTCTGTGTTTGCAATTATAATGTGTAAAGTATAGAGTAATATCGATTACACAATAGAGAATTATGTTGCTTCATGTAAAGGTAGAATGATTCTTATCTGTACCGTTTATAATAAAAATAGAGTATTATATTATGATAATAAATAGACATCGGATTATATGCACTATAAAAGGGGGAAATATGCACAGATTTGATGACCTTTTTTTGGGTTGTCGACCTGCAATCAGTATACATTTGACCTTTTTTTGTGGTTGTCAAACTTGAATCTCGCCCAATAAATGAAATACTAATGAAAAAGTACCAAAATATGCAATAACTCTATGAAACTGTCATTATATGCATTTGTGTTGGAAAATGAATATAACCCGATGTCTAATAATAAGTATGTAAAAAATAAGTAACCCTCAGTATAGACAGGGAGCAGGCCAATGAAAGACTAGTCTGAATTGAGTTGTGACCGGAGTCATCTCGTAGATTGTGCTAAAAGTGCTGGTCATGGGAGTTTCCAACAGTGGCAGCATCTACATCTCGACCATAACACGGTGTCCTAGACTTGACATTGCACTGTAATTTCTGGTTCCCCCACCTTCCTTATTCAGGAAGCACCCGGCTAGAATGTATTTAGTACACATATGACCTTTACTCAGACCTTCCCGGGGTGGATAGAGTGACCAGCACTCAGTGTGTGCACCCCAAGTACGAGATTAACATTGACTTGCCATTACCCTTTCATCATCATCGGGTTTTACATCAGCTGTAGCAGTAATAGTGAAAGGATAAATATATAATACTCACGTTCCTCATCTACAGCATCCGCCCAATTGTTTATTGTAGGAATTGTAGTCGGCTCTGCAATAATGTCTGTGATGCTGGCCGGAATCCATTTTGCCTTCTTTGATTTCTTGCCTGCAAGGGTTACGTGAACGCAAATCAGATTACGGTGACAACGAAGGGCAAATAGAAGTAATAAATACGACTAGAGGGCATGTAATGATGACGCATAGCGAGTGAACGACCTACTCCGATTTTGGAAAGCGGTTATTAGTGGCCACAGGGTAAAGATAATGCGATTTTAGGAAACATATGGTCGAGTGGTATTTTTTTACATTTCTCAAAATCCTCGTATTACCAATAATGTTAGCTATGAAAAATTAAAAGTTGCTTGTTCTAAAGTTGAGAAATGTGGCCACGCGGTAAATCCAAACGTCTGCAAAGGTGAAATGATGACACGTTAGCACAATTAAAATATGATTATAGGTACCAAAACTATTTGAGACAAAAATTCAACCACTAGCAAAGCGATATTTATCCATAAAAGTGATAATAAATGGCAAAATCAAATAAAATTCGGTAGTTTTTCTTGTGACAAAATTAATTGAACTAACCTGTAGCGGCCATATTACAAGGCTGGGGCCAATGTTGCCACTGCCGTAACTCATTACACTACCATTTGGCATTTTTGGACCATTAGTGATACCAGCTTTCTGTTTTGTAATTACATATTAGAGTATACATCGACTGCTAAGATTTCATGTATTTTTATCGAGATTATCGATTTTAAATGCAATAATTTAAAAATACTTTAAAATTATAGTAGAAACTGTTTAAAAAGTTTATGCAAGAAGAACTACGTGACAGTAGTAAACATCGTAATATCTTGAATCACTTATGTTTTTTATTTCAAGATTAAATAAATAAAGCTGTTCTAAATAACTCTATAAATATTGTTTCATTTTAGGCATTGTTAACTTATATTGCCGTGCAAATAATATAATATTTTTAAACGTATTCCTAAATATACTATGAGTATTTTATGTGAAAAATACTGATAACTTTTCGTTTAGGTTTTAGGTTTAGTACAGTTTGTTAAAAATAATAAATATAATAGAGTGATTTGTTGACTATATTTTTAAAATAAATAAATAAAAGATATTTAGTTTATGAAATACATTTTAATTATATTTTACATTCAAGTATACTTTCAAGGAATATCGATGTTTCAAGGTATATTAAGTTTAAGTAATAGTAGGCATGTAATCTAATAGTAGTAATAGTTAGGTTGCCTGCACATGTCTATTCCAGCTAATAGTTGCAGTTAGTTTTCAATATCAATATTATGTTTAATCTGTTGTATGTTAAACTGACTGAAGTGACCGAAGAGACTTTTAAATTAAAGCTTTTAGGTTTCTTTTTGTTAACAAGTTGTTGCAAGTTGCTTAAAAAATATATTAGAATTGTCTAAAAATAAGTGTAATTAATAAAAGTATTCATAAATTAACAATATTCTTTTATCACTAAGCTGGTTTGTTGGTGGCGATTATAGGCTGACCATATAAAATAGATATCAATGATGATGACGTATAATGATGATCAATAGATCATCGCTATTATTGCTAACACTTTTCAAGTTTATTAATTGGCTTTAAATGAATATGTAAGAATTATGGTCAGATGTAATCTAATCTGATTCACAGAGTTCTACAAAGAGGGAGGTTCCAAATTCGTATAGAACTTTATTAAAAAAAAAGAAGTAGGTACCTATTCCTCAAAATCGTCATGACATCATTAGTAAATATATTTTATACTAGCCGACCCGTGCCTACTTCGTTAAGCGTTAATTATATTTTGTTCAAACGTAATAAAATATAATGAGCACTCCTGAATAGTTTTCAAGGTGGTAGAACCGGTGTAGTTTGACCGGGGAAGTACCACCGCCACACCTATTTCTAGCGTTTCTTGCGTTTCGATAGAAGGGTGTGGTTGCCGGCATACTTTCACATGAGGCGACCATCATGGTCCTTGGGAATAGCAACCCATCTGTGATTGATTTCAGATGGAACCTATATGCTATATGTAGTTGATTACAGATGTCCATGGGCGGCAGTGACCACTTACCATCAGGTGGACTGCATGTCCGTTTACTACTTTAGTCTGATAAAAACCACTACAACTCCTGCAGGCGCTAGCCGGTCCACATTCACACTTAAAGTTAACCTTTCACGATCGTCCGTCTTCGGCCGCTCTAGTAGCGACTCATCGAGTTGGGCACTTCGGACTATCAGGAGGATATTGCCTTATAGCTTGGAGATGCCCAAAGTAGTCCGCATCACTAAACAGTGGGCCTGGTATTGCACTGACATCGCCTCTATACATTGTATTATTAACATTGTAGCGTCGTGAAGCGATATCATTGTACCGAGGGGTATACACCCCATTATCTGCCGGGTAAAGAGGAGATCTTCGAGACTCGAGTAGCCTACAGGGGGGGCTAAGAATTCCCATATCATGTTTTTATTAAGTTGGCGATCGAAGCCATTTTTTAATTAGAAGCTTTTATTTAACTTACAATGTTTGTGGGTAAGTATGTAAGTATGTGTGTTTAGGTAAAATCTTGTAACCTAAATTTAACTTACTTCTCAGTGTCCGATTGAGCTGAAATTTGAAATACCTGTATAGTTCTGCAATGACAATGCAATTATTATAGTCCATATTATTATTAATTCAAAATGGCCGACGCAACAAAATGGCGGACTACATATTTTTGTACATACCATCCAATATGGGTATCAAATAAAAGGACTTAATGTCTAAAATACACTACGATATGAAAAAAATGCAAGTTCAACATGGCCGCCATCAAAAAAAAATGACGGTTACATATATTTGTACAATACACCCAATATAGATATCAAAGGAAAGGGCATAATTTGTAGAACATATAAACCACGAAAAATATAAAAATCCAAGATGGCCGACGTAAAAAAACGAGGTTATATACTTTCGCACATACTATCCAATAAGTTTAAAGAAAACAATACACTAGGGAAAAATCAAATCCAAGATGACTGCCTTAAAAAAATAGAAGATTCCAGATTTTAGTCCAACCCACCCAATATAGGTATCAAATGAAAGAACATTGGGTCCTGGGACAACTAAAAGTAAAAAAATAAAATAATATTTAAAATATAATTTTAAAAACAAGCTTTTATTTCAGTGCACTGAAAAGCATAATTTTGTTGCATCGTAAAATTTTCTATCATAAAAAAGCCCCATGCCGCCTATCGACATTTTAAACCAACGCATATAGAAATAGGGTTCTGAAGTCAATCACAGATGCGTTGGTATTTCCGTGGACTAAGATGGTCATTTCCTATTAAAAAGCCGGCAGACCTTTCCACCGCTACACAAGAACTGTTTCAGAAATATGTGTGTAAAACAATTCTGTACATATTGTACCACGCTGAATATACCTAGGTATTTTGCTTTTGTATTTATAGAGATGTTTTTTTTACGTATGAATAGAAAATAGATAAATATTTTGCAAGGTGGTACAGACAGTTCGGTTCGACTGAGTAGGTACCACTGTCACATCTATTTCTACCTCAGCTCTTTATCATTTTATTAATTTTGTTGAAAGAGTATGGATCTTGGCTAATTAAAAACTAGGTCACCAACCCAATTGGGGCCATAATTGGGGCTGGTAATAAATATCTCCACCAATTCGCATTTGGACAGCGCGGTGGACTATGGCCTAAAACTCTCTCATTGCGAGAGAAGACCCGGGCCCAGGAGTGGGACCATAATGGGTTGACGATATAATAAATATCTATTTATGGTAGTACTCTTACTATCTCATATACCTCATGCTCTTAAATTTTATGTAACTTAATTTAAATTTAAAATTTAAAACTTAAATTTAAAATTTTTATATGACTTTTTGTATTGTATTATCCTTGTAGTAATTAATATTTATCCCTACTATTACAAATGTGTGTGTAAGTTTGTTTTTCATGCAACATCGCCACACACATAGTTAATGACCTAGATTGACATAAAGGATAATGGTTATCGTGGTAAAAGTGACCGAAGCAGGCAAAGCCGCGGGAATTACCCGGTCTTACATATTTATCGTAGACTCTTAGATCGAACTCAATGTTGTTAAATGTATTTATGTTTTTATATCAACTAGTAAAACGTCGCAACGATCGAAATTCGACTGTAATTCAACTTAAAAACTAAGTTTCATATTTGCCAAAGTAGCGCGAAATTTCTCAAATTCAAGTAAATTGTATTGCATATTTTCAATTTATTTTAAAACACCTGATAAAGGTAAAAAGAGGTTAAATTAACTAAGCTGCATTTTAAAGCAAATGTTAGATTGAATGTTTTATTTCATATACATATTATGAATGTGTTTGTGTCAATTGCACGGTAATGTGTGTAATGTGTTTTTAGTTGATTTTTTTCGGTCTCCTCTAGGTCAATTATAACCGTGCGTAATTTCATGTTCTTCCGTCCACGGCAAGTATCTTAAAAACGGACCCCCAATTTTTGCTTCACGTATTGTTATATAGATAGCTTGACAATTGAACCTGAAAATTAAGCTCTCAACATGACGTTGCGTCGCTTAGTTCTAACACCGCGGATCTCAAAATTAGCAATTTTCCAGGAGAGCAAATAAACTGTCTCAATTAGTTATTTATAATTCTACAACTACCAAATAACATATTGCGTTTAAAAGATTAATATACTCATATTAAAATAATATTTATTATGAAAATGTAGCATGTTCCTATATTATTTTGAGATACCATTATTTCATTATCTCAAAATGGGCATTTTTTGAGTTATGCGGTGTTAGAACTTAAGCGACGCGTTGTCAAGAAAGCGTTGCATTCAGAATAGTTTTTTTGTTTTTTTTTTTTTTTTTTGTTTTCGAGGGGGAAACCTTCAAAAGGTACCCGACGCCGTGGGAGCGACGAAATTCAGAAATTTGCATTCAGAATAGTATATTAGTAGTAATAGAAAAGTAGTAATAGAAAAGTGCATTCAGAATAGTAGTGCCGCTATTTCCTGCAAGTTTAAGAATATTTATCTCTTTACCAACAAAAGTGAAATATAATAAATGATGTGCCATTATTTTATTTAAGATTTTTGAAGTGTCAATAGTTTTTTTACCTTCATGGCACTCATAAGACTCCAGTACCTCAGTACCCAGATCTTTATCATTTTGACACATATCTACCCCAAACAGGTGTTAAGCACGGAAGGTTCTGTATGCACGCTCGTGAGACTAGTAGGTACAGGGGCCACTAATACATAATAAGGTAAAATTAAATGGAATAAGTTTGTGAAAAAGGTAATTTTCAATTTTAAAGGATCATTTTTAAAATCTTGTTTTTCGATATCCCCAAAGGGGATGCAGTAATTATGAACCTAGAGAGTAAGAAAAGGAGAATCCGACCTCTTACTTAAAATTCGACAGCGGGTAGTGATATTTCATTTCATAGGTACATAAGTAATAATTTTGTTGAGGGTAATGTCATTTCAATGTAACGGACAGTAATATTTTTTTATTAATAGTTTAAATAGTTGCATTTTAACTTAAGATTAGTTCAATAATCAGTAGTATGTTGTTAAAGTTAACTTATGCTTTGAATATCAAGGTACCTAAGCGGTACATTAATTTTTAATATATCCAATGTTTTTCCAAAAAAATTGGACAGATGAAATAATTTGCACCAAATTACCTACCAGTCTCGCAAACGATCTCCGATCTCGTTCACGTAATAACCTGTGCGAGTAGACATTTAGTTATGTGGTAAAAAACTCGTTTCGTATTCTGGCTGGAGTTTCCTCTCAGACCGAATCCTTTGTGGCGGGTGACTGGGCCAGCTCGACGGGCTCTATCTCCAATCTCGCGGCGGGCGATAGATGGCATTCACGTCGCGCACCGTTACCGGACGGACGTTCATCTCGCGCGCGCTCCGCTCACCACAAACATTTATCGAAGCTTTTTTGTTCAGTGTTTTTATTTAGCTAACTCTCGGTTCGCTGAGTGCTAACGCAAAAAATAAAGCTCCGATTCTCACCGGGCGACGTCGCTTAACACTTGTCGCTGTCGGTGCCAATACGTCGAATTCGTAGGTGACGTAAAACCCGGTGCAGTGATAACGGGGAGTGATGTGAATTGTGTTGTGTTTACGTTGCGATGTGCGCGGATTTAGTGTAAAGTGAATTGTTTATAATGGGATATACGTCGAGCGCGGCGCGCACGGCGCACGAGGCGCTGTTGGCCCGCCAGGATGCCGAGCTGCGCCTCATGGAGACGATGAAGCGGAGCTTGCAGGCCAAAATGAAGAGCGATAGGGAGTACGCGTTGGCCCTCTCTGCGGCCGCTGCTCAGGGCCAGAAGATGGACAAATGCGAGGAGCTCAACGGTACTGAAACAACTCGCTCATATTACAAAATAAACTCTAAACTTACATAATTTATTTACAGAAATTAAAATGCTTGATACAATATAAGTGCCTAATTAGGTAATTATGAAATGTGAACTGCTGTGGTGAATTCATTGTGATGCAATTATTGCATGTTGTTTATTAGCATGGTCACCGTTCACAACTGTTGTCTACCCTCACAACACAATGTAACGGTTTATTTGAGTTCACCGCCGACTGAGGCGCTGATTGTAAACAAAGGAAATGTGATGAGTGTGTGCAACATTGAATACGACTTACCTAGATATTAAACAATACGCTTAAAATTTTGAATACAGTACGTTTAATAAATAGCACATTTTAATGCTTTTATCTAGGTACTCAAGAACTTGTTTGTGATAGTTTGCGTTGTTGTCTTTGTTTTAACACGGAGCCTTCCATTTTAAACCTAAAAGGTACCAACGATCTAATAAAGTTTGTTCTATTCGAAAATAATGAAAAACTTAAGTGCATTAACATGTGCAATGTAAGATTTTTTTCTGCCCACATTAAAAATATATGAATATAATATTACTTCAACTCCATGAAACCTATATTTATTTTTCAAAAGAAAATTTAGAAAAAAATGTGTTAATCGGGATGTATGCACCAAGTCCCTGCCCCCATGGGCCCATAGGAAAGTATGTTTCAAATTATATTTTCATATGACAAAACTATTATATTTTTTTGCTATATTTATATAGACAATATATATTTAAAAAAGAGTAACACGTATTGTAGAGTCGATAAAGTGGATATTATCATTATTTTCGATTTCTGACAAAAATATAAACAGACGATTTTGTAAAGATGTTACTACTTACTTACCTAATTCGTAATAAAATATATAATACCTACTGTTAATAACATAAGCAAACGTATAGTATTAATACATATACAATAACATATTGAGCCGAACCATCCTAATATTTAGTCCTCAGGGGTAGCAATGTGTCTGAGGCCGACCTCAGGTAGGGTTCTAATCTTATCTGGGGCTGATTACGGGTGTCCATGGGTGGCAGTGGAATTCATAGGGCATGTATGTCTACTTCTTTAAGGGGTCATCCACGTAATTGCCATGACGTAATTTAACGTTACCCGAATATTATGATTTTTAGAACCCTCCTCTCCCCGCCCCGTCACAACTGATCACATTTGTGAGACCCCTCGCTAGTGTGATGTCACATATTTTGCTATCCTACACATATAAATTGCCGGAGCCACACATTGCCGTGTGGCTCCGGCGCAATAGAATAGACCACCCCATTTCTACCCGTGGGTGTCGTAGAAGGCGACTAAGGGTTACCACCAAGTAGATGGGCAGCAGCGTCTACTTCGGCACTTAACACCTTACTGCGACGGTCCCACTGGTCGCTGGGTTTGGCACCGCCTGGCGTAATTCCCAAAGGTGTCCCGCTTGGTGGTAAGATCCCTTCGCTGGATCTGCCTGGCTAGCTACCACCCTCAGGTCGGAATCTAGCGTTAATAACGACTCGTCGTGTTTCGGTAGTGCACCTGAGAGCCAGTCTATCCCCCTTCCCCCCCTTCCCATCCTCTTGTGATGCCTTCGACGGCGTATCTCCCGGACCGGTGGGTCCTTTTGGGCGCCGTCGCTCGCGGAGGCGTGGTGTACTGGCGCGGGGGCCAGGGAGACCCGGTGAAACGGTTTTCCGCTGGCCGCCCGCTGGTTAGTTGGGGACCCGAACCCGGGCAACACTCTTAACCTCTGGCCCGGGAGGCTGTCCCGCCAATCGGCGTAAAGTCCCGTTGCACGATTGCCTTGCCGGAGTAAGAGACCGGTGTGGAGCCAGGTAGTCGTGCACGGGGGGGACCGGGGGCCCTTCCGTCCCCCGCGCCAGCATCCCACATCACCTCTGCGGGCGCTGTGTTACCGGACTTGCGCCTTGCCTTGGGGGGCGCTGACGGAGCACCGCAAATCCCTTCTTTCCCATTCGCAAAAAAAAAAAAAAAAAACATGAGCAGCAAAATAAAGAGAAAGTGTAGTACAGCGGCTGCCCTCTCCACACTCACTGTGGATATGTGCAATATCAGGGGGGTCCATTCCAATCTGAATGCCGTCCACCACCACCTCGAGGCGGCAAAGCCGGCCTTTCTCTTTTTGACGGAGACGCAGATATCTACCCCGGACGACACGTCATATCTGGAATACCCTGGCTATAATTTAGAGCACGCGTTCAGGCGTCGAGCCGGGGTATGTGTGTATGTTAGGGGAGATATCTGTTGTCGCCGTCTTAGCTGCCTAGAAGACAAGGACCTATCTTTGTTGTGGGTGCGCGTGGACATCGGGGGCCGAATCCGTGTTTACGCGTGCCTGTATAGGTCCTATAGCGGAGATGTGGAAACAGCTCGATTATTCGAGCACGTCCAGTGGGCGGCAGACAGAATGCTGCAGCAGTGTCCTTCGGCGGAGTTAGTGATTCTTGGTGACTTTAATGCCCACCATACTGATTGGCTGGGCTCCCGGATCACTGACTTTGCCGGAAGAACTGCGTACGACTTCTCCTTGGCCTATGGGCTCTCCCAGGTCGTGCCCGGTTTTACCAGGGTACCTGATGTTGAGACCCATACTGCTTCTTTGCTGGATCTTCTGCTGACTTCCCACCCTGAGGATTACCAAGTAAGGGTCGGAGCTCCCCTTGGATCGTCTGACCATTGCTTGGTAAGCTCCACTGTGCCCTTGTCGCAACCCGTGGGGACACGTCCCCCCGGGAGGCGACAAGTTTGGCACTACAAGTCAGCAGATTGGGACGGATTCCGGGAATTCCTGGCTTCGTACCCATGGAGGCAGCTATGCTTCGTCTCGGGTGACCCTAGCACGTGTGCTGAATCTGTCACTGACGTGATACGGCAGGGTATGGAATGTTTCATTCCAAACTCTGTCGTGTCCGTCGGTGGCCGGAGTCAGCCCTGGTTTGATGCATCTTGCGCTAGGGCGAGAAGCCTTAAGCAGGATGCCTATCAAGCCTGGGCATCTGCGCACGCGTGCAAGGATCCGAAGCACCCCGAACTTCGAACCGCGCTCAATGCTGCCTCTCGTTCAGCAAAGAAGTATATGGCCAAGGCGAAGTGTAGGCACATCGGCAGAGTTGGCGAGCGACTACTAGGTTATCCCTCCGGGAGTCGAGCCTTCTGGTCGCTGGCCAAAGCTGTCGAGGGTAATTTCTGTCGCTCCTCACTACCACCCCTGCGGAAACCAGATGATTCTCTGGCCCATACGGCAAAAGGGAAAGCCGACCTTCTTGGTACCCTTTTTGCCTCAAACTCGACTCTTGACGATCGGGGGGCCACACCGCCTACCATCCCGCGGTGTGAGAGCTCCATGCCTAATATACGGTTTACACAAAAGGCTGTAAGGCGTGCTCTATTGTCCCTCGATGTCAAAAAGTCGAGCGGGCCAGATGAAATCCCCGCATTGGTGTTAAGGACGTGCGCTCCCGAGCTGACTCCCATCTTAACGCGCCTATTCTCGCTTTCCTACGCGGCGGGAGAAGTACCGTCTTCGTGGAAGGTAGCCCTCGTTCACCCGATCCCAAAAAAGGGTGAACGCAGCGACCCGGCCAACTACAGGCCTATCGCAATAACCTCCCTGCTCTCAAAGGTAATGGAACGAGTTGTTAACTCACAGTTGCTCAACTACCTCGAAGAGCACCAGCTGATCAGCGATCACCAATATGGTTTTCGCCAGGGCCGGTCAGCTGGTGATCTTCTGGTGTACCTTACTCACCGATGGGCACAAGCCATTGAGAGCAATGGAGAGGCGTTGGCTGTAAGCCTTGATATTGCGAAGGCCTTTGACCGGGTTTGGCATAGGGCCCTTCTCGCGAAACTTCCATCATACGGTCTTCCCGAGAGGCTGTGTAACTGGATTACCAGTTTCTTGTCTGAGCGGCAAATCAAGGTCGTGGTTGATGGTTGCTGCTCGGACACGAAGTCCATCAATGCTGGTGTCCCTCAAGGGTCTGTTATTTCCCCCACGCTGTTCATTCTGCATATCAATGATATGTTGCAACAAATCGGTAGCATGCATTGCTATGCAGATGACAGCACAGGGGACGCTTTGTACACAGGCCGTGCAAACACCTCTCGGATACTCGTGCAGGAAAGCAGAATCCGACTTGTGTCTGAAATCGAGCACTCTCTGGAGCGGGTCTCAGAATGGGGTCGACTTAACTTAGTTGAGTTCAACCCCACGAAGACACAAGTCTGCGCGTTTACCGCTAAAAAAGCCCCATTTGTCATGGCGCCAAAGTTCCAAGGGACCTCTCTCACCGTTGAAAAAAGCGTGGGGATCCTGGGCGTTGACATCTCGTGTGATGTGCAGTTTCGGAGTCATTTGGAAGGCAAAGCCAAGTTGGCATCCAAAAAGTTGGGCGTTCTGAACAGGGCCAAGCGGTACTTCACTGCGGGGCATCTCCTCCTGCTTTATAAAGCACAAGTGAGACCCCACATGGAGTACTGCTCGCATCTCTGGGCAGGGGCGCCCCAATACCAACTTAACCCATTTGACTCCGTCCAGAAACGCGCGATCCGAATCGTCAACGACCCACGGATCACCGAACGGTTAGAACCCTTGAGTCTACGGAGGGACATAGGCTCCCTCTGCGTGTTCTACCGGCTTTATAATGGTGAGTGCTCCGAGGAACTTTTTGACCTGGTGCCGGACGTGCAAGATGTGGAACGAGCTTCCTTCTGAGGTATTCCCGGGGCGTTATGACATGGGGCTCTTCAAAAAAGGTGCGAAAAGAGCTCTCCTTCAAAGCCGGCGATGCATTGGCGACTCCTCTGGTGTTGCAAGTGTCCATAGGCGACGGTGACTACTTTCCATCAGGTAGCCCGTCTGCCTTATCGTTAGGTTTACGTATAAAAAAAAAAAAAAAAAAAAAAAAAAAAAATATATAAATTTTAAGTTAAAAACAGTAGTTCCAAAATTACATGTGACAATACGAAATTATGTATTCCTCTCCACCCCTTGTCACACTTTATCGAGCCCCTCCCCCCACCTTAACGTGCGTAAATTTATAGATGGCCCCTAATGTTTTAAAAATAGTGACTGAGGAATACTTATATCGTTGGATAAATTGGTTTTGTTATGCTCCAGTAAACTTTATTTTATCATGCCTCAGAGAAAACTCATTAATGTCAGCTTGGCAAAAAGTAAGTTGTCCGAAAATAGAGGATAATAATGAGACTCAATGACAGAGTGGAAATCGAATTATTACGCGTTGGTAAATAGGCTCCATAGTTATTACCTAGATTTTATTTGTACGTAAACATGAAAGAAGTTTTATGTGAACTAAAGTAGTTAGGTAAGACAGCTCATCTGTTGTTATGTGGTCAATGCCACCTTTGGAAATATGAAATCAATTTATTACTGAATAGTGAGGAATTCTATCTGATGTAGTTTGCAGGTATGTCTGTGTCATCAATATTATTACATTATTGCTAAAATACAAAATTACAAAGTACCATACGTACTAAACTAATAATAAGTAATACTCTCCTATCACTAGACAGACTAAAATAAAAAAGGAAAATACATTTTTAAATCCATTTAACAGAAAAATGTGTTTACTTAATAATATTCTTTGTTTGCTTACTAAAGATTTAAGGCTCCATCACCTCACAATACCATGACTCATGTATTATCGGAATTGACAGAAGGACCAAATCAAACATAACGACTTTGTACTCTTTTAACGGAAAACGGTGCATTCGGTATTCGAATGATATCGTTTCTTGTAAACGACATTGTAAACGGAAAATAAACAAGAACTTGGTTATCGTAAGCTGTTTGTGTAAGAATTAGGACTCGTGAGATAAGTTAGGTAATCAGCTAAGATTTATGTAAATGTTATAATTTACTTTGCCATTAAAAAGTAAAATTGGTCAATTTTACTAGGTATATAGCAGTTATTTAGCAGCAGCTATTTGACTTATATTCAAATTTCAAACCGAGAGACTAACTACGTGTACATTTTTGTTCCTATAAATTACATACATATCTATACGGTACAACCGTGCATTTGCTGAGGTCAGCAATTCCATGGGTTTTACGCGGGCGCACAATTTAATAATTAGGTATGTATTTTTGATCAGTTCGCAACTTGCTAAGCCGATCTTAATTAAACAACCTTGATCGACCGCTATTATCCATGCATTTCTTAATCTAATTACTGTCATTTGTTCTTCACACAGCACTCGAATGTAGCATATACCGCAGAAGAAGAATAGGATAGGTATTGTTGTCTTGTTGACTTCTATCCATTTATTGGTATAAGTACTGTAATTAATTTTACAATATCTATTTTAAAAAGGTAAATAGAAGAGACTATTATTTTGGTACGCACTGCATAAGTAAGAAAAAAACTTAAACAACAAAAAATGTGTGCGTGTACTAGCGTACACTCGTAAGAAGTGAAACTTCTTTATGACGTTATTTTTCAAAAAATAATTTACTATACGCAACTTTACAGAAATTGGTTAAATAAAGTTAAATTAGATAAAGTTTAATAAAAGGCTTTTATTAAACTTTATCTAATAATCTAATCTATAATTATCTATCTAATATCACGCGTGGTAGGGATAAGAAAAAGATGGCGCGTAACGGAAAAAAAAAGATGGCGCGTAGCGGAAAAAGATGGCGCGTAACGAAAAAATGAATTACACTATTTTTTTTTCCAACCCCGATTAAGAAGTTTCACTTCAATAATTATTTAGGCATTGCAGGCATTTTAATTTTGTTTTCTTAAAAGATACGTATGTAGATAAGATAAAATCTACATGAAATACCATTTTTTGCGTAAACTTATAGCGTTCTTGATGTAAATTACTAAATACGTATCTACAATCAGTTCTTTCAAAAAGTCAATTATACTAATTAAAATGTCATTATTGTTTCATCAGCCTGATTCTGTCCTTATATTATTATTATATTATTACAATCAGGTTTTTTTTCATTACCATGTAAATAAACATGATTGTAATTATATAAAAAAAAAGGATATAAATAAGAAACAAGACAAACCCGCTGAGTTTCTTGCCGGATCTTCTCAGTTGAGGTCGTATTTAGATCCGGTGGTAGTGTAAGAAAAAAATGTAAGTGACAATTTGTAAGTGCCCCCGTAGGCCTATACAAAATAAAGACATTTCATTTCATTTCATATGGTGGAGTGATCACAATTGGTCAGACACGCTGTTTGTTCTGGGTTTAATTCCAGGCCAGAAAGAGTATCTAAAATCTTATCTGGCTCAGTTGTGTATTCATCGTGTCTGTCCACACACAGACAAAGTTCCAGAAACAAGCGAAAAAATCTTTATTCTTTTATTCCCGTCCCCAGGGTCAGTGATCGCATCAGCCTGGCGCACTATGACTGAGGAATGGGAGAGCACCAGTCGGCTGATCAAGGCCAATGCGGAAGCCTTGGAGTCCCGCGCGTTGGACCGCCTCATCACGCTCATGACCGAGCGGCGAAAGGCTCGTAAAGTTTATCAGGAAGACCACACGAAGATCTCCTCGCAGTTCATACAGGTAAGCTTGACTGATAACATTTAGTGGATTCCTTCGTTGTTTGTCCTTTGATTTTAATTTGAGGTAGGCATGTGGTTTGGCAAAGACACATGCACAAGACATTGCAGTCTCCCAGTCGTGGTTATTGGCTTTCTATTGGGTTTGACTACAGGTATTGACGGTGTCAGAGATCATATAGCATTAGATAGATTAAATTTTGCTTTGCTTTTTGGACGGATCAATTTGAAAATGTATCAATTTTGTAATTTTCTTCTTGTTCTTTAAAAAATGAATGTTTGTCTGTAGTCCTCTATAGAATCGTAAACTATTAATTTGATCATGTGATGATCTTTAGAAAAGTTTATTTATGAGCTCGCGATATCTGGTGTATTTTTTTTGTGATGGCGTAGCAACACGCGCAGGGTACAGCTAGTAGATAACATTAATCAAAAATCATATAATACGCCATAATTTGTTATGATAGTTAAATAATTAAAGTTAAAATATTCGAGTAGTAGTTGTAGTTATTTTACATCAATGTAAGAGGATAGTAAGAAATATTTTTATATAATAGTAAGAGATACTCTAGCAATACTGTTCTGTATAAAGTGTACCTATTGTTTTTGTATAGTTTATATTGTATGTTTATATAGTTTATATAGGTTGTATTGTTTTGTATCTATGTCACTTTAGATTGTTGCGAATAAATCATTGAGTCATAATAAAAATATTCTAGAACTAGTTCTTCCAATACCTCCAGATTTCACTCCTACATACACACTACAAGCATACATAAATTGAATGAATCAGGATGCAAACTTTTCTCAGTAGTTTCATATTGTTTGCAAATTATTCCTATTTTTGTACCAGGTCTGTCTTTACGCCATTATTATATTATTTGGCCGTGATATCTGACATACCATGTAATAAGTATTTAAATATTTAACTTGGTGCAATTTTACAAAGTTGAATGCATACCTCCGCAATATATTACTTTGCGAAACTATGTCTACATATAAAAAAAACCTTTTAAATCAGAGATCACTACATAGTTTATTACAAAGTCGCTTTCCGCTGTCTGTTCCTATTCTGTTCCTATGTATGCTTATTTTTAAAAGTATGCTATGGATTATAATGTACTTTTTTTTAAATAGAGTGATTCAAAAGGAAGGTTTTCATGTATTATACGCATAATATAGTGGAGGAAAGCTGTTAATTTTAGGTTTTTGACTTTTAGGCGGAACGAAGTTCGCCGCATCAACTAGTACATAATAATTTCTTTGGTTAATTATGTTACATCAATGCACATATGCATTGGTGACTTAAAAATGATACATATATTCAGGGTTTAACGTGATTTCCCTTGAATCAATATTTACCGCATAGCATTTATAAATGCGGATTGTGAAAATGCAAATGACTCACTAAGGAAGGTTCTTTCGATAATGCCGGCCCTAGTACGTGATCGGATACGGTGATATTAAAAGCGATAAAATGGTTTACGAATTACTTGGTTTAAAATTAATGGTTACGTTTAACGTAAACTAGGTTCTTCAAAGTAGGTATTAAAATGTCCTATGAAATACTTTTGTAAGCTAAAGCTACACGAAATAAGTTATTACAATTTGGCCAATAATACAGATTTCAAAAATAACCGTTATTTTATTTCATTGTTTATAATATTTATCTTGGAAATATACTATATCACTGAACCTTTTTGAAGATACTTTCCTTCATAGATTGAAGGATTTTGTAAATAGTACATAGTTTAAGTACATTACATAGTTTAGGATAGTTTGGTAATTTAAACATGTTAGTGCGCTCAAGTGGATAAACAATGCTATGTCTGAAGGCAATGATAAGCTACAAAGACCTTTCGTACTAGTCATTTCACAGAAAGTATAGTTTAGTATTCGACCGGTTGGATCAGTTTCCTTATTTTCCCGTTCGTTTCCTATCGGCGATCTCCTTCCCGTAGATAATTAGGTCTTAGAGAACGGTGCGAATGAAAGAACTGTGTCAGGGCCGGTTTGAAACTGTTGCTTTTCCAACAGTTAACTATGGTTCTAATCTCTCCAATGCGGGCCAGTAGGCTTCAGTACAGTAAGACTACAGATTGATGAACGATGATGATAAATCATAATATTGATAAATGGGCACGTCTGGAAGCAATTTAGTTTTATCGATTTGAGTCGGGTTTACGGCTGATATTGCAGAATGTTCTAGGATTACAAGCACAACCTGATTAGTATTGGGTCGGTGCCAATTTTTTCGTCGACGTGTAAATAAAACAAGCTATACGGCGCCGTTTGTCGAGACTAACCGGCATATGTTTAAATTATCACTGAAACGTTGGATTCGTGTTATGGCCTATAAACACGGAGGTGTCGCACCAATACTGTGTTTTAGGTAAGTGGCCACTCACTGATATCTATCATAGCCTGTCCTCAGGGTCTTAACTAAGGTCGTTATGAGATAGTTGTGAACTAAATTGAAACACATATTCGTCATCCTCAACCTTGACATTTGACAATTTTACAATAGGCAAGTATTGCAATACTGAATCATATGTTTAATCATGGGTATTTCTGGTTCCTAAATATTCGCACTTTTATTCATAAAAAGAGATAACTCCAAAATTTACGTTTAGCGAGTTTCTACCATAATACGAACGAACTAAGTAATAAACTCGGAAACGTAAATTTTGAGTTATTTCTTTTTATGAATAAAAGTGCGATATATAACTCAATTTGTTTATAAGAATTTTTTTGTTAAATACTTGTAACAAAACGAGATACCTACATTTGGGATGCGTTCGAAAGTTACTTTTCTGCATCAGTGACTTATGAAAAATGTAAAAGTGTTAGTGTTTTTGTCAGAGCTGCCACAAACTGATTTCAAATGGTTTAGAAAGTTCCGTGCTTAGAAGCGACATCGTCTAAAGTTGTGCGCGATAGGATGGACATTTGTATGCGAGGGAATGCACTCCGGTTAATGAATGAGTGACTGTACACTCAACATGAACGACCTCCTGGAATGCGTAGGCCTATTCTTTTCGAATTAATGCACAGCCCACATGAGATACAGATATAAGAATGATCATCGATCCATTTACACTTAATGAAGCGACAGAATATCAACATTGTTCGATAGATTAAATATATACTAACTTTGAACTAAATTTAGCTTACTTTAAAACAACTACTTACTGTTAAACACTTCTTTGTTTGTTTACCGACTTTAAATAAAAGGGTACGTGTTCAATTTAGCTGAATTACTTACCTTATTGTTTTTATAAAAACAAAAAAAACATGTTTTTCCTTTAAACTAGAAAATGAAAAAGAAATGTAATCTAAGATTGATCTGTATACAAATTCCTAACAAGATTAGAAAAGATAAGTAGGTAGAACAGTTTCGCATTATATAATAATAAAAATCGCGTTGCTATCTCATTCTCACGTAATTCATCCTTTATGTTTTAGAAAAGGATGTGATGTATAATTCCGTGATTTCTAACAGAGTCGCGTAAAGCAGGTCTGCATCGGGATTGGCTGCGCGGCACCTGTCACCGTTCAACGGCCCTGCGCCCGCGCCGCTCGCGCGTGCAACGCTGATTTCTTCTTTTACACAAATATTTGTTTTATTAACTTATTTCGTATCGTTTGCGCTGACGGAATCATTAATAACGACGTCTGCACTTTCCTCTAAAATAGTTTATCAACATTAATTTTGCATGCTTTTATCAACTTTTCCTTTTTATTAAATACTTTCTACCAATTATAAAGTTTGCGCGAAATTATTATGATTATGGTGATGAAATGGCGTAGGATCCGGTACACTCGATGACGATGTGCCAATCTTGAATCGGAGGCTGCACGGCCGATCGGGCCGGATCTGACCCAGTTACCGCACCTCTACTTGTCGCGGATTGCAACTGAGAATCCCGTTCATGGCGGTGTTAGTATGTTAGTAACGAAGCGAATAAAAGCAGGAACTAGGCCAAAAGAATCGCGAGCAGTCTCCTCGCGTCTCACAGCTGTTAATAGCACCGACTACCGACTGACCCAGTTTTACTTGAACGTGGTGAATTGGTTTTCTATGAAATTTTCTTTGGGACAAGTTTAATTGAAATTCATTGTTAAAACATCTGGTTATTCTATTTCTATTTCTGTAGCACCGTAAGTGTATTTTGTAGTTAAGGTTACATCTAAATAATTTATATGCTATGCTTGCAAAAATCCTTATAAAAATACTGCTGCGATATTTCGATACGTAGGTATTTTGTCTATAATATCTGATTCTTCCGCATAATATGCGGAATAATATATATATATATATATATATTAATAAATTATATTATAATTTATTAATATTAATATCTGATCGTATGAACTGACTGAACGATTTTGTCATTGTCGTTTTAGTAAGTACAGTTTCATGGTAAATATTTGAATAAGTGCCAACAAAATGTATAGTCGACGATTTCTTGTCTGTTAGGTAATGATTATATTTGGGTCAAATTTCTGTTAAAGCAACACAAAAGGTTCGCATAATTTGTGTTATTGCAACTTATGACGTAAAGTCGATTGTATTGTTCCTAGATAAAAGTTTTTTACATCGTTAATGATTTTATCGAAGTAAATCTTTAAAATGAACTATTCATAAGATTCTAGTAGACATGTAATACGTAATAGTTGGACACATTTTAAAAAGATGCGGGCATCGATCATTTCTGCTACCTATATAACTTGACATTGAACTCGATGTTTTGTTCTCTTTTATTTGTATTGAATTGCGACATACTTCTCATCTCACTTTATTGTTTGCACCGAATTCTTCGATCAATTATTAATTTTGTCGCAATCATTTTGTGTTTTAACTTATGGTTATTACTCATGTAAAGAATTTTAGAAAAAGTATTTGTATTAGAAATTCTTCGCACAATTTAGGTATTTTAAGTAAGAATTTTCTATTTACATTTTGAGACCGGTTACACACAAGTCGTCGTGACGATGTTGCACATCAACTATCGTCTCATTTGTGTTCGATGGGAAAAGTGAAATCAGCTGTCGATGAGTGAAAGTCGTTCTTTGACAGTTATCTAATTTTGATAATGCGTTCGTATAGATTTGAAACTGTTTACGTATTTCAATATTATGTGTGATCGAAGTGGTAAACAGGCGTCCGGCTCACTATTGCAAAGCGGTCATTGCACTCACTTTATGGACACCTGGTACTTAATCTAAATATATGTATAAAAAAAATCCACTTATTTACTATTTTAAACTTTTTTATACTAGAACATGATGGAGGGATGGACATGTACAAAATGATGCTCAAATGTATAATTTTATTTATTTATTAATTTAATCATTTATTTCAGACAATATAATGGTTAGATAGATTGCATTATAGTCTGCGCGAACGAAGTCGCGTCGGTTCTGCTAGTTATAAATAACTTATATTTTCTAAGCAAACTTTGTTGTAACTTCTCTTTTGACTCACTCGAACTAAGAGTTCTATAATCGTAAAATACATTTATACTATTAGGAATCCTAAACAATGACAGAGTCATACGATAATATTATATGAATGCAATACTTACTCGAACTGTTTTATCAAATTTCGATTCTATTTCTGAGCGTCTGAGCTTATTTCTCGAACAAAGCTTTTATCATTGGAATTTACCTACCTACCAGTAACGATAACATTATCTGTTGTATGACATTATCTGTGTAAATACCAAGGTCAAGAGATGTATTTCTATTGGGGATGTTCTTATACAAATAGCAGATCATATCGATGGTGTAGTGTATCGCTAAAATATTTTCGATTAAATGCTTGTAATTTGGAGTTAAATGGTTTGAAATAAAAAATAAAGAAATGGAGAGGAACAGTATAGTATAAGCAAAAAACGGAAACTACCTAGATTTAAGAAACAGTTTTATATTCATACGTGTCATTATTTGCCCTTCATCGTGTTAGTAGGTCTATATTTTAGCATTAAGTTTGACTTCTATCGGATAGGTTAACATCTGAGCATTAATTTCGTAGCGGATGTAATGTATCGATATTCGATATTTTACGATTAGTTCTAGTTATCGAATAATATTTATCATATTATATCGATTCTTATCGGGCACTGCAAATTTGTATACCACAGGTTCGTCTAAAAATAAGTGAACCTCACTGACCTATCAGTACTCGCAGATAATTGAAGCAAGGTCAATGAAACAGGGGAGTAAAAGCAGAACTTGAAGTTCTGAAGTTTGCAATTGTTTGTTCAAGTACGTGACTATGTGTCTGATCAGTTTTATCACACGATTGTGATTTGAGAACAAGCCAAACCTGTTTATTGCTATATAAATAAAACGAATATAGTATCACAATATTCGACGTCGGGTATAATCGTGGCAGTGTATTTAAGATTAAAGAATGTTTTATATTTTTTTAATTATTCCTATTGACCTAGACCTTAATCCATAAAAAATATATAAATATGACACTTTTATTGAAACTTTTTTAATATTGTTTTGCTCAAACACTCAAACCTTTACTTCTTATATTTTTAACTAAGATTAGAAATAAAATTATTAAAGCCTATAAGATTATAATCAGCCTAAAACAATATTTATAACATCTCTTTCCATGTTACTACAGAAACTATGGGAGTTTACGGGTTAAAAAGTAATATAATTGTGTCACTTCCTACAGAGTCTACCTTTGAGTGAAAGTTAGTTTCAGTCAGTCAAGGCTAGCTTGTAGGTACAGGCTGAGAGATAAGCAAAGGTTTTAAAACGTTTCTTTTGGAATCGTAACATTAATATAAGAAGGGAATTATGGGCACTATGGACATTCCATTTTGAGGCACGAATGTTATACCTATTTGAAAGAAGGTATGAAAAGATGTATCATTTATATTTAAGTTATGAGAACATATTATAAACATTAACAAACCTATCTAATTTGTTTAGCATATTCTTATTCATATTCTGAAAATGCAAGAGCTTTGATTAAAAAAATAACAAAAACACAGAACTGTAGTATGCTGTGGCATATGCGGGACTCCTACAAAGAGGATTCAATATAGAACTATTATATTTAAAATTACTAATCACGATCAAGTCACGTTAACTTTTATAATTGATTAAAAAGCAGCAAAATTTACTTTTCTTTTTAAATAAGACAACTCTTCATTATTTTCTGGTGTTGCAATGTCTAAGTCGTTTTTTAATAATTAATTTATAAAAAATACTCTCATAACACCCTTAGACAACTCTTCAATAGGTTCTGGTGCTGCAATGTCTAAGGCGCTTTTTATTAATTTATAAAAAATACTCACATAACTTCTTTAAATACAATAAGCTATAGTAATAACATGACTCACCTTCATTGATAAACGTAAACAATGCCCGGATAACGTAAAAACTTGTAATTCTCATAAACAATACTCGTTTTGCACTAATTAGCCAGTTATTGTTTATCTATTTCTGTCGCATAGCAGTAGCGATCACTTATCTGCAGGAAAAAGCGATATGGCTAACTTGCTCAGTATGGCACCTGCATTTGGCACGGGATTTAAATTCTAGACTTTTATCATTTTTTATTTGGGTTTTGGTTATCTTCCACTATGAATTTGTCAGTTTTTTTAATACCTAGTTAAAATATGGGTCGTCGTATAAGTAGGTAACTGTGTAAGAGACTTTTGCTCCAAAGATCTCAAAGAAGAAGAAAATTGAAATGTAAAGGGTACAATGAAAGGGTCTTAGACTTAATGAATTACACTAAGTTAATCTGGCGCTGTCTACCAATTCGAACTTGGCCAGTGCATTGGGCTATGCCCTAAATACTCTCTCATTCTGAGAGAAGACCCGTGCCGAGCAGTGGGACAATAGTGGGTTGACGACAATTTGGCGCAATTAGCTTTTCGTTCCGATATACCATTTCTACAGTCGTATATTTGGTTCTACGTCGAAATTAGAAGGGGTTAGAAAGATTTTGAATGAATTGCTACTTGTTCTTGTAAACAATTAACTTTTAATGTCACGTGAAACTATACATATATACGTAACAGTTAAAAAGTTTTTGGCCTTTGGGAACGTAGTTTCAGAAACGGGGTTCTATGTTGTCGTAAGTGCCGGCGCTCATATAGGACACATGTAGTTTCGTCGTGAGCCAGCGAAATATGGTGAGCGCCGACTTCGGGACTATATAAGTACCTACTGTGTATGCTCTAAACTAACTTTAGGTATTTAAATTATTTTTTACTTTTTTGTGACATGGAAGTCGGTTGTAATTTTTTTTATCTTTTCGTTTGTGGTCTGAAGTTTAACCGGTTAATAAATATAATGGAATTAACATATATTGTTTATACTTATTACTACATTAAAAATTTAACCCTCGTCAATCTAGCTTAGTTCTCACAGCCGTATTCTTTGCCCCTCTTATCCTATAGTTCACGTTTCACAATACGCTCATTTACTTCCAATTATTTGTAGCACAAGAAAACGGTTAGCACTGTCTATCGTTGCGTCTTGTAATAAACATGTTTCATTGAATGAAAAAAATGAGAAAAAATTAAATGGAGTAATTGGAGACAATCAAAAAACGCCGAAACATATCAGTCTTGTATGGAGGAAACCTAATTTTTACAATTTTCTTTATTACACTATTTGATATTTCCATGTACAGAGTTATAATGTTTCAAGATTAAGAACCCTGTAACAGACGGACAGAGAGCTTATTGATAGGGTACCATTTTAATTTTTTGGCTATGCAGCTCTATAATGGCTCATTTCACGAAAAATATTAATTGGATATTGATAATATATTTATTTTATTATAACTGGATTACCATGCAATCCTTGGAAACGAAGTCAAACACTAAATACTTAATATGTACGAACACAAAACTAGTCGGAAATAAAATTTGAACAGTTTAATGTAGGGTGGATTATTATCGTAAACAATATCCGCCTTTGTTGACTTTGCCGCCATTTAATTATCGAGAATAACCGTGTTGGTTAGTTCACGAGAAATTCTCGGCCATTGTTCCTCAACCTTTTTATGTTGCGATTCACGAAATAGCCAATCCTATCCTACTAATATTATAAATGCGAAAGTTTGTGAGGATGTATGTGTGTTTGTTATTCTTTCACACAAAAACTACTGAACGGATTTGGTTGAAACTTTACAGTAGTATAGGTTATACATCAGAATAACACATGGACTATAATTTATACCGATTTTTTTGTAATAAGGTTATACTATAACGAGAAATATCAGATTAGTCGCAAAAAAAAATGTCCTCTGAGAGCTATCTTCGCGTACGCTGCCTAAACCGTTGGAGATATCCAAATATAATGTACGGTGGAATTGTTTGGCTCACTTAGATCTAAATAAAAGTCCGCGACAGCATATATCTATATTTTATGTATAACCCACAATAACTCTTTTTATACTTTGAAAATTTAAAAAATATGAAGTTGATGTTTCCATGGGTTTTATACAAACTAAATATTAATCCTTATCAAAATAAATGATTTCAAAAAATCAAGCATCTAATACAGATTAAATCTACTTTTTACACCATGTAAATTGGATAAGTACTTTAGAAGATATTACGAGTATAACATATTGCGTACTCAATTGATTGACCGGCAGTACGCGCCGTGTGCCGCCGCCGTATACAACGAAGTTCTATGAAATTAATATTTAAATGGTTATAAATCACGGAGCAAAATGGGAAAGGTCGATGTGAATGACGTCCCTGTAGTTCCGGGATCCGAACAAGGCTACGGTATCCCCTGTCTGTGCTAAGAGGCGACTAAAAGGGGGCTTTCGGGTTTGCGGGCGGCTAGACTGGGAGCTCGAAACACCCAGTCAGCAACTTCGGGAAAGATGTCAGCATGTGTGGTCGCATGCTGTCGTGAGAGCCAGGATGCAAGGAGCTTGAACAGTCCAGCCAGGCGATCCCGGGAAGGATGGTGGTATACGTATGGTCGCTTAACGTGGTAAAGACTAGATGGAGTGGTGGGCCCAGCCGCTCACTCGGGAGGAGCCCGACGGGGCAATGCACTCAGAGGACTCCAGTTGCGTTCCTTTGAAGATCCCGGAGTCCTGGTGCGATAAGAATCCCACATAACCCTGCGTCGCGCCCACGGCGTATGGTACCTTTTAAAGGTTTCCCCCTCGACAAAAAAAGGTCACTAAGAATGAAACAGTGGAAAAGGTTAGGTATGTCATTCAATCGTCATCGACCTTTTAATGTTACACAACTCGGCACATATGTCAGATTAGCAGTAGTTTAGGTCGTAGTGGACCACGCTAGGCAACTGCGCGTTGGTAACCGTCACGCGTTTTGAGACCCTTTCTTAAAACTTTTAATTTCAGAATAAGTATTAATATCCGTTGCCGACAAAACTAATTCAAATTAATATACGTGCCTGTGATTTGAAATTTGAACACACAGATTTAGGAAGTAGGACAAGGGTTCAATCTGAAGTCAATCACAGATGCGTTGCTACTCTCGAGGACTTTGATGATCGCCTCATATAAAAGCGAGCCGGCAGCCACACCCTTCTAATGAAACACAAGAACTGCTTCACGGTAGAAATAGGTGCAGCGGTGATAACTCCCTGGTTGAACCATTGCTCTACCACCTTACAAACTTTATGTGGCAGACTAAATTCCACGCGAGCGAAGCCGCGGGCAAAAGCTAGTAGTAAATAAAGTAGAAAAAAAATAAAGGCGATTTGAAAACAATTTACATTCTTTTATAAGATTTAAGTAGCCAGCGAGCATATACTCCACTGATGGTAAGTGACCACTGCCGCCCGTGGACATCTGTAAGCAATTTCATATAGAACAGGAGTTCTATCTCAAGTCAAACACGGATGCGTTGTTACTGCCGAGGACTAAAATGGTCGCCTCATATAAAAGTGTAAAGGCAACCACACCCTACCATCGAAACGCAACCTACTGCTTTACGATATAAATAAGTGCGGCGGTAGTACCTGCCCGGTCGAACTTCACTGGTTTTACCACCTTGGGAACCACTGGTGCTACTGGTTGTACAACAAGTAAGTGCGTAAATATAGATTAAACTAGCCGAACCCCGCAGCTTCTCCCGCGTTAAAAAATCGATGTATCGATTGTCCCGTGGAAATAAGATATTTTCCCACATTAAAAAGTATTCTATATGTTAATCCAAAGTGTCAGGTAATTCCCTAACAAATTTTATGAAAATCGCTCCAGCCGTTTAGGCGTGAAGAACTTTCGCCTTTATAATAATAAAATACATAAGTGTAAGTATATGTATGAAGTAAGTCCCTACTATATCGGTTACATTTTTTTTGACGTCCGATTCCCTAAGAGTGGAAAAGGTAGCGCTACGAATTTATTCTAGGGGTTGGCGGCAGAGCAAGAGACGTGTGTTTGAGAACCTCTTGTCTAGACTAGGGCCAGACCTGTTATTTGCGTCCGCCATCCGCTTCGACTATTGGTAACTTTAGACGCCTCTTCCATCTTGCGTGAAATTACCCCTTGCTTCGCCGGCGACCGTCGTTTAACTCTTTTTCTGTCTGGATAAAAATGGCTCATAGGTTTCTTAAGACCTTTGTTATATTTTTATTAATGTCTTATTACCATCTTAAGCTTTATTATTCGGTATTTATTATAATAACGATGGAAATTACAGCCAATATAGGTAATGTTAATTAACGGTGTTTCTTTTGTGTTGTTTAATTTAATAACGTGAAATGTTAGTACTATCCAGTCCGGTTTCGGATACATGATATAGCGAGGTATCAAATTGTATGAGAAATATGTACCTATACATAACAATTGCTTACGACTCCGCCCTTATTGGTCGCGTTTACAACAGCAAAAAGTATCTTATGTGTTAAATCAGGTTATAAACTATATACGTACTGAATTTCATCAAAATCTGCTGCTTTCAGATAAAAGAGTACCAAAAACCATTCTCACAAAAACGTAAATACTTAGTAAAATTAACCAAAGAGGAAATAGTGCGTTACTCTGAGACATGTTACGTCTGAGAGAAGATTGCAGTTATCAATGTCGGTTCCATAACATAATTATAAGGAAATACTTATAAAATCACGGCTGAATCACCTCGATTAAATAATCTAAATCAACCGCGTGGACGGACGTCGCGTCCACACTGATTATTTCCGATGTTATTAACAATCGTAATTTGATAAATATTTTTACCGCAAAACTCATGCTAGGAGAGCGATCGAGAGAAGAAATAGGTCTTTTATGGTAACCAGTGTAGTAACTGCAATCAATGAAAATTATAATCACTTCAAATATAAGTAACTAGCTTTTGCCCGCGGCTTCGCTCGCGTGGAATTTAGTCTGCCACATAAAGTTTGCAAGGTGGTAGAGCAATGGGAGGCATCACCGCCGCACCTATTTCTACCGTGAAGCAGTTCTTGTGTTTCATTTGAAGGGTGTGCCTGCCGGCTCACTTTTATATGAGACGATCATCATAGTCCTCGGGAGTAGCAACGCATCTGTGATCTACTTCAGATTGAACCCTTGCCCTACTTCCTAAGGCGATTAACATACGGTACCGCTCACTGCCACGGTAGGCGGTGAAGCGGATCTCATGTTGTATTGGGGTCTAATAAATCCGTTGATGCCTCACAAACGTACACCGACTGGCCGCGCGGTCCAGCGGTGTTCTCATCACCACCTTGTCTCCGCGCAAACTACAGTGCGCCTCACACACGGGCTGGCGCCTAACAGCGCGGATCATCGTTGAAGCAAAAATGCATTTCGATGTCGAAAAGTTTATTTTGATGATCGGTCCATCCGCACGTACAGGTACGTAAACCGCCTTACCGCGCGGGGCACCGCTATTCGCGGCGGTGCGCGGTGCCGTGTGTTAATCGCTTAAATCAGTGTGTTCAAATTTCAAATCACAGGCACGTATATTAATTTGAATTAGTTTTGTCGGCAACAGATATTAATGCTTACTCTGAAATTAAAAGTTTTAAGAAAGGGTCTCAAAACGCGTGACGATTACCAACGCGCAGTTGGCTAGCGTGGTCAACTACGACCTAAACTACTGCTAATCTGACATATGTGCCGAGTTGTGTTACATTAAAAGGTCGATGACGATTGAATAACATATTAAACCTTTCCGCTGTTTCATTCTCATTGACTTTTTTTCTTTTTTGTCGAGGGAGAAACCTTCAAAAGGTACGACGCAGGGTTTTCTGGGATTCTTATAGCACCAGGACCCCGGGATCTTCAAAGGGACGCAACTGGAGTCCTCTGAGTGCATTGCCCCATCAGGCTCCTCCCAAGTGAGCGGCTGGGCCCACCACTCCATCTGGTCTTTACCACGATATGCGACCACACGTATGCCACCGTCCTTGACGGGATCGCCTGGCTGGACGGTTCAAGCTCCGTCCATCCTGGCTCTCACGATATCATGCGACCACACATGCTGACATCTTTCCCGAAGTTGCTGACTGGGTGTTTGGAGCTCTCCGTCTAGCCGCCCGCAACCCCGAAAGCTCCTTTTTAGTTGCCTCTTACCACAGACAGGGGATTCCTTATTCCTGGAACTACAGAGACGTCATTGACCTTTCACATTTTGCTCCGTGTTTTATAACCGTTCAAATATTAATATCATACAACTTCGTTGTATACGGCGGCGGCGCACAGCGCGTACTGCCGGTCAATCAATTGACGCAATATGTTATACTCGTAATATCTTCTAAACTACTTATCCAATTTACATGGTGTAAAAGGCAGATTCGATCTTTATTAGATGCTTGATTTTTTGAAATCATTTATTTTGATAAGGATTAATATTTAGTTTGTATAAAACCCATGGAAACATCAACTTGAAATTTTTAAAATTTTCAAAGTATAAAAAGAGTTATTGTGGGTTATACATAAAATATAGATATATGCTGTCGCGGACTTTTATTTAGATCTATGTGAGCCAAACAATCCCACCATACATTATATTTGGATACCTCCAACGGTTTAGGCAGCGTACGCGAAGATAGCTCTCAGAGCACAACTTTTTTTCCGACTAACCTGATATTTCTCGTTATATTACAACCTTATAAAAAAAAATCATTACAAATTATAGCCCATGTGTTATTCTGATGTATAACCTATACTACTGTAAAGTTTCAACCTAATCCGTTGAGTAGTTTTTGCGTGAAAGAATAACAAATACACATACATCCTCACAAACTTTCGCATTTATAATATTAGTAGGATTGGACTTCTACCTGAGGCGACAGATGTCGCTATGCCTGAGAATTAAGTTGGACTTCTATAAGACTTCTTTAAGTGTTTTTTCCTTAACAAATTCTTCACACCACACAGCTGCGCTTACGTAATGTAAGGCAGAAATAAGTGTGACTTGGGTACCTCTGGAGCCGTAGCTCCTTTCAGATAATCTTTTATATTCAGTCCTGGATAACCCCTTATGATATTATTAATTATAACCCCTTATTATTACCACTTCTGAGCATGGGCCTCCATTCAGAATGAGTAGTGTTCAGTACAAAGTCCACAGCGCTGGAAGAGTGGGGATAAGTAATACATATTCAATTACAAATTAATAATTTGCAGCGAGCTTACTTCAACATGGCAATAAATAAGGGTCTAGTTAATTTATCAAGTGTATAGGTTGCAGCCTACATATCAAAACGCAGACTGCAAGGTAATTTGTTCGTTTTCTTGGCGTAGTCGTTAGCCATATATTGTGCTAATCAACTTGTACATTATCGTTTTGCGACGCTACACCAAAATAGATTTCACTGCTCTACACCCTTTTAAGTACAGATATAAATTCAAAGGAATATTACGGGGTACATTGGCTAGTACAAATTTCTGTTTCGAATCATTTGTCCGACTATCACGTTATGTTTTAGCATACAAAGATTTTTATTTAAAGAAAAACGCGGCCAAGTGTGAGTCGGAATCGCGTACGAATATTTTCCGTATCATTATTTATAAAACAGCAGAAAAATCATGTTTGTTGTGGGGGTTACCTTATATATTTATTTTATTCTCTTTTAGTACTTACTTACATATTTGTTTTTATAGCAACAACAGAAATATACCATCTGTGAATTTCAATAGTGTGGCTTATAACATAGGTAGCCTGATGACAGACAGACGAACAGTGGAGTCTTAGTAATAGTATTTTGACGACCTGCGTGGCGGAGCGGTTACCATACCGGTCTGACGCGCAATGGGTCCCGGGTTCGATTCCCGGCCAGACAGGTAACTGAATGATAAGTTTAGATTCATGTTCTGGGTCTGGGTGTTTGTGTATTCGTCTTGTGTGTCCATGGTACCCACGACAGAGGAGAAAATCCCTAGTGTGGGGCTAAGAGTGTAGAAAGCGCGTGTTATATAAGGTTCCGTTTTTGCCCTTTGGATAAGGAATCCTAATAAGAAACACACCGGTATTTTGCCAGAATGATTTAACAAAGCATTACCGTGCTTTTCGATATGAGAATATACCTGTAGGTTTGCGAGATAAAAAGCAATAAAGTTTTATCTTCATACGAGTATTCCTAAACAAAACGATACGGTAATTACAGCTAGTTTGGCAAGTCTTCAAATACATAACCCAATTTATACGGGATACTGCGAATTCGGGGAAATCGACGTTGTAGGTTTTAATGGTTTATTACCTGTTTTAATTTTATAGTTCACTATAGTACAATGTTAGTCGCAGTTTGCTTCTTAGATCTTTTACATATAATTGGGTGTCATTCTGTGATGTGAAAATAGCTATTGTAAATTACTCATTGTAAATGAGTTGCATTTGTAGTATGTATACGAGAACATTATGACACATTTTTAAAGTTTTTGCTTGTATGTAAAGTCTGTTTGAGTTTAAACATTTTAACTGATTTATAAAAATATATAGAGATTTAAATGTACGGGTTAAAATAAGGGTCAACATAATTGAAAGTTATTTTGACCCGTAAGTACATGAAGCAAATTTAATAATAAATAAATTGAGCTTATTTATACATGTAAAGTATTATTATTAATTATACAAAATATAGCGCTTAGAATGATATGATGTTTTCGTACAAAGCGAACGTTTTATAATACGAAACTAATTTCAATTGGTGTACGAAATCCAAGAATTATATTTAAAAAAATCAATGTGTCACTTACAATTTGCGAATTTTTCAGGCTGTCGAACGTTCTAAGATACACAAAATAACTCTCATAAATACATTTGTCAAAAGATTAATGGTTATAGAAACTATAGTGAGGAAATTTTTCGTAATAATGTTCTCAACCAACCCTTTTTTTTGAGAGGTGACCTGCACTACCTACTTATATTCATGGACTGACAATGAATGATATAGGTATAAATAAAAATGATTTACGGCTACTATTCTACACGAGGTATCCCCGTGTAATCGTTACATAATATTTTTAGGATTAGAAGTTCTTGGAAATTCATTATTTAAATGTTTGTCTGGCCAGGGATCGAACTCGGCATGTAGCTCGGCACTGTAGGAATGTCAAATGTATTACTAACAATTAACAGTTGACACCCACTTAACACTTCGGGGAATCAAATGTCGCGCTCCAAATTGAACGGCGCAAACTAGACTTCGAATTGATGTGAGTAATAATTAATATAAGAACTTTTCCTCAAATACAACAGGCCAGTATGAAAGTAAGAAATATTTTTATTCGACGACGTCTACGATTTGTACCTATGTTGCGATTTAGTGAAGATATCGTGTCGTGTCATTTTGCGTGTAGAGCATTGCCCTCACACTCATAATATACATAGTATGTGATAGGTCAAAGGTACAACATTTTTTATTTCTTTCTCTTACATTAAGATTTGAAGTTAGAAGTAGCGATAAATATCAATATATGGTTGGGTAAAAGTGACCACATTAATATTATGTCGAATAACATAAGCAAAAACTTACACTGAATGATTCATAGGTATTAAATAATTTTATTGGTAAATTTATATGTATAGATTTTGTTTAGGGACTAACGTAGATAATAAATCTATGTGTATACTAACATAGGTTAAGCTTAAATTGTATACTAACAATAATATGGACAATTAGTTTGAAATAAATTATTATTATTATTAGATATCATGAATTAATTACTGAAAAAGTAATAGATATTTAGAGAAACGTCATGGTCACTTAAAGTAAAAAATAACACGACGAGCCTAGCGGTTTCCAGGTTTTGTTATTGCGGAAGTGCTCTCAATAGTTAATTGCTATGTCCTAGTTACATTGTATATTTATGAGCCATAATCGATATTGCTTCCTCTAACAAAGAGCGTGTGAGATGCAAAAGTTCACATTGAGTGACTCTACTGGCATCCGCTCCGCGCTTCGTGGAAGCCAATGTCGCGCCCCAAATAGTAGCAATCGCTCTACTCTTGTGCGCGTCTCTACATTGTATGAATCTTAAGGAAATAGGAATAAGGAAATCTTCATAGTTTCATTCGAAATTTTTCCTGTAATGTGCCATGGACGTGTACAAAGACTTAAGCTTAGAACAGAAATTTATATTTCAGGTATCAAACCCGTAACCCACTGCGCGCTACACCGTAATGTTTTTTAAACTCCTTACTTTAAAATTAAACTCTTTGCTTTAAAAATAAATAATTGTATATTCAATGAATATCCCATTTTATATTATAATGCTAGGTAATTTGTGTAATTCAGGAATACCGTGTAAAATTGCAATAAGTAAAAAGTACTCAAAATTTAATATATTTTTGAATATATATTTAGTATACAATGAACAAAATGTTAGTATAATATAGTCTAATATTTATCGGTCCAAAGCAGATAAATATGTGTTTACATATGTTATAACAGCGAAATAACACTGCTGCTGTTTCGTGTTATAACGTTTTGATGACGCCTACAAAATAGCGTACAAATAATGAAGCGTAGCGAACAAACGCTAAATCATAACTCGTAATCAAATACGTTTCCCATAACATCGATTTACGTCTACGTTGTCGATCCGTTTAACGTCAAAACTGTCTGCGAAGTCGTATGCACGTCAAATTGTAATCGAATTACATATTTGCACGCAATAAATACACGTGTGGCGACCTCACTGGCGATATAGAAATATACTTCTTCTAATGTTGTCTAAGTTTAGATGTAATGGACAATAAATGGAGGAATGCATTATCTTTCTTACTATGAGTCTGAACTAATAAAATGTGTCTATAAAATTATTGCTGAGGTTGTTTGAAGGTAGAAGCTTGCGTGGTCAACGCAGCGCTGTAGTCTGGTTAAAAGAGTAGGCTAAGTAGATTCACTGACATATTTAAGGAGGTAATACTCCTGTTGTTTGGATCCGGAAACACTTTCTGTATAATAAAGCTTGTGTTCTGGTTTGATAAGTGAAGTAAAAAAATATATACCAATTAAGTCTTTATGGGTAGCAATGTACTGAATAAATATGAACGAATAATAAAAAAAATATCGTACTAAAGTTAATAAAAAATAACCTACTAAACGTAAGTGTTTCAAATAAGTCTTCAAAAGGGTTTTTTAGGGTTGATTTGATGAAATATGATTTTATACTCGTAATACTAACAGTTTCAAATAGGTACATAATACAATTTTCCGGAGCAAAGTGGCCTCTCATTAAGTGCAAACCCACTATTGCAAACGTATTACTAATTATAATTATTAATCACTACATAGTATAAAACAATGTCGCCCGCTGTCTGTCCCTATGAATGCTTAGATCTTTAAAACTATGCTACGGATTTTAATGCATTTTTTTAATAGATAGAGTGGTTCAAGACGAAGGTTTTATGTATAATAATATATTGGAAAAACACTGATAATTTTAGGTTTTTGACTTTTAGGCGGAACGAATTTCGCCAGGTCAACTAGTTTTAACTAAAATTAGTAATGATAAGCTTACGTGTATATTCTTTGAACAATTTATGTTAAATTGTTAAAAGAATACTTACAACTTTAGTGAGTTAAACACCATCCCAAAAGAGACATTACAAAATAACGGTGGGCCATAAAGTGTCACAGGTTCTAAGAAACTGTCATAAAAATGAGAAAGCTATTCATATTCTGGAGTGAACAGGTAACGTAATATTATCTAAGTCAAATGTTTATAAGGCCTGTTAGTGATGAGCTAAACTAAATACTTGTATTTATGTTGGTTTTACGTAAATAAGGTGGGACCAGCCTTCAGACAGACACGCTGTATGTGGAGGAAAATCTTGAATGAATTTGATAACGGTTGAACATTTATTTATTAACCATGGTAATCAGTAGTTTACGTGTAATCTAGTTCAGAAACTGCGTAAATGGTTATTTTTGCTTAAAACAGTTACAAACATCCATAAATTCCCACAAACTTTCGTATTTAGTATAATTATGTACTATATCAATAGGTAAAATTGGGAAATCACGAGTATGACATGTCAAATCAACTTTGGTATTTTTTTAAATGTAGATATAATTACTTGTATTTCATTAATATATCTGGTCTTGATAAAGGTTATTATCTACAACGAAGTGAATAATTTACGAATTAATTTACATCCAATTTTATTATATTTTTTTCAGGTAGAATCGTAACTCTTGTAACATAACAAACACGCTTTCTACACTATGCTATGAGCTATGGGCTATGAGTGTAGAAAGCGTGTTTGGTAGGTTACAAGAGTTACGATTCTACTTCAAAAAAATATAATAAACATAGCCCCGTACTAGGATCTTCTCATGTGTCGTGGGTCCCATGGACACACACACGAAAAATGCACAAACACGCAAACTCAGAACATGAATCTAAACTCATTATTCTGATATCTGTCTGACTGGGAATCGAACCCAGGACCCATTGCGCGTCAGACCGGTATGGTAACCGCTCCGTCACGCGGGTCGTCAAAACGAACAACATATCCCTTGTTTGCACGGATCGAAGATCACATTCACAAGTAAATAATTAGTAATTATTTACGTATACACTCGCCATTAGTTCTGTTTTGGGTTTGTGCGAAGTGACGTATAAGACAGGTGTACGAGGTGCTAAGCTATCGATCACCAGTGTCTGGGTGGGTTTCGAAAGATTTGCCAAGTCTTTAATGAATGGGAATGATAATTACGCTGTAATCGTCGTCTCGTTTTGAACTGAGTGCAGACCGATTATTGTAGAGCTCACATTTTCAAAGCTGAGCTGAGTGAGCATTGACAATAATCTGAATAACACAGTAGATTTTTATAACCTTTTCTGTGCTGTTAGTAGCTTTTTTACTAGTTTGTCAAAACCTGCTAATAAAGGAAATAATCTCTATAACATTTGCATCTTAGATATATATTTTGTTATTTTGTTTATTTACACACCAACAGCATAACAAGCAACACATTACACACAACTAATTTCGTAACAAATACTCTGATAGTATGCATGCCAATTATATAAAGATGCATACGCAATCTTTTTTATCGCATTTTTAGGTTTGAGGTTAAGAGTATCAAACGAATACTAATGAATGGTCAAGTAATCATCTGGAGGTCACATTAACAGTACATAATGTACAAGTAAATTATTGTTGTACAAGTTACTTGTGATTTGAGTGCAAGTGGTGTTAAGATAAATCTCGTTCCGTGACACGGTCGGTCGCCACTGTCGCCAGCTGCCAAGGTGTTATCGCTTAATGAGTGAACGCAGATTCATTGATAAGACTAGGTGAAGGCAATCGTTTTAGAGGATTAGGTAATAAAACACATTTGTAACAAAAAATTATGCTAGAGGACTTAAGGACTGTATTTAAAAGGAAATTGAACAAAATAAGGCAAACATTGTAAGATATACCTTATATATATGGTTAACGGGCAGTTAAATAACTATAACTGTAGAAAATGATTAAAATGTTTTTACCTCCTACTACTGAAAATAGGAACGTGGAAACCTTTACTGTATGTATACTACAAAGCCTTAATAACAAGCCTTTACTGTATATTACAAAGAGGAAAGAAGATGTGACAAATTGTTGCAAATATTTGAACATAATGTCGTTTTGTAGATTTTTTAAATATAAAAAAGAAGAAATTTTCAGCCCCAATAATACACACACAATAATAAAAGTGCAAACTTGTAGAAAAAGTAAATTATTGCATTATTAGAACAATATAAGTCTTATCTAGATACTCGTATTGAATGTATTCGTTTTATGTTGTAAAAGTGCTATTGTTTGGCAGATATTTTGCAGATTCGTTTGATAGGAGATGATGCAAGTGCCTAATCAGAACATGGAAAGTGTTGCCAAAGTTTTTAATTAACGGAATAAATGGTTACAATAACAAAGAGGTATTCATTCACATAATATATTTTTCATATACCACTATAAATATTTTTTTCATTATTTTGGTACCAGAGATTTACATAAAACAATATTTAAACTTAACAAAAATAATAATATATAAAAAGTTTTTTTTTTAATTACAAGTATCCAAAAAAGGAAAATAAAAATGTATAAACAAAAACACTACCATAAAAAATGATCAGCAACGCAGTCTCTGTATAAAAAATAAATTAGTTGTTAGTGTTATTCCTCTCAAAAAATCATGGTGACATGTGCTCGACAAACTAGGAATTTTCTTTCGCGTTTGAAATAATACACTCAGTAATACAATAATTATTATTAATTCTATCATAATGTAGGTGTGAAAATAATCCAAATATGTATAACTAATTACGTTAATCATTTTATATAACATTGTATTCCGTATGTAGATAAAATTGTGCTAACAAAGCTTGAGAATGGAATCAATAAACGTTAGCTCAACTGAGCGGAGCCCACTTCTCACAGCTCCCACGGACGCAATTAAACAAATTTTATTATATCATCTGTAATTGACCGAAACATCAAAACGTCCACAACACAGTTCATACCACGTTGAATTTAATTACCTTGAAGTGATAAAAAAGAAAGCGCATACTTCTCAAAATTGTGCTTGTAACACCAGTCATCTGATGAAATAGATTTGTTTATTACTTTCTGGAATAAAGTAGTCATGTTGGAGAGAACCTTGCGTTATGTCAAAGATACAAGAAGGCAATGGATTTTTCATCTAATTTGTATGTTGTACCTACTCAAAGATATTATATACTATGTATATAGACTATAGATCGCAGATTGATTAGATTTTCATACAAAAACTCATTGCTATGACACCATCTTGAACTGATTAATGTTTGTCCTATATGTCAGAACAACTTATTACCAATTAGTAAGAGAGGGTTGACGCTTTTCCTCCCTATATTCGGTTAGGTATTTCTACTGTATGGTTTAATGTCTATTTCACCACTATTTAATTTATTTGGCTTTCAAAATTTCACGGATGTATTTATAAATGGGATAAGCATTATTTTCGAAATTAAATGAAATTATGGTAGAATGTTAGGTATATAACGGATAAATGGCAATATATTGTTAGATATATTACGTGTGTCATCGAGGAAGTATTCTAATCTTTGATAATATAACTGACAAGACGATAAAATGTGTTTATGATAATGAAGCATCTACCAATGTGCCACAGTGGTATAGATAAGGTACAGAACAATAAAATTGTTGTAAGTGTACTGGAAAACACCTATCTTTCATTGATAGTATTCACTGTTGAACATACTTTCACGATGATTTGTCAAACATTCGTAATGACATTATGAATACAAAAAATATAATGAATCAGCTTTTTGTAACGATAGCATGATAAACAGAAAAAAATTGACAATGCAAATGCCGGGTAAGAGTCTTATTCTTGTCTGTGGGTTGATTACAGAGTCCATTTAAGCTACTTGCTACTTACCAGAAATTCTGTAGGATTTAAAATCAATACCTCTGTTTGAATGTTTTTTCAAAGAGAAAGTCACGCTATTTTTAATTTGAAAATATTTAGTTTTATTGAGCACAGAGGAGCAAGCAAGTGATGAAGTGTTAAAACTTTCTTCTAATGAAATATGGCCCACATTATATGGCTAAATGGTGCATTATTAAAGATACGATTTATTTAGCACGGCAACACAGGCTGGCTTCAATTGAAATGTCAACTGGGAGGTCAATTGGCAATTTCCTTAGAGATTGCCATTGTCTAATTGCTCACTTTAAACAAGTACTCGGGATGAATTCCGAATCGTGACTACTTGCAGCTCTAATTCGCATATCTATTAACTTTAACACTTAAATATTCATTGTTGTATTTAATTAGACCAGAGGTGTATTTTTTTACTGCCTTCATTTTCATTTGTTTATTCTCAAATCGTTGTATTCTTATAAAATCATTTTAAATATCTTCGAAAATAATTATTACATCTGTGTCAGTTTACGTATTTAACTAATAAACAGTTGGACATGGAATCAACTGTTTTTTGGTTTAAATATACTTTGATAAAAATAGTTTTCGGTTTTTTATAATTTTCGTCAAATCTCGATCCAGATCTTCAGCTCTACCTACATGGATGGAAAAATGTTTCCAACTGACGAGAAGGTGAAAAGAGAGGTGGAGAAGCGGGAGACTGGGTTGCCGTTAAACTACATGAGTTTATACATCCGAACTTAATATGTTAAAATTGTTAAGAATATATCAATTTGATATCACTATCTTATTTAATGTTAGTTTTAATGTTGTTAAATCACAAGTGCTTTGTTAGTGCTCATTCAGTATCTACCTAACTTGAAGTATTGTTATAAGTATTGTAGTTTTGTTCGTTTACCGCAAATCGTTAGCGGATTGTACGTAGAATTGATTTATTTGGCGGTATTTTCAACTTCTCACAGATTCACATAAATATGGATTTGTTGTTGCGGGAATAGTTATTAGTTTTTTATTTTTATTACATACTTACTTTACATGCATTTTGTTTCAAGGTTACGTCTATCGAGTTATCCTTCCAAGAAATTATACCTTTATCTTTGTTCTTTTGAATACACTTTGTGATAATAGCGCACAGCTTAATCCAGTATATTTAGAGCAAGATTTCGTAGCATTTAGGAAGGATTAAAAGATAAATAAGTGATGTTTGTAATTGTATGGAACGGAATGAAAAGCATTGTATAAAAAAATCACTACGAAAGTAACTAAACATTCATACCATTCGTATCAACCCGATAACATGCGTAATTACGGCGAGAATGAAAAAGTTTTATAATATTTCACACGACGACTGGCCCCACTATAATCTCCGACCGTAAAATGGTTTAAATCGTAGACATCACTCAGGTACCACACTCTAGTAAACTCGCTGTAAAAAAAGTAAAATTGACAGCTCGCCTCCAACGTAATATATTAATGAAAAGATGGGATGAAAAAAGATATTAGAATTCGAATTTTAAAAGGCGGCACGTTCAAGCAACTGTGCCGGAGTTTATTTTGTTTGAATATTCGAAAAAGAAAACAAAAGTGGCATGGTTCTTTTCTTCTATTTGCCTCTGACCTCGGCTCTTATTGACAATGGCTGCCAGAATGAAATATGGTGTGCCGCTAACGAAAAAGAGATTAGGTGGACGATATTATTCCTCATCTATTGTTGGCCATCTCCGAGGCGGTACTGTTTACCGATCCAAACGGCTCTCGTGTTTTTTGAATCACCTGTGTTATGCTATGACGAAATCTATGTTTTCTTAGGATATAATGTCCGTATTATTAGATAAACTTTTATTTATATTAGGATTTGTTACTTGTTGAATTTTAATTCTGTTGTGTGAGAATTCTATCTCGTTGAAATACGAATAAGGTAGCTAATATGTAGCAAAAATTGAGCTTAAAACATATCAGGTTCTTACTGAAAAACCATATGTATTTAGCATTAAGATAGTCTTATTGTAAATTTCATATAGAGAGCCAAATTACAATAAATGTCAATCTATTATATTTTATTTTTTGATAGCAGTCAATTTGGAGCAGCTTTATTGACAACAAAGCTTTTGAGTAAATGTATTCATTGTGGTTGCATTATCATAAATTGACTAAATTGCATATAAAGTGATAACAGGTTTATTTAACATCAAATCTGACATTTTTGATATTTTACATCGTCGATATTATTTTTAAATGTAACATTTATTATGTATAATATTGTATATAAGTAATATCTGTGCGTATTTGTTCTCTACATTATCTTTTACAACGCTAAATCTCACATCCTTTCCCAAATGTAATATTCCTAAAAAGTAATCGGAAATTTTCGCTTTTCATATTAATATATAAATGAATCCCCCATGGATTAAATTCCCAACAATTAACGCCAAAGGCTCTATTTCTACGAGCTCTACGAAAGCGTCATTTTTCTTACGTAATTTATTAGTCTAAGCGTGTGATACGTGGCAGGCTAGCAGCGAGCGGAGAGACGGTAACTCGGTAATGAAGCGGCGCGTGTGGCGGAGGGCAGACACAATAGCAGCCGCCGAGCCTTCTCAGAACCGGTCTCAGGGCAGCGCTCCGCCGAATTTCGCGTCGACCGTCGACCACCCATCGCCCGCGCCGCGCCACCGACCGACCCGATACTTATCACGCCTGTATTTATGACTAGAAATGCCATTACCGATACCGTCCTCGGGCGAGGGAATCGCGAGACCACCCGTTGTAGGTGATGTTGTCGACCAAATAAATTATGTTTCGAACTGCGCACGCTCTGTACCGAGAATAAATCATAAGGTTATCATACCCGTGTGGCTAATTAAAACATGTGTAAGGGTTACCACGCCGAAAGGATACGTAACAAAGTTACATTAAAAAGGCTTAAGAGGTAATGTGCGAGCAAGAAAGGAGATTGCACCGCTAGCTGGTGCAACGATCCCGCCTACTTAACGCTCTACAACACGTAGTGTTGTGACAATCGATATACACAAGAAATCGATAAAATCCCAAAAGGGACTTTATCGATTTCTTGTGTCGATTGTCAAACATACATAAAATTACATAAAAATGTACTAAAACCACGTAGATTCAATGTATTTTTTATATTTTAGTACTTCTGTGTGTTAAATATCTTTAGCATTTGTTAGCTTGCTTATACATAAAAGAAATTAAATATATTATCCTAAAACTCATGAACCAGATACTTCAGTTATTAAAAGTAAACAAATTATAGGCTAATAACTATAAGACATGACCAGCGAAGTAAGGTGTCAATTAAATATGATTAGTAAGACAACAATTATACGAGCATTTGATTATAATACACAACAACCGCACTTCCACACATATCAACATTAATAACCATTAAATTCATGAAGATGTGCGACCTAATGGAATAATTTGTATACTAACATAGAACAGCTTTCATAAAACATCTTCTAAAACACAAAACACGATATCAATTTGTAGTTTGCAATCCCTGTTAAAATAATTTGTTCAATTTACAGACAAAAAGACACTGTAAAATACTTCTAGCAAATTAATTAATGACGCGCTGGTCAAATCATTTTATGTTAGTGAGACTATAACTTTACGATCCAACAAACTAGTCTATTGGAATAGCTTGTCGTGTCCACATTTAACGAAGATGACGCATTTACCGAAATATTCTGTATTGGCCAATGAATATCTTTCACAGATGTGGATGCTGCGTAAATATAGGTAATAAAGTAATAGCCAAAAATAATGTATGGATTGAAATTGCCGATGAGGTAATCGTTATAGATGAATAAAATGATATACATCAAATGGAAACAGCTTAGCAGTTACATCTTACTTTAAATAAAGTGCCTAAAAGACCAAAGTATTGTATTGTTTGTAAATGTCGATAAATCATTGAGAATTAAGGGCAGGTCAGCCCTGTTCGGTTCATTGAGGAAACCTGTGTCCCAGGCTGCGCGGGCGCACCGTCCGCCGCGGGCGAGCACGACTCTTTCTTTGTGTGCGTCTGTGTGTAATCATTTGTTTGTTGTAACCGCTCGTAAGTTTAGAAGCTCGCGATGGCGCCCGAGCCGCTCTCCGACGTGTTTCGTTAGCTTTAACAGTTGTTATTGTATATTTATTGCTGGTATTCATTTTTCTCAGACTTACAAGGTTTGTTGTTTCACACTCCCGCGCAGAGGTTTGTTTCAAACAAAATTAAGCAAAAGTTTTGTTAGACATCCATCGATATAAAAAAAGTATGTTGCTGTAGTTGTGTATAAACTTTTTTTTTTAAATATTACATATACATATGTAAAGCGCAAAATGGTTTATGCTAAAACATTAACCACGGTTTCCTCATAATAAGCCTTAAATTGTTTTATTACTTAACTAGCAGACCCGGCCACGCGTTGCTGTGGATAAAGAAATGTTACATAAACAAATTTTAAATTAAGATATAAACTATCCTATCTTTCAAGTTGGATCAAAGTGCACACGTTGTGTAAATTTTATTATAATCGGTTCAGAGGTTTAAGAGTCCATTGCGGACAAATAAAGTGACACGTAATTTATATATATTAAGATATATAACGGTGCCTAATCCTGACTCAACAAGGTGGAGAAAGTTTAAACTTTCTGAATACTGATCAACTGAAAGTAAAAGTACCTTCTATGTTGCGTATGTTTTAAAGGTTTACCTAATTTGCGTAATAATATCTATTATAGATTCATGGCTGGGAACGTTCCTCGTATACATTGCGTGGCGAATTTTAAATACACTTACGTAAATAAAGAACAAGTGCTATCGTATGGTTTAACGAGAGACAACATAGGAATATCAACAGTCTGTGACGTCTCGTTATGTTGCCCGCAGTGATGATAATAATTTTACAATTAATATATCAACAAAAAGATAAATAGACGTCAAATTAAACATTGAGAAGTTTAATTAGTTGTTCAAATAGAGTACCGAACTACCGACAGATACGTTTTGTTTTGCACTCTTGGTTCAAACCGGAGTTTTGCAGGGTACATTTTTAGAACCGCTGTTTTAGTAGTACCTAATTTATATTGATGTGAGGTTCGAGTAAATTATTAGTCTCCAAAAATATGTTTAGTATATTTTTGGCATTGTTTTTAGGATTACACGTGGAGAAATAGACAGAGAAAATAAGCCGACCTACTTCAGTATGATATCGCCTTCGACAATAATGCTATATTATTTTATAGTTTATGTCGCGCTGGGCGCAACACAGTCAATATGCTTAAATATAAGTTGACTATTATAAGTGGAGCCTTGCAATAAACTTTATACATTTATTAATTTACAAAGTTTGATAGACGAAGAGCGCAATCAGGAGGAAGCAATACCTTTTCGCTCTATTTAGTATAGTTCTAGCATAATATAAGTATAAACAAAAACTGTTTAAATCTTGTACAAATAATACTTTATTATTTCAATATATTACAGCTAGGAAATTCACAAAGGCCATAAGTAGACATAAAACTAAACTCATGTTATTTACTTTAACACATTGTAAAACGTATCAAGCTTAAAATGCAAATTACTATAAACATATGTTCAAATGGATCGTAGTTTTTTTTAAACTAACAAAGCAGACTAAAACACAATTTCCATATTTATCGTATTGATATTATGAATACAAAGGTATGTTAGAATGTATGTTTGACACTTTTTCTAGCAAAAACTATGGATCGGATTTCGCTGAAATTTATGCACACATAATTTATAACCTACATTTTCTCATAAGACACTCGTTGCAGGGGTAGACGTCACTGAAACGGGCGAAACCGCAGTAAAAGCCTAGTCTGTAATATTTTTTCTTTTGTTCGATATTTTGTCTCTTGCAAGGTCCTACTCGTTCTGGTCGTAGATAACGAACTTTTCGTTTGTTTAGCTGCGCAAATAGAGTCGGTATGGTAGCGCACCACACGCGCTTTACCAAGAAATTTTCATTTACTTATCGCCTTAAATAAAATTTATCTATATTTGTTTTTCCTATTACCTTGCTTACGGATAGTTATACAGTTTTGTCATGTGAGAGATATATGAACATCATATATTAAAATACCAATAGTATATTGTTGTACTTACGCCTTGGGAAAGATTTTCATTAAGTACTCGTAGTTCCTTATTTAGAAAATTTAAAGTTAAATATATAGTATTACCTTTTAATATGGCCGTATTAAAATATTACAGATTAAGATAATTTTAATACCTGAATAAGAACTTAATTAACGAACACTACATTTAGTTTGATCCAGTAAAAGATTCTTACGAAAAATAATAACATATAACAATCATAAAAATTTTAATACGGATGATCAAGTGAGTGAGGACTAATAGGTTGTATTACTTCTAACACACTTTTAATAGTACAGAGTTAGCCCAAAACGAATAAGGCCCTATCAATGTAGAAGGCTCGAAGCATTGTACTACTTATGATCAACAAAATATCGTTTCCGTTACATTCGGTCATGTTTACTATTTTAATGAGAATCTTCTTTTTTTTATCTGACTGAAGCAGCAAACGAGCATGCAGTCCACCTGATGGTAAGTGGTCACTGCCACCCATGGTCATATGTAATCAACTTCATACAGAACATGAGTTCCATCTGAAGTCAATCGCAGATGCGTTGCTACTCCCGAGGATTATGATGGTCACCACATGTGAAAGTGTGCCGGCCACCATACCCTTCTATCGAAACGCAAATGCTTCACGCTAGAAATACGTGTGGCGGTGGTACTTCCCCGGTCGAACTACACTAGTTCTACCACCTTGAGTGGTAATCTTCTGTGTTAATCTAGGTCGAAAGCTGTGTGAAATTTCAGCGAATTCCAAACAATAGTATTCGCGTGTAAGTCTCACAAAGATACAACCTAACGAATTCTCATATTTATAATATCCTCTAATCACTGTGAAAGGACAAAAAGATATTCATTTACAAATTTATTTGCAATCAATAAAATATTTAACATTTTAATACCACACTGCCATAATATCATTCGAAATGGTTTCTACTGAATAGAGACCTCTGAATCCGAACAAAGCCTTCGATTTCTAACTCGAAGGTTTTGAAATCAACAAATAAGCTCCATTTGTAAACAAACATGACAGTTTAGTTTATTAGGATTGCTGCGATGTCGTCTGCCGACGGTATGGCCCTTTCTGGAGCCTCTTAAGGGTATTGTACATCATCCGTTCTGTTATATCTCTTAACATTGGCTGAATGGGTTACTGACTTATTGAGCGTAATCTGCTCGAGTTGAAAAATAATACTATTTATGTAGACTAAATAGTGTTTTTTTGTAAATAAAGTAACATATATAATCCGGTTATATAATATTGATTAAAAACTGACTACGAAATAATAAAAAATGAATAAATACACGAATAACGTATTATGTTACAGGAAATTACAGGAAAAGATTCAGGTATCCATAAAATAGGAGTTGGATTACTAACCTTGATAGCTAAGTAGAAATGCCGTATATATTGAAATTATAAAGTAACTGTGGTTCCATTGCGGAATATCAAGGTATAAGTACTTTATACGGTTTTCGGCGTGGAATCAAAAAACGAGTGATATAGTCACGCTTAAAAATCACGTTTAAACTTTACATAAGATTCAATGCCATTGTAGTAACTTCACTGCATTTTACTTGTCTGCACTAACATGCTATACATAATAGAACGATATAAACCAGAAAGACAAGGAAAAACAAAGGCGTTAAAATATCATTAGTATTTGAATGAAAGAATTTCATTTATAAATATTTTAATAATAATTAAGTGTGTTGATTGTGATTTTAACTTTCAAAATACGACACAATTTCTGTTACTTGCAATTTATGGTATATTTTTTTATTTTGTTACAAATGATCTTACATGCAGCGATACTGACAGTGCACAAGCCGCTTTACCCATGAACGTTGTTTACTATGGACGTGCCGGCACGCTGTGTCAACGCCCTTACCTTCATAAAGTCCATAATGTGTTTACAATCTTACCTACAACAGCAAAATAGTAAACACGTAACTGTATGGTTATTCGTACCACCTGTTATGACAACCAATAGGTATGTATTATACTATTTGTACGGGCTTGAGCGTGTTTCCTCGCGCTATCGTATTCTTACGTACGTAGGGACGATATAAAATAATTTTCTTACTAAGCGATTGCGTCAGAAAGAAGGCAGCTAGTATAATTCTACCTGGGAGGAACCACCGCCACACTTATTTCTAGCTTGAAGCAATTCTTGCGTTTCGAGTGAAGGGTGTGGTTACCGGCTCACTTTTAAATGATCTTTTTCGTCCTCGGAAGTGGCAACGCATCTGTTATTGACTTCAAATGAAACCCCCGTTCTATATGAAGTTGCTTACAGATGCCCATGAGCGCTGACCACTTACCGTCATGTGGACTGCATGCTCGTTTCATCATCATATATTTAAATCTTAGTTATAACTATCTGGGTGCCAAATTTAGCGAAATCTGACCGATAGTTTTTGCGTAAAAGAGTCAGTAAACACACATACGTCCCTACAAACCTTTATACATTTTATATCTTTGCGATTTTATTTGGGTCATTTGTAGCGTCATTAAGTAATGACACCATTCGTATGAAACTTTTCCGTAATAAACAAATATTCCTGATATAAACTACTTTGTTTATTCCTGTTGCCTTTGTGTCTATTATTTGTAGTAAATAGTGAATCAGTTCCGTAATACCAGGAACAAAAGCTTTGACGCATGTCGTGGTTTTGTATAACCTTCATCCGTTCAATTCACATTCAATTAATTCTATGAACGATTTACTTTTCACGTGTAAAATGGGGTCATATTAGTACATTTTTTGATACAACTGTGTTTTTACGAAAGATATATTCGTTTGTATTTAATATTCAAATGTCTGTACTACCAGTATTCTATTATTTCAAATTTATCAAAGTAACTGCCAATTTAACCTTCCCGCTGACAATTGCACACATGTGTGCTATAACTTAAAACTACCGCTGGCTGGACTATAGCACACATGTGTGCTATGACTACTATATGAAACAAAACGCGCTTTTTTATATTTAATATACACTATTTCTACTAGCTGTCTTAGGCAAATATGAAGACAATTAAAATATACACAAATTTGTATTATCAGATTTGATGCATTCATATAATATTTTGTATTTTGTAACATTTAAAATCGTATGCTGTCAACATCGTATTTAGCATAGATTTATTTGACTCAGTGCAATATGGCGGGAGTTTGAAGTGTCATGGTGTGATTTGTTTTGCGTGTTTATAAATGTAAAAGTAAGTAAAGTGTGGTTCATTATTCATAATAATTATTTTAAACTTTAGAATAGCTACTTATTCGTGTTTTCTGTAAATTTATACAACAGAATAGTATGTACTTTCTAATGGATAAGATAAAATTTAGTTATTTGAATCTATACAAAAACAAATGTCTGTGAAAGATGGGATAATGCATTTATGAAAATAATAAATATAAATCTAGAAAAACAAGATTTTGTTCATTACAAAATTAATCATACATTATTTTGTTTATTATTATTTAAAAAATTCGTATTGCATTATTTCTATACAAATATTAGGGATGTGCCGTACTAATAAAATCGCCTTTACGGTTTTCATATTTTATCGGTATTCATACTAAACATATATTATAACATGACTTGAAAGAATTATATAAAACATCTATTATTTATTATAAAATATTATAAGTAAAATATAATTGTAATTGTAAAATATAATTAATCCCATAAAATTTATTATATTCTATGAAATAATGACACAGAATTTTTCTATTTTTTTAGAACTGGGAACCTACAGAGTTTCTTTCCAAAAGTTTTTGATGCGGTTAATTTTGGAAATAAAAATAATTCTGAGGCAGAAAACATCAGATACCGGAGTGTTCAGAATAAATTAATTATGTAGTAAGTAAATATCGATACGTTATTATAATGGATATAATGAAGGATAAAATCGATTTCGATATATTTTTCTATCTACTTTAATTTAAGAATTTATGTTATTTTCAGACTAGATTTAAACCAAGGCCATCAAAGCGTTAATAGAAGTACGCACAAATTTTGCATTCAAGAGGGTCTGTGGGACACACGTTTAATGGGATGGACTGGAATCAGGCACTAACGCAACTGGAGACTATAAATGCATTGGCGGGCCACATTGTGGCCCTTGGACCAAGGTTGGATAGCCTTGATTTGAACGGTGACTGAGTTTATCCGAAAAAGTAAAAGTTTGCTAAGTAGAAGATGTCAAACAAGCAGACAGGCAACAAAACAAATACAGTATTCAAACAAAAAAGAAGAGTGTTTGTACTTATGTTCACGCGTTAGAAGTTATATTTCTTTGACGTAATAAGATAAAAATCTTTTAAAAAATATCTATCGACTTATTCTACGCTTGTAGGAAAAACGACACTAACAATAGAAAAAAATAAAATGTCGGTCTTTCGTGACGGTGTGCGCCCGCATGGTTTAAAATTTTCACTCATCATTTTTCCCTAACGCGCCAAAAGTTATACTTCAACTTCAAAAATATTGTTTACTGTTTTGTTTTCGATTATTTATGTATAATTTATGTGTGATACAAATATTTTATATTTGTAAGTATTGTTAGCATAAGTATCACCTTTTACGATACTTTTAGGCTTACGCATCTAAACTTAAATTAAACGTCAGTTGTTGGAAATAAGTCATTCATAAAATAATGTATCTAGTTACTTATTATCAAAATAGTTACATAAAAGTATTACAACGGACCTAGCTTTTATTTGATATAATTAGTCGTTATGATAAAATGTCGTCCTTCCCGCTTCTTTTTCTCTATTTTCGAACGCTATTTTCATTAACTACAGCCCATGTCAATGTAAACTGAAGAAATCGAATTATTCGTCAAGCCGTTTAAGCTGAAGCGCATGCAAAAAAACATTACCCTTCTTCTGACGCAGTCGTGCAATGAATATTATTGATTTGAGGATCTTATAATTTTTATCTATGGAAGGTGCCATAGCTGTGAGAAGACAGGTAGGTGCCAATTTGTGAGCGCTTTTTAGAGTTTAACAAATGTTTGCTATAAAAATAAAAATAAAATTCATTTATTATCCAGAGTTTTAATATGTGGCACAAAAAATAATAAAATCAATGTCAAAATGTATTTCGTACACTCAGATATACAATTAGACAGAACTATAATAATACCGATACATATTTTTTTACCGATATCAGTATGATCACATCCCTAGACAACAAGCTCTGTGACTATACATTTGGTTTGGCGGGAATACAGTAAATCGAAAGTACACGAAATTCGTGTAAAATATCATAATAATAATGTTTTAGTGTAACGGACGTATAAAGTGTTTTAAAAAAACATTGTAATAAGTTCAAAATATTTGTTTAGTTTGTGAATAACGAAAGGTTTTTCTATTACCAGTGATTTTTCGATGATAAAACGAATGTGAGTTTGTTGGGGTTTTGGACCTATTGGGTTACTTGAACAATTTTTTTAAAAGAATTTTCTGTAATTGCGAATGAATAAAATACAATGTTGTGTTTTTGTGTTGTCTTTTTTATTACAATATTCATAAATTCATTATATTGTTAACCACTGACGAAGCACCGTAAAATATTGTTTCCTTATTATTTTTACATTATTTCTTACTAAATAAAAACAATAAATGCTAAAATTGCATAGAATATTTTATTACACGTTAGGAAAATAAATAGTCCAATAAATTACTACAGTTTTACGGCATATTTTTTAGAAGAAATCGCGTCACAGTATTATGTTAATTGCATCTATAAATATTATTATTCATCATCATAATTTTATATGTAGACGTAAAACGCCTAATAAAGAAACGATTACTGTTCATTCTATGCAGAAATATCGATTTATTTTCAAAGATTCCTTCAATAAATGAAACAAAAAAATTGGTAGCAATTTTTTTAAAACTCGTATTTTCGGGTGGCAGTCAACTGTAGGCAAGCTGTCATTGACAAAGTCAGCGGAAGTGTTAAAAAGTAAATAATTATAAATTTTATTTTAAATTTCACAGATATTATATTTACATTAGACAATATGGGTTCAATAAACGTCAAAAATACAGATTAAAAACGTATTTCTTTTTTCGTTTAACATATAAACCCAAACATATACAGATAAAACAACATCTTTGGAAGAATGAAGACAACGAATTCTTTTTAAATATTATTATTATTTTATTTTTGGTCTTCGGAGTCATGAAATATTAAAATGTCTAAAAGCTTATGTTTACAATTCGTCACGTCGTTCGTTGCCATATAGTTATTATACGGCAAATTACGAAGTCTGTGATATAAAAAGTTACGTATTTAAAAGTTTTTGCTTTGCGGATTCTTATGTAGAGTTGCTACGGCTGCTTAATATGGCTAAAGGCGTGGTGCATTTAATTGGAAGGCAGGGTTGTCTACTAAACTATATAGTAAGATACAAAGATAAGCACAATGTTAGAAAACATGTTAGGACTTAAGAAAATACTCTCTTTGTAGAACTTCAATGAAGATACCATTGAAAGATGAACAACATACAGTGATGTTTTAAGTGCAAATGTTTGTTTGCGGTATAGTAAGTCACGCATAATAGAAATTATATGATTATACATCCACCAGATCTTCATTGCGAGCTTTGATCTTTAAAAACATTAGTAAAAAATAATTATCAAATTTAATAAATAAACTTAAGAAAGGTTATCAAAGTTCTTAAATAAAAGTTATAGGCAATTCTACAAATTCGTACTTGGCCAGTGTAGATTATGCATGGCCAGCGCCTAAGATACGACCTGCGCCTAGAAATGAGAATAGATGAACGTTAAGATATATTATTGAAACAAAAGGTTGCCTGATAATTTTAAGCACCTGTCAACCCTGGTTTTGATTCAGTCTGGAGCCGTGGGAAGACGCCCGCGGCGACCTAATGTACGCGTCAGTCCTGCCCGTGAATGAATCTCCCATGCATGACGAGGTCCACAGGAATCCTCTGTAGAAACTCCTTAATAACGTGGTAATATTGGTAATACGATAAACTTACTACGTGATTGGTATCTTTGTGACGTTTATTATTTATATTTCCTCAAACTTTTCTCAGAGACAAACAGAATTGATATATTTTATTGGATTTAATAGTGCTTATAATATAGGCTTATTGTAATGAATATTAGATTCTGAAACTTGAGCCAGCAGTCCACTGGTCCCGTACCTACTCATTGCAAGCTGCCCCAAATTGAATGGGCCTACAAACTTTACGTCGGCTGACGATTCCTTGCTAGCTAAGTTCACATGCTTTAAATGTCTTTAATATACTACAGCTTTCAACTCAGAGTACAAGAAAGCTTGATATTGTTCCTATAAGGTAAAAAGGTGTGGCGTTGATGCAGTTCTGGACGCAAGTAAGATTTTATACCTTGAGTTCAGTTTGCGCTGCATTCTTAGCACGTAGTGAAAATGTTGGCAATAGGATTTTTTATCAATTGCTATAGCTAAAGAGAAATCAGTCCATACTGCAGTAATACAAAATGTTGCAATATAAAAGGAAAAACTTAGGAGGGATTAATGGAGTTTGGTACTAAAATATTGTTATTGAATTAATTCACTTATTATTTAATTTTACACTTTTTTGTTTTCATGCTGGGATAGTTATTCTCTACACCCGGTTGATGGTCTCCTAGTTCATGTGATTTCGCTTGTAATTAATTTATAACCTATGATAAACACAAGCCTGTGGGGGTATAGTTAGCGAGTTGTCTCTTCGGCAAAACTTATAACAATGCGGTATTATGGACTTACGAAAAAAATGGAATCATTTATAAAGTGTTCGTGCACTATATTATTTTATTTCAATTTCATAAAAACGATAAAAACACTAAAAACTACTTGTAATTTATATGTACAGTTCTCGCGAGGAAACGTTGGCCGACATAATTATTGTCATTTTTTTTCGAGGGGAAACCCGAGGGCGAGGGGGAAAAGGTACCCGACGCCGTGAAAGCGACGCAGGGTTATGTGGGATTTTTACCGCACTAAAACCACCCCCGGTGGCCGTCCTCGGCGCTATAAAGAGGACTCCGGGACCTTCAAAGGACTGCAGCCGGAATCCTCTGAGCGCGTTGCCCCATCGGGCTCCTCTCAGATGGGCGGCTGGGCCCACCGCTCCATCTAGTCTTTACGACGATATGCAACCACACATATCGCCGTCCTTCCCGGGATCGCCTAGCTGGACGGTTCAAGCCCCCACTCTAGCCGCCCGCAACCCCGGAAACCCCCTTTAGTCGCCTCTTACGACAGGCGGGGGATATAGTAGCCCTATTCTGATCCCGGAACTACAGGTACGATAATTATTGACTAGTGACGTCATTTAGTTAGTAAACATTGTAATATCGCATACGCACAACGCGGCAAAAAGCTGTTTATTACTATCGGAGTGACATCACATCGACATCATAAGAACGACTTGACAGAAAGACTATCGTTTAGACATTTGAAGATATACTGCAAATAGAGGTGTTAAAATTGAATTGTAAATTATATAATAGTCATGAATAATCACGACATTTTACGTTTGCTTTTCACAAAATCGATTATTTTTATATACTTGGCTTTTTTTCTTATGGCACGTAATATCGTATGCTTGCAATAGAAGACATAAAGCTCGGAGGATCATTTGTTAGTCTGGTAAGACTTGCGACGGCACGCGTGCGGTGAAAGCCGCCGGGCCTTAGTGGCCATTCACACCTTGTAACTTGTAATTGCATGTGGAATATTACAAGTTCAAGTAAATAAATATGCAAGAATTAATATAAAATGGTGAGTCTATGGAATCTTGAATCTTGAATCAGAAACACTTTCACTTACGCTTTTGCTAGGAATTCTTATTTACATTGACTTGGCTGCAACTGCACTGGTCCGTTTGGACGGGTCTACACTATATTCCATCAATCTGCTTAACCTGTGTCTTCCGTACTTTAACGAAATACCACCGGTTGTTTTTCGTGAAATACTCGTAATAACAAACACACATTCTTATAATCTTTCGCATTTTTAATGTTAATATTATGAGCATAATTCTATCTATGTATTAATATTTGCGATTTCCTGGCATAACCAAACAGGCGATATGGTTTTAAAGCTTAATTTATACTCATAGCCAATATAGGTACGCATGACGAGTAACTAATATTTGTTGTGTATGTATGAATATGTAATTTTCAAGGAAAATATTTTCCTAAATTCCTTTGTAAGTATTAACGGCAGTTTGCATGAGTAAGAGGGTGAAAAACTCGTGGATGTAATCAATCAAGTTTAAACCCCATTTTGCGGAGCGAGTTACGATTCATTCAGTGTACCGTGTGTGGAATTTTAAATATGATCACATCACTCGCTCCAGGCGTATCCCGTTTACTATGGACGACGGGACGTGGAGGTAACCGCCCTATGCACGGGTTCACATATGAGAGTGCAAGTCTATTTTATGTTGGTTAAATTTAAGGTTTATATCCTTTAGTAGCAGTAGGTTGCTAACTTCTTTGTGGAATTTTCGCACCTTTAGGTGTTGTCCCTACACCGGGCGATGTGGAGAACGTTGAACAGGCACTGAAAGACCAATTGATAGGTTAAATATCATTGATGTAGATCTTTTTTATATTACCATTAATATTCACAATCGCTTAAAATGTTGTTAAACGGATCATTGTAAATGATTAGGTGTTAAAATGAAAAACACATAGCAAGACGTATATCATTCATTCACAATTTTCTGATACATCCTTGTAGCGACTTAAGTATTATCTGCGCATTCTCACAATATGGTTGCTAATCATTAGACTTCAATAATTTAGACTAATTTTAATTTAATCACAATTTTTTGTCCCGGTGGAATTTAGTATTTTAATCTGTGCAAAGAAATATTGTATTAAATGAAACTTTACCGAGAAAAACTTATTTTGTTATGTTAATGAGACAGCGGATAGAAATTACAAAGCAAAAAGGTAAGAATAAGTAGAACCTATATTTTAATACGTGAAGCATAACTTGTGATTCGTTTTTAAGATACTTGCCGCTTGATATTACGCAAGGTTATAGTTGATGTAGAGAAGGATTGTGCAATGCTAATTTTTTTTTTTCAAATAATGCATAAAACGTACACAAAATCAACTAAAAATGCATTACACTCACTACCTTGCATTTGACACTAACACATGCATAATAAACGAAATAGAACATTCAATGTCTATGTTTATTCTATATGAAAACACGTAACGTCAAAAATGTCAGATGTCTTTGACAAAATACCCGGTATTGCTTTTAAATGCAGCTTAGTTAATGAACCTCTTTTTACTTCTAACGGGTGTGTTCAAAATACCTTGATTACATTTTATATAAATTAGAAAAAAAGATTGGTCCTACTTTGGACAATATAAAGTTTAGTTTTTTTTTTAATTTAAATTACGGTCGAATTTCGACCGTTGCGACAGGAGACTAGTTAAACTTAAATTATGTACAACAGCAATATGAGTCATGTTGTTGGCAAAACCAATTTTCCCTGATCATTAGTGCGAAATGATCATTTCTGTCGCATGTGTGGAGCGGCAGAAAGCTCCCGTGACTCATTCGTTGCAATTAAAATGTTACTTGTACGACGTTCTTAACTATATGATGAGGGCATTCTTTCTTCTACACGTAGTCACTATAGATTTTCCTGTTAACTGTCCCCTGTCAACTTTGCCTGAATTCATTTAATAGAATATCAACTCTACTTAAGATCGGCCATATTGGTGTTAACACTAAGTTAAAATGTATCGTATTTTTTTAATATGTACTGCAACTATTGTCATTATTAAGAAATCAAAAATTCTTAATAGATATAGTACGGATTAAGGTACGTGTATCTTATGAATGTTATTACTATATTATATGAAAAGTTACGTAGATTTCCAACGCTTTTTTCTTTATCCTTTTCTTTTATCTTGTTGTGACATCAAAAGTTATTTTAAATATTGTAAAGATTTTTAATAGTTAATGATTTCTCTCTCATAGTTATTTCATTCACAAAAATGCTATATACTAGTATTCATAAACACGTTTAGAAATTGTATAACTTAAGTTTAATGCACTTGGTAGAAACACTGGTTATATTTGAACGACTGTTCCGAGAAAGAGCTTTCTCTGCAGGCATCAGCTGTATACAAAGTATAAGAGATATATAGACGTCAAGCAAAGTTACTACTTGAAGTCTTTAAGGTAAGTAGGTCCATATCGACGGGCCCCAAGAACAAAATCGTATATGAAAAAATACCAATTTACAGTTTAAACCATTTTGTTCTAGGGGCCCGTCGATATAAATAAGGATACCGTAGTATCCCGTATATATACTTTAACAGTAACATATAGGTACAATATGATTGAAGATGTTTAATTAACTTACCACACGATGATTTCAATATTAAATTACACACTTGCTTAACACCATCCCAAAATTTTTGTTCATGTCTGGATCTTAGCAGATGCAATAATATTAAATACCTAGGTGTCGTGATTGATCATCATCTCAACTGGAGCCAACACATTAAAACCGTTCCTGACAGAATGAGGAAACTAATATGGATTTTTGAAAAGCTAAGAAGTGTTGCAAATGAAAGTGTCCTCATAACCACCTATAAAGCTCTTGCACAATCAGTGATTAGTTATTGCATACCTGTGTGGGGTGGTGCTGCAAAAACATATCTCCTATCTGTAGAAAGAACCCAGAGAGCACTGTTAAAAGTCATGTTTAAAAGACCTATACGTTTTCCTACAACTGAACTATATAATACTTATAATCTTCTCACAACACGTCAAATTTATATATCAGCCTGTCTCATGAGGGTACACCGTAACCTCCCATATACACTTAACAACCAATCACGTAAACGTAGAAATCCCTCCATTTGTGAAGTCTTACGTTGTAAAACCAAATTTAAAGAGCAACAATTTTCGTTCAGGTCTACTTTCATGTACAACAAACTAAACAAAAAGCTAAATTTCTATCATTTAACTAGAAAAAAATTAAAACATGAAATAAGAAATTACCTAAAAGGCTTAAATTTTGAAGAAACAGAGCGATCTCTACAGGCGTCCTCTATATAAGCACAGACACATACACACCCACACACAAACACATACATACACACACACATACACACACACACACAGAGAGAGACACACACTATTTTTTTTAGTATTAATATGTAAATTTGTCTATGTAAAATGAAATTCAAAATTTTATTGATGTAAACCGTGTCTTGTCTCGGTGGATGAGCGGGGTACCTGTAACACAGGTCTAGAACCTAGTACCGGGCGACCTTTTATAAGTGAATGTGTTTATATGAATAAAACATTTTTTTTTTTATGTTATGTCTATGTAATAAAGCGCTCTATATTATAAGTTTATTATTAATTTGTTATGTTAGTTTGTTTTGGTCAAATCTTTCAAAACTTTTAATAACTTCCACTTAAGCCATTAAACTAAAATTTGGAATACCACCAGCATTCCAAATTTCAAAATTAATTATTAAATAATAGGTATTATTTATTATTCTTTGTTTATTATTTGATTATTATGTAGATCTGATGATAATCTCTAACAACGTTTAAACTAAAGTAACAAATTAAAAATTCTCTTGTTAAGTCTCGTTAGATTCATGACAAGAAGATGTATTACGTTTTAAAATATAATTTATACAATTTGTAAACGTTATTGTTATTGCACGTTTCATACTATTTCCATGGTTAAATCAGAGGTAAAAATTTAGTAAATAGGTACCACACGCGATATACTTGTTACCTTTCTACTTTTATTCTTCCGTGCTTTTTTTATCTGACTGAAGTAGCAAACGAGCATGCAGTCCACCTGATGGTAAGTGGTCACTGCCGCACATGGATATTTGTAATCAACTTGCTGCAGAACATGGGTTTTATCTGAAGTCAATCACAGTTGCGCCGCCACTCCCGAGAACTATGATGGTCGCTTACATAAAAGTGTGCCGGCAACCACACCCTTCCATCGAAACGCAAGAAATGCTTCACGCTAGAAACGGGTGTAGCGGTGGTACTTCCCCGGTCGAACGCTGGTTCTACCACCTTCAAAATGTATGTGATAATATGGTGTTATAAATATATAAAGTTTATTATATAAGTAAAGTTTATTATAGAGCAGTGATAGCCTAATGAGCAGTGATAGCCTAATGGTTGAAACTTGCCCTCTCGATCGGGAGGTCCGAGGTTCAAACCCAGGCACGCACCACTGATTTATGTGCGTATTAGAAATTAATTATCACTGCATTTCGGTGAAGGAAAACATCGTGAGGAAACCTACACACCCGAGAGTTCTTAAAAAAAAAAAAAAGTTCTCGGAGGTGTGTGCAGTCCACCAATCCGCACTTGGCCAGCGCGGTGGACTATGGCCTAACCTCTCTCGTTCTGAGAGGAGACCCGTGCCCAGCAGTGGGCCAATAATGGGTTGATAGGATATAAGTATTTATAATGAAGAGATATATATCGATCAAGATGTTCTTACGCAATGGCATTTACAGCGCGGAAGCGGATCGCTCTTGATCTTTGATATTTCGTTTAATATGTCACAATGAAAAAATGTTAGCACGCAACGATCTGGAATGTGATGGCTACATTATTAATTTACATTTTCCGCTTTAATTAATAACTCATTAAAAATGTTTATAAACGGTATTAGCTTCATGTTGATCACGCATGGCGGAGCAGTCATAATACCGGACACACAGACAGATATCTGAATGATGAAATTAGATTTCTGTTGAGGGTCTAAGTATGTATTCGTCTTTGTGTATGTTTACGCCACAGATGCAATGCGTTGTATACATAATTATATACCCAAGCATAGGACATAACTTGTCATTATTAGAGATGTGCCGAATAGTGGTTTCACCGAATAACCAGATACGGAATACTATTCGGTTTAACTTTTACCGAACCGGATATTCGGCCAAATTATTCGGTCTACCATTTCTTATTAAGTAACAACGACGAAAGTGAGTTCATAAAAAAAAGTTGATTTGAGGCTTAAAAATAAATGTTGACAAATTCGAGTTTGATTAAGGTTTCATAAATGTTGATTTGAAGTTTAATTGCTTTATATCATTGGCTTTATTTAACACACTCTTCATAGGATTTCTTTGACTTATAACATAAATCTTACGTAAAAGGTTATGTCTCTTTGTTCTATACCGTGACGTGTATCCATTAAAGTAGAAAAACTCGAACCGACTAATTCGGCCGAATTCGAATAGTGAAAATGGTGCCGAATACACCGAATACCGAATAAGAACCGAATATTAGGCGCATCTCTAGTCATTATGTTACGCTTGTGATGAATTTGGAAAGCTGGAAGATTTTAGATAAGTAGCCTATCAACTCCTTAAACGATTAAGATGTCTAGGCATCGCTGATTATATTTACCAATTTGTTCGGTATTCAAAATAATTACTATATGTCAAAGATCAATTATTACTAGGTAACTCTTAAGATAAAGATCTCCGTGTAATGCAAATAATTATAAAATATTTTGTGGATGCTTCTTTTTGTGAACATTGACCTAGTAACGGTTTAAGATATAAGAAATAATACAAATTAAATATAGCGTCTATATTGATTTTATTGTAAGAAATAATGGTATGATAATATCTAGGTCAATGTTCTCTGATTTGTTTTGCCTGTATGTGGAAAAAATCTAGATCATTTGTAGTTGAATACTCATGAAAATTCGTTGTTTTTTCCTTAAAATCCATCGAATGTATCAAAAGTCGTTATGATTTAAAGTTAAGTTACATATTTTTCAGTGTACATAGATTTAAGATTTACAGTTGAAACCTGAAATCATTACCTTAAAAGTGTCTTGAATATATGTCTTTTACAAGGCAGTACAGTTATACGGTTAGATTTTGTATATTTAAAAGGCAGTCTAACTGTTTTATACGGTTAGATTTTTTATAGAATGTAGAAAAAGTAAATGAAGATCTAAGTAAAACTTACAAAAACTTAACAAAGTGATTCAAATTGTTGTAAGTGACGGAGCAAACAACCCGGTTAGAGGTCAGTGCCGCACCTGCTTTCTTGGTGACATTATTTTCTCATACAATGTATTTCATTTGAGTATACAGTATATGTTTTGGTTGAACGTGATTTTCTATGTTATACGAATTGAAATGTTAGCTTTGATTTCCAAAAAATGCATTAAAAGCGTGATTTACGTTTCGCTACTAAGAATTTTCTCATAATATCAATTATATAAAAAAAAATTAAATACCCAAGATCTTTACACATACTTTAATTGCATACTTATTATAAATTTAACCACTAGCTCAAATAGCACTAGATAAAATGAAATATACCATTACATAGAAAAGTTACAAGTCACAAATTAAGAAACAAATATAAAATCCTACTACCTAAAGTGAGGACGTCGTATGGAAGGAAATCCGTTTTGTTTGCAGGAGTACAGCTATACAACAAATTACCAAATTACATAAAAGAAAGTGAAACTCTAAGTGTGTATAAAAGGGCACTTACAAATGTTTAAACACTAATGTGATTTAAATAGCATATATATTGTTGAAGCAGTGTGTGGCCAAATTATTAGGGACAGTACGCAGATTTAAGTAGTTTCTACTTTAACTGGTATTTGCAAACTAAATATACTTTGCAGTACTGGTTTTTGTTTTTTAAGTAAGTACATGAATATGACATGGGGATATTAAAAAATTCGTACTATGTAATGATGTATCTCATTAAGTAAAACTGTATGTATTTATGGGAAACTAGCTGTACCCGCGGCTCCGCCCGCGTTCAAATCAATGTATCACAATGTTTTTCCATTTCACCCCCTTAGGGGTTGAATTTCATAAAATCCCTTCTTAGTGAGCACTTACGTCATTAAAAGAACCCGCATGCAAAATTTGAAACTCCTAGCTACTCACTCATCACGAAATCTCAGAAACTACAAGTAGTTTCTGAGATTTCGTGATGAGTGAGTAAGTGAGTGACTTTCCGCTTTTATATAATAGATAAATTTCTTTGAACCTAAATCAATTGCACTAATTTTGTAGAAGGCTATGTATTTCAAACTGTCATGATTATTGTTAACTATATTTATTTCTGTATTGATTAGTGTCTTGATTATTATTATTCTTTCTCTTCCGTCTAAGGGGTAACATCCAAGAGAAGGGCGAAGCAGCGTCTTCTATCTACCGACTTCCATGTCACAAAAAAGTAATAAATAATTTTTAATTTTGGTTTCGAACATACTCATTACTTAGTACATAGTTCTGAAGTCGGCGCTCATATAAGACAAAGTTTCATCACCGTCATCCAGAAAATATGTTGAGCGCCGACTTCGGAACTATGTACTAAGTTCCCCTCGATTTCTCTAAAATGACATCATCAGATCCTGGTTTCCTTATCATGGTACCATTCCTGGAATGTCTCCTTTCATACAATAAAAAAAATATATATATACGGTCGAATTGAGAAACCTCCTCCTTTTTTGAAGTCCGTTAAAAATGTAATTGAATCATTATAATATCTATGTTTAATTCTTGATGATAAATTGCTATATTTTTATAATAATACTGTGAGGCTGTTACTTCCTTGACAATATAAATTCTAACGTTCTGTAGTTTAATTATGTTTTTAGCATAACCACCTACTCTATCTGATTTTTTGCGGGAAATCTATTTGTATAAGGATTACAAAGTAATTATGTAAAGGCTTTGCGGCAGAGTTTCATCAAATTATGTGCTATGTTTCTATATGTGCTCAAAATTGTTCTGTATGATTGCTTACAGATATCCATGGACGGCAGTGAACACTTATCAGGTGGAATGCTCGTTTATGTACTATTTTAAACATATAAACAAAATTGATAGGTAACATCGGCCGATATATCCACTCAATTGAGTGTACATGTAAATATATGGGGCGATGCAATTTAGGTGCTGCTGTCAGTGGCGTAACTATACCGTTCGAGGCCCGTGGCAAATTCATCAGATGAGCCCCCTCTCCCAATACAGAAACCAATATAATATATTTGTAACCCAGTTCTAAAACAGGTTTACAACTTTTTTTTATATATGCAACTGAGTAGGTAACAAAAATAAATCATAACTTTTTTACTAAATACGGGTCATCTCTCGGAATGAGAGAGTTTTTAGACCATAGTCCATCGCGCTGGCTAAGTGCGAATTGGCGGACAAACATGTATAATAAAAAATAAATGTTGGTGGTTGGGATTCTCCTCTGACCGGGGCCCCTTCCAGCTGGGGGCCCGTGGCATTTTGCCGACTTGCCACCCTATAGTTACGCCACAGGCTGCTGTGTTCTTTTAAGGAAGCTGAAGACATGCATTCCATCATAATCCTCATGGATATCAACGCATGTATGGTCGAGCTAGGTAGAATTTTTCCATGAAAGCCAGTGGTATTAACCAACACATGGACTGCATATCGCTTTGCTACATTTTTTATCAGATTAAAGTACAGCAAAAGAGCATGAGGTCCACCTAATGCTAAGTGGTTACTGCCACCCATGGACATCATAATTAAATTACTTGACAACTATAGCCTTCAAACGGAACGCAAAATCTGCTTCACGCTAGAAATAAGTGTGGCGGTGGTACTTACACTACCGAACCAAGTGTAGTTCGAATTCTAATTTCTTTCTAAGTTCCAATTCTCTTTCTAATTTCTAAGTTCGGGTTCTACCACCAAATTATATATTAATGTTAAATTATATTATAAAAAATAAATATTAAATTATATTATATAAATATAATATAAATATCTTTGTTTTAGTTCAAGTATGTTTGTTAATCTATTCAACCATTCTATTAACTATTCGGGTTGTTGAATTAGCGAACTAGGTAGTAATATTAAAGTCATCGTGAAATAATTAAATTTATTTTAATAGCTACCTGCTTTACGACCTCAGTGGTTTTATAATGAACCTTGAAAGTAACTACCGCGTCATTTACGTAAGTGTACATAGTGATAGTATTGTCGCAGTACAAATGATTTTAGTGTATATCTAATCTGTTTTTAACGTGATCATGAAAGTACTATCTTAAAATATTATAAATACGAAAGTTGTTGAGTATGTTTTTTTTTGTAATATTAAGGTAAGAAACGAGCATGCAGTAAACCTGATGGTTGGCAACTTCATATAGAACATGGGTTCTATCTGAAGTCTATCACTTATTATGTGTTGCTACTCCCGAGAACTGAGGTGGTCGCCTCATTTAAGTGCGCCGGCAACCAAACTCGTCCATCGAAACGCAAGAACTGCTTCACGCTGGTCAAAGTACACTAGTTTTACCACCTATAAATGTACGTGTGTATAAAATTGAGATGCGCCAAATATTCGGCCGAGTTATTCGGTTTTGGTACCGAATATATTCGGTTCGAGTTTTTCTATCTTCTTGTACTTTTCTTAAACTTTTACGTAAGATTTATGTTGTAAGTTAAAAAAATCTTATGAAGAGTGTGTTGCATAAAAAGCAAATAATATTGCATAAAAAAATAAAGCAATTAAACTTCAAATCAATATTTTTTAAAGCTCAGTCAAGTCGTATTTTTCTAAAACCTTAAATCAATATTAATTTTTATACCTAAAATAAACATTAAATTTTCTTTTATGAACATACTTTTACGAATATCCGGTTCGGTAAAAGTTAAGCCGAATAGTATTCGGTTTTCGGTTATTCGGTGAAACCACTATTCGGCGCATCTCTACTATGTGTGTTTGTTGCTCCTTCACGCAAAAATACTGGTCTGATTTTTCTAAAATTTGATACAGTTTGATAGTTTATGAGCTAGATTAATTTATCGGATATTCATCATCGTGGTAAAATATAGTAATTTTTAAACAGAATGTTACGTCGATTTTAGAAATAGAACTATTACGAATAGACTTTACTGCTAAATGAACTCACATTAATTTAGCTTTATAGAGGCTACTTTTGAACTTTGCATTACTTGCGAAGCTTTAATAGACAAAACATAAACGTTGATGGCATTCAATTTAAATTTAATGCGTGATGTCACACGCAAATACGTCGGTGACGCGTGTCAGGCGTCTACTGATGTTGAAGGTGAATATTTGATCTAGACATACGATGAAATGTCTAGCTTTTATATTGCGATGTCAGAATTATGAAATATTTGTTGACAACTTCCATCCATCCATCCCTCCGTCAGCCTTTTGTTGTCCACTGCTGAACATAAACCTCCCCTAAATGGCGCCACTCCAACCTCCAACGGTAGGGGGGTGACAACTTAAGTAGCGGTTATTTGATATGGTAGTGATATGAGAATTTTAAACATTATTAGGTAATGGTCAATAGCTTAACGAATTTATATTTTTTGGACTGCACACTTTTATACAATAGCGTATTAATATGAATTACGAAATTTTAAAGATGAATTCATCGAATATTTTCATGAATACCATCACAATTGTTAGTTCGTACTCACAGAATGAAAAGGAAAAATTCATTTTTTATGTGTAATTGATTATAACTTCGTATAAAAATGTTTCAAAAAAATCGTTTTTGGTTACCTGCGCATTCCATAGGCGACCATCGTTAGAGTTTGAGAGTTGCAACGTATCTGTGTCTGAGTTTAGATAAAACTTTTGATTCACTTAGTATCAGGTGAATTACGTGCTCGTTGGCTACTTCAATCGTATAAAAACCAAATAAAATCTCTATGGTTCCACAGTGCACCATAGAGTAGCGAAAGCGACACCGGTGGTAATTTCTATGACAAAACAAGGTTTTTTATGTTGTAGTACATTGGCATGAAGGCTTCATGTAATCTCCTTATAATTACGTGAGTGACTTGAACCGGGCTTCAATCACCAAATGTACGAACAATATCAAAACAATTATTTTGAAGTGTGAAGTAACAAATTAGCAAGGAGTATTCCGGATGATAAGTGACTAATGTTGCCCATGGACATCGCCATTTCATATAGAAATATAAATAAATATAAGAAATAATAGGATTTCTACCTGTAGTTATCCATGGATACGGGGAGCCATGTGTGTGAAATAATCGCCTCATAAGAAAGGGAAACGTTTATTGTTTCTGTCTTTATTATATTTCTTCGACATTTTTATGACATGACTGCAAGATGTCATATTTTACACCTAGACGACAACACTTCGATGGCTCGAAATCAAGATATTCCTCAATGAC